>JAGDQI010000057.1:600000-1166864 GCA_023653725.1 Bungarus multicinctus
GGTCACTAGAACATTGTCCATTCAAGCAAGAAGCAGCAACTTTAAAAATGTTATGGACTCCATGGATTATTTTGGATAAATGCTGTCTTATCCAGCAACAATTTTGAGGGGAGGATACTGAAATGAGTGCAGCTTCTTTTTCTTTGCCTAGGATGTATTAAGTCATCCTTTGCCTGGTTTACTTTTTTTTTTTTTTTTGGGGGGGGGGGGGGTTGGTTCTGTTTTTAATTCTAACCATGGAAGATTATTCCTTCATTTATTATTGCTTTGCCGCTGAATTTAAACACTATGATTGTAGGTGGTGCTGGAGATCACAAAAGAGACAGTTCTACAAAAAGAGATGTGTAGTTTCTCCAACTGCTATAAATCAATTATCAGAACCAATATTTTAATCAAATTGATTTAACTTTAGATTTTGCACCTGCCAGCTATTTAGAAGAAGAAAGTAGATTAAAGGGATCTATTATACTAGAATTGTATTTTCTTGTCTACTTATGCTGGCTTGTTAAGTAGATAATGGTAGCATTTAGGTGGTGCAGGCTAACAAATGGATTACTTAGTACACAGCTGCCTTAGTCTACTGTTACCTTAATTATACTGTGCACCAAAATACTCAAAATGCTTGTGGACAATTTATGCAAACATGTAGAATAAGGGATGCTATTAAGACTGGAATTCTCATAATTCAGTCAAATTATTGTATTTTTGTTAACCTGCTTTACTGAGGCAGTTGCTCTCAGGTACTTGTTAGACAAAATGTTAATCTACTGGATAGATTTACTGCCATATTAAATAGTTCTCAGTTCATTTGCTTTTTTGTAATATACACATTTTTAGTGCCCAGTTTTAGAAAATATATATACTTCTTAGATAAACAAGTCTTATATTTTTATTTTCTACACTGTTAAATTAATGTTACTATTTTTCCTATATAGAGCAAACCAGTATTAGGAATAAACATTTTTAATGTATAACTTTTATGTGCTATGTATTTTTGTACTGGCTTAAATAAATCAAGATTGTCTCCATTTACATTTTTTTGTTCTGGCTTTTATAAGACTTCCAATACTTTAGTAACAACAATAGATTTAGGAATACTATACTTTAGGTATTATACTATTAATTATCTTAGGCTTTGGCACCACTTTTTAGTGAACTCTAATGATGTAACAATTTTAATAGTAGTTGCCTCATTTATAAAACCAGTGATCTCTAAATTTTTTTTTTTACAAATAACTCCAGGTGGCAAACATATATTCAACACACCTTCCTCCTTCTATTTTCCACACAACAACCCTGTGAGGTAAGTTGGATCCTCTGAAATATAATGAACAATATGTGAGAAAGCTTGGAGTTGTCTTCCATATACATATACATCCCCCACACTGGCATATACCACTTCAAGGATTTTGTCACCTACTTCCAAAAAAGTAGGTGTGGTTTTTAATTTTGAGAAAATATTTCTAGGATATGTGAATAAAAGCATCTCTTCATCACATATGGTGAAGTGGTTGAGCTGGCCCAGAGAAACCTGTGTTCGGGCTGACCTTCAGCGGGTTATTAAACCATCATTCATTTCAACCTACCTCACAAGATTGCTGTTTCAGTAAAACATCACTCAGAAAAAATAGCTATACATTTAACCAATGAGTAAAATGTATTTAAAAAGGTCAAATTGTTTCTGTATTGTTGCCAAGGAAACTACAGAGGTGTCCATGAACTCAATATTGATTTAAAGTTGTTATACTTATTTTAAAATTAATGCCCCTAATTTCAGTATTTATAATGTGGAAATTTTAATACTTTAGATAATGATTTAAATTTTTCCAGGTCTATTTTATTAAGTTCCTATACACACCAGCAAAAATATTTAGCTAATTCATATTTTATCTCAAGACAACAAGCTCGAACGATGGAGGACTCTTGATTGCATCATCTGATTATAATCAAATGAAAAAAGGAATAAAGATAATTCCCACCTCCTGTTATATCTGAGTATTATTTCTTCTCCCAAGATGAAGTTTCTTTGGTTAAAATTACTGTACTAGTCTGATGTCTGCTACTAATATTTTTAACTATTACCCATCATAGCGTACGTGAATTTATGAGACTATCTGAAAAAGATATATCTCTTATCTTAATCACAATCATATCCATAATTGTATATTTATTTAATGCTTAGATTTCTAGGTAATAAAGAGTATTTTTGAGGGTGAAAAGTACTAGATTCTACCTAAAATGATTTGTTTTTTGCCAACTTACACAACCTTGCATGAAACCCTATTGTACTGTACTATATATAACTGCACCACAGCCAGCCAATTTGGTGGTGTAATTCAAAATAGGTGGAGGCCATCAAGCTAGGAAGATTATAGGCCATTCTTTAGAATTGTTTTATTTTCTGTTTCTATTTTATATATATATATATACACATTATATAAAATAGAAACATGACATAGTTTAGCGTTTTACTGATTTTCCATGCAAATGGTCATAAAGTAGAAATTGTTTGGTTTTCTTTTATAATTTCCTAACATCTTATTAACTCCAGGCACTGTAATTTTTAAATTTGTACTTATATGAATATAGCCTTATAAGATCTTGGCTTTACCAAACTCTTCCTTGTTCATTAAATCATAGTTACAAGTTTTCATTTTTCTTTGCTGAAGATTAGAATGAATCGGACCTGGTAGGCATTACCGAAACCTGGTTGGGCCCAGAGGGCGGTGTCCCTCTGGTAGAGATGTGCCCACCAGGTTTCCTTGCATTTCATCAGCCTAGGTCTCAAGGAAGGGGTGGCGGTGCTTATTAAAGAGGTCCTTTGTCCTAGGGAGGCCACTGTCCCTCAGACGGCTGGTTGTGAGTCTCTCTTTGTGAAGTGGGGACTAGGGGTTCAGATGGGCCTTCTGATGGCGTACCTGGCTCCCTGCCACGTCTCATCGGCCCTGCCCGGACTCCTTGAGGTGATAGCCGGGCTGGCGGTTGAGACCCCTAGGCTTTTGGTCATGGGGGATTTCAACCTGCCATCGCTTGGTGAAACCTCGGGGGTTGCCCGGGAGTTCATGGCTTCCATGACGGCCATGGACCTGACCCAATTAGTTTCTGCCTCCACTCATATAGGAGGACACACGCTGGACCTGATTTTTGTCTCGGGTCAGTGGTTGAATGACTGTAATTTTGGGGATTTAGTTATTACACCCTTGTCATGGACAGATCATTCCCTTCTTAGACTGGACTTCTGTTCCGCCACCCCCCACCGCAGGGAGACGGAGTCATGTAGATTGTTCCGCCCCAGGCACCTGATGGACCCGGAGCGGTTCCAGAGGGAGCTTGGGCCATTTCCTGAGTCTCTGGCTCACAACTCGTCTGGAGACCTGGTAGCCACCTGGGATAGGTTGGCTGCCGGGGCTCTGGATCGAGTTGCACCTCTGCGACCTCTGGCCCGGCACAGATCCCACTTGGCTCCGTGGTATACGGAGGAGCTACGGGAGATGAAGTGCCGGAAAAGATGTCTAGAGAGCATTTGGAGGGCGAGTCTGACCGGACACAGGTAAGATCTTATATCAAGACCTACCTTGTGGCGATAGAGGCGGCGAAGTGTTCGCATTTCTCCGCCCTTATTGCATCGGCAGAAAATTGGCCTGCCGCCCTGTTTAGAGTGACCCGCTCTCTGCTTGAACCGAGAGCGCGGGATGACCTCTTGCAGGGTAGGGTAGAGTTTTCCCGATTCCTGCACGACAAAATCGCTCAGATTCGGGACGGGCTGGACTCCAATTGGGTGGTCCCGGGGGAGGTGTCCAGGGCAGGTCTTGAGAATGTTATCTGGGGGGAGTTTGACCCTGTGACCGCTGAGGGCGTGGACAGATTGCTGGGGGGTCTGAATGCCACCACCTGTTTGTTGGACCCGTGTCCTTCCTGGTTGGTTTCGGCTGCCAGGGAGACGACACGAGGCTGGCTCCAGGGGATTACCAACGCTTCCTTGAGAGAGGGGTCGTTTCCTACCGCCTTGAAAATGGCGGTGGTGCGGCCCCTCTTCAAGAAGCCTTCCCTGGACCCAGCTGTTTTAAACAACTATCGTCCAGTCTCCAACCTTCCTTTCATAGTGAAGGTTGTTGAGAGTGTGGTGGCACGTCAGCTCCCTCAGTACCTGGAGGAAGCTACTTACCTCGATCCGTTCCAATCGGGCTTCAGGCCTGGGCATAGTACCGAAACAGCATTGGTCGCGTTGGTCGATGATCTCTGGAGGGCCCGTGACAGAGGGCTTTCCTCTGTCCTGGTCCTATTAGATCTCTCGGCGGCTTTTGATACTATCGACCATAGTATCCTATTGCGGCGGTTGGAGGGGTTGGGGATTGGGGGAACTGTCCTGTGATGGTTCTCCTTCCTCTCCAACCGTTCGCAATTTGTGTTGGCAGGAGGGGAGAGGTCCACCTCTAGGCCCCTTGTTTGCGGGGTGCCTCAGGGGTCGGTCCTCTCCCCTCTCTTGTTCAACATTTATGTGAAGCCATTGGGCGAGATCATCCATGGTGTGGGGTGCGGTGTCACCTGTACGCAGATGACACCCAACTATACATCTCCACCCCAGACCACCCCAACGATGCTGTGGAGGCTATGTCCTGGTGCCTGGAGGCCGTGCGGAATTGGATGGGCGGGAACAGGCTCCGGTTCAACCCATCCAAGACCGAGTGGCTGTGGTTCCCGGCGCCCCGATATAGCCAGCTGACACCTTCGCTGGCTATTGGGGGAGAGATTTTGCCCCCCACAGAGAGGGCTCGCAATCTGGGTGTCCTCCTGGATGCACAGGCTGTCCTTAGAACATCATATTGCGGCCGTCTCCAGGGGGGTGTTTTATCAGGTTCGCCTGATTTACCGGTTGCGGCCCTTCCTGGATCGGGACGCCCTGCGCACGGTCACTCATGCCCTTGTCACCTCTCGCCTGGATTACTGTAATGCTCTCTACATGGGGCTCCCTGTGGGGAGCACCCGGAGACTCCAACTGGTGCAAAATGTGGCCGCGCGGGTGATTATGGGGGCGTCGCGTAGCTCCCATGTGACGCCTCTCCTGCGCGAGCTGCATTGGTTGCCGGTGGCTTTCCGGGTTCGCTTTAAAGGTTCTAGTTTTGACCTTTAAGGCGATCCATGGCATTGGGCCAGGTTACCTGCAGGACCGCATTCTGCCGGTGATCTGCAGCAGACCGGAGCGTTCCCACAGGGAGGGCCTTCTCCGGGTGCCGTCGGCCTCTATGTGTCGTCTGGCGGCCCCCAGGAGTAGGGCCTTCTCTGTGGGGCCCCCTGCCCTCTGGAATACTCTGCCACCTGAGATATGCACCAGCACGGACCTGAGGGCCTTCAGGCGCGCGTTAAAAACCTGGCTCTTTGAGCAGGCTGGCCTGGGCTGATATAGTTTTTAATTGTCTCCTTTAATTTGGTTTTAACCTGGGTTTTAATATTCTTGGGGGAGGGTTGTTTTAGCTTAAACAGCCTATTATTTAATCTCTTTTTAACTTTTGTATTGTTTGGGTTTGATTCGGCTGTACACTGCCCTGAGTCCCTAGGGAGAAGGGCGGTATATAAATGTTATAATAAATAAATAAAAAAATAAATAAAAAAATCTATAAAAAACAAATTCTATCTGGGCTAGTAATTTCTTAATACTTCTTAACATCTACATTTTTTATTACGATTAATTGAGCTCTATGTTCTGTTGTACATCAGGAAATGATTATATTTTATTGGTAAATAATCCTCAACAAAAATATTCAGACTTAGATATTACAGGTCTAATTTCACAGCAAGAATGTATTACATCTCAGTTTATTCCTAATTCTTTTTTTAAGCCCTATTGTCATTAAATATCTGAAGTTTAGTTTGAAACTATTGTGAAGCACAGAATTTTATTTCCAAGTGCAAAGGTTTGCTAAAACTATTGAACAATTCAAGTATTCTCTCATATTATTAAGCAGCATTTTCACATTCTCTTAAAAGAAACGAATTCCACTCTTAAGTACTCAATATTTGTATTTATATAAGCAATATGTTTAAAAAAATACTTTAATAAGCTTTTCCAGAATTGCAGACAAGGAGCTAGGTAAGAGACACAGGTATTACCAACAGTGCAAAATTACTATGTGAAAAATTTATAAAAACTACTTTGCAATTTTTTTGATTTCTTTCAAAATATCACTTTAAACCCTTTATAAAGACAACAGTCAGGCCTGTTGAGTTGAAGGTTTGATTCAGACTGCACACAATGCACTTTATGGATCAGGACACAATAGTGCTTAAAATATACATTACAATCACTATACAAAGCTGTACTGACTTTTCAAACCAATTTGGAAGCAATGGGTTTCATCTTTTCCAAACTGTACTAAAAGCTGTTTGAACTGGTTGCTATATTACAAGATTTTTAAATAGTACTAATAGTGCAATGTCTTTATCAAGTTATAGTGGCTGCATTTTAAAGAACATGAATAAAATATTGTATAAACACCTGCATAAATGAGATGCACATTACAATTAAATACTTAAAAACAGCTGAGCATTACATATTGAGTATGGAATGTCAGGAATTTTCTTAGGCATACCATCAAAGGTAAGATTAAAGACCAAAGTAAAGTTTCTGAAAAATGTACACAGTGCTATATTTTACTTACAAGCCTGAGAACAATATATTTATAAACTTTCCTATGAACAGTCTTGCAAGCATTTCCAACCTGCAAAAATACAGACAAGGAACAGAAAATAGGCCTTCAAAGTTGCAATAAGATTTCTAAAAAGCATTGCACTGCCTTGCTTTGATATACTTTTTAAAACATAATCTTTGATACGAGGCTACAAAAACTTTGGATTTTTATATTAACAAAACTGGGTTTGGTCAGCCATGGCGCTTTCCCTAAAGCAGTAAAATTTAAAAGATTAAATATTTTATCTATATATGTATACTGTTTGAAAGCAACAGACAATAAATACTAGTCCTATAATGTTAAAGCATGGAATTCAAAAATGTTTCATGAGAAAGCAGAAGGCTAAAAAAAGATCTCTCCAGAAACTACAACAAAGTTGTGTTGGGACAATCTAAAAGTCTAGTGGACTTCATAATTAAAATCAAACTATTTTGCCAAATCATTAAATGAGCAGATCAACTTGAAGCTATAGTTGTAACATTTCAAGTAAGCCCCAAGCACGAAATAAAAAAAATATTTTATATAGCCAATGTGGCAAAGAAAAAAACAAAAGACTATATGTCATTGAATGATTGATTCTGTAAACCTTCATTATGGCCATAATCCAAATTCTTTTATATATGGGAACTGTCACTACTGAAACTATCCCCAGACAAGGATTGTTTCAAATATAAAAAAGGTTAACACCTCTTAAGAGTACCTCAAATCCATGCATATTAGTACACATACACACTATAATAGCTACTACCCACACATTTCTACTTCCTCAGCAGTTAATCCATGGATTTGTTGGATGCAGCATAAGGTCCCACGGCACACAGACTAAGAATTTGTTCCTCATCAAAGTAGCCAGATGTAATTGATTCAATTCCTATTTCTACTGTGCTCACCCAAAATGTACATATAAGCTGATAAAATAAGGTAATGGACGACCTGGACTAACAAGAGTTAAACATTAAAGCCTTTAGCTGATTTTTTTTAGACTATCTCATAAAAAGAAATCTGAAAAACAATTATAAAAGCAAGAACACTTGTGCAATCATAGCATCATGCTAATCTAAAAACTTTTAAGTCACCATTTATCCCAAGATAAAAGCTTGAAAATTCTGATATTCGTAATTTGGGTAAGCAATTTAAATATTTAAAATTTCTACTGCTTTCTGAAACATGACTATTAATAAAAAAGCTTTAGCAAAATAAAGTGAAGCTGACAAATCCTCAGATGATCAACTCTCAGAAGATCAAAGTTTACCATACTGTACAAGTTATGAAAATTACATACTTCTTTTCAGTATTGTAAAAATCTTTCAAAGGCTACAAAATCTGGAAAAATACAGAAAGTATTTCTTATTTCCAGATAAGAATATGGAAAGACATCACTGATGTCAATAATTTTACATACAAACCTCTTGGTTTATTTTTAAAATACAATTCATTCGTGTGTTTGTGTGTGTGTATATAAAATACGCACAGTTAAACACACACACATATATATATATATATACGTATGTCCACACATAGACATACATATACACGCAGCAATGAATTCTCATGCAACTTTCAGGATTTACAGGCATTTCGTATACTGCCCAATATTGCTTCTTTCTTCACATCCATTTTATCAATTCTGCTTGGAAATTTTAAGTTATTTTCCAAAGTATAATTTACATAACAGGTTACTGCCCTGAAGTCATCTAAAGAAATTTGCCTAAAAAAACCCTCCAACAACCTCTCAACCGATTCTGTAGCAACCGGCTCTCCAATAGAAAATTCTCCCATACGCTGTTTCAACATTTCAGGATTTTAAAAGGTAACCTTAGCTAGGATTAGGAAGCAATTAAAATATATTTCAAAATCACCATAAATTATTTTATGGGATTTGAATCTGTAAAGAGAACCTATTAACCCTGAAAATGCAGACATCCCATAATATTATTTGAATGAAACGTATTCAGTCACCCACAGTGTCCTGGTCTTCAAAATTTCCATGGGCTACTGTTTCTTGGAAAATTTCAGAGGAAGCTGTGCACTCTTTGTCACTGCTGTTGATTCTTCTCCTTTTCATAGGCCTTTCATTCGTATCTTCAAGATCATGCCTTACATTTGAATGAGGAAGTTTAGAATGATTGGAAAGGTTTTCAGGCTCATAACCATTTGTATCGAAATCTACAAGATGTGTTTTTTTGCCAGTTGTTGGTCCATTTATGTGTAGTCCTTCAATTTTCACGTCATCTTTATTTGATAACTCACTTGGCCCATTAGTAGATACACCTACAAAGAGAATATGAAACATATGAAATATGAAAGAACTACCATCTTTAAAAAACAAGTTATAATAATAAACCTAAAGCATGGATATGTTTTATCAAATATACAGAATACATACTTAGCCAATTTATAAGTATTTAGCTTTTAAACAGTTTGAGTGACAGTACAAAAGTGGTTGATGTCCCAAACTAAATTTGATTTCAGGTTATTGTTTTTTTTGCATTTAAATAATGTTTACCATCTGGTATTTTCCCCTGCTTTTATTTACTCTATATTATTATTTCAGATGTCTCTAAAACTGCATTGAGATGTTACACTAGGGCTGGGAAAGCAGTTTTAAATTTATCCTTAGTGGTGGAAGTTTCAAGGTAGTTATGGGCAGTGGTGGGCTGCAACTGGTTTAACAACCAGTTCTGAGAGTGCATGCTTTGCATGTGTGCACAGCATTAAAAACCACCAATTTGAACCTCTACAGGGCAGCCCCAGTAAGTAGAACAGCTGAGATGGACAAAATCCACTGTGCTGCGTGAATGAGCTAAGCTGAAAAAGATGAAAATATAGGACAGGATAGGGTGGGGGGGTGGGTGGGGCTGGCTGATTGTCAAAACTACTGGTTCAGTAGAACTGGTCCGCCAGCAGCCCACCATGGCCAATCTTTCTCAGTCCAAGCTACTCCACAGAAGGGGAGTTCAGTGAAAGCAAGAGGTAGAAGGAGCACCACACTGAGTTCTTTGAGAAAGATAGGATATGAATCTGACAGAAAAATAAATAAAGTATTTAAAATAGCCCTGTGATTAAGAACCTTCAGACTACATGAGCCAAATTCATTTCTGCAGAATTGAATATTGTAGCTTCCATCTTTTAAAAAAATGACAAAAATGGGGAAACGTACAGAAGAATAATTTAAAATTAGATGAACATTACTTGCAAAAATGTACTTTGTAGGTTGAAATAATGCATCATTAGAGAATTTAGATGGAAGAAGATATTTTACCTACCATTTTGATTACTATTGCTGGTTGTGCTGTCCTCTCTTTCTGAATGGCTGGTGCTACTATTGGAAGTTGTAGGAGGAGGGCTGGGAGCTCTGCTGGATGCTGCACTTTCACTTTCATCTAAAAGGCGATCCATGTAGTCCCTTTAAAAAAATGATCAAGAAATTTGCTCTTCAGATATGTTTCAGTTTAGTGTTCCTATGTGATACAGTCCAAATTGAACAATCTGCATTCACCTAATGCTAAGCCAAGATTTTAAAACCAGTTATTATTGAAGAAGACAAATTTGCCTGCTTTGCACATACATTAAGTCATATTATGCTAAAGTAAAAGCAGAAAAATGACATGGTGTTACATATGATCTAGGCAAGTTTTATTATCACACAAACTCAAATTCAATAAATATATAATAAGATAAACAATAGAGTAAAACCATAGAAATTCAACAATTTATTTACAGCTTGGCATATGATTTGATATTTTTTGATGTTATTTCTTGCTGAAAGTACTAGACTAGAGAATAAAATAGTCTTCACTTAATGACTGCCCTATTTAGCCATTGTTCAAAGTTATGGGGGTGCTAAAAATAACTTTATAATCTGTCTTCATATTTCTACTGTTGCAGTGTCTTGCAGTCACATGATCTTCATGTGCATGCCTCACTGTTGACTTCTGACCAATAGTCAATTGAGAAGCAAGCAGTAAACTTGCAAGTTGTGGTCATGTGATGTGAATGAGTGATTCACTTAATAACCATAGATGAAGTGACATCGTAAGCCTATTGTGATCATATGTTATCTTGCTTAACAACTATGTCACTTAGTGATGGGATTGCCAGTCCCAAGTTCCAAATTTGGTTGTTAAATGACCTGTAATCCTAAGGCATCATTCTATAACATTAGACTGTCTACTATGGACCTCACCCCTTTCCTAAGAGGTCTGTAGGGGCGTGCATGTGCACCAACGTGCCTACCGTCCCTGTCCTATTGTTTCTTTTCTTTTTTTTTAATTTTTCTTATATGTATCCATGTATTCATAACTATGTTTCTACTTATACCTATTATCTTGTAAGCAATTGACAAAAATAAATAAATAATACACCTTCGTAGAAAATGTCCATTTAAGTCATTCAGAGAATAATCCATTTTAAATTTTGAATGGAGATTTATTATCAGCAAACAGTACAACAGAGGCTTGTCTAAAATAACTTTTCTATGCCAAGCTGCCAGAGTTTTTAAACTATTTTTATGACCTTTTTATTTGTTGTCTGTTGTTTATAAATTTTTTTTCTGTTTTATTTCTAGGTGATTTGGGGCTATTTATTGTTGAAATGTGCATAGAAATTCTTGAGGTAACTGGCATATTTAGCAAGCTCCTCGCTTTGTATAATGCTTTTATAAAAGAGAGAGGATGAGTGTAGATACAGATTAGAGCAATCTCGGTTAAAATTCCCATTCAACTGTTTTTCCAATACTTTTCTAAACTGATACTATTATCCGTTATACTATTGGTCATATTTGTGGGAAAATGAGACATATAATCTGGACCTTGGGAATAAAGGATAAAGTTGTAGTTTCAATAACAGGATCTGTACTTTTGAAAAGATAACATAATATTCTAATGTAATATAAAAGTGGTATCCAGACTGATGTCTTAAACATTTTCATTAATTAAAAAGTCATCTTTTTTAAAAAATACCTAAGTCCAGTGCAAGATAAGGAAACTAACAAGTAATCAACAAGACTTACGTTACGCCAGGATGGAGATTGTACTTCTTTTTACCAAATCTTGTCTGCTGAGCAAAAAAGTCGTATCGTTCTGATTTTTTCCACATGTAGTAAAATGCTACACATTCTCCAACTGATCTTGTTCGTACCTGTATTTATTACACATCAAGAATATAATCTACTTTAATATCAATTTCATATTAAATGACATATCTATAGGAAAGGGAATATTCAATATGGAACATTTTCGTCAACGTGTTGCCTATAGAAAGCCAGTAGGCAGCAAATTGCTCTCCCCCCCCCCAAACATAATGCAATACCCCCCTTTTGACTTTGTAATGCTTGACAACTGCGTATCACTACCACCGTCATCACCATGATTGTGCTGGTACTCTAATCTTGCCTACATATTCATTTGCTTAAATAATGCTAGAATAAGGTAGAAGGACTATAATACAAACAATAATCAAAAATAGATGTCTGTAAGTCATGCCTCTACCGTTTCTGTTAAAGAATAAAATCCTGTTGAGTTTGCTGAAGATGTCATGGAGTAGACAGTGATGAAGAATTATTTAAAATAACACCTTACAGAAAATCATGAATTTTTTTTAATAACTGAACTCTTGCTAAGAAAGGGATGGGAAAAAGAAGAACTCAACATTTTAGCTAATTGACAACAACAATGGATTGTAAGCAGGAGGCTACTCAAAAGCCGTAACAGTCTTAGAAATCACTGATGTCTTTCTGGAATGCAAATGCTTTTAAAGAGACTAACAGAATTCTGTATAATCAAAGGAACACTATCTTACTGTATAACCCAATAGAATTAGAGCCATAATTGCATAAATCACTAGAATTGCAATCAAACAGTGTAACATATTTTGCAGAATATAAATAAAAGGGTTTTAAGAAATGGAATCAATATTAAATGTCCTGATACATTGACCATATTAGAGCCAGTGATTTGACAGCAGTAACTTCAAAGATAAAGAGCCATTATAATTTCTCCATAATGCCACTGTATTAAGTAATACTTTTCAAAGAACTGCTACATGACTGCTTGGAGATCCAACTGGGTAACATAAGGGGAGTAGGACATGCATCATCAGTATAAGATTCTATAGATGAAATAAGATTTAACAGCTTCTCTAAGGTTGTCACATGGTAATGCCAGGGCTCTAACTTAGACCTAAATTTAAGCATGGTTAAAGTTAACAAGCTTCTCTGTTTAAGATGGATAGAAAGTGATCATGTAGCAACCTGGTCAGCCTCAAACTTAATGACAGTTAAGTGATAGCCACTGGTGTTCAATATAATCACTGTTAAAATGCACAAGGAAAATTCAATCTGTGAAAGGATCATAACATTCTATAACTGAGCGTAACTACATTTGTCATACTGAGGTCTCATGAAGTCAAAGCTAAAAACACTCTTTAAGTACCACATTAGAGTAAAACTAAACAATAACAAAAGTAACCACAATTGAGTCCAAAATTTCCACTGCTAAGCAAGATGTTAAGTGAATTTTGCCCCATTTTACCACTTTTCTTGCCACATTTGTTATGTGAATTACTGCAGTTGTTAAATTAGTAACACAATTGTTAAGTGAATCTGGCTTCCCCATTGACTTTGCTTGTCAGAAGGTTGCAAAAGGTGATCACATGACCCCTGGGGCTTTGCAACTGTCATAAATATGAACCACTTGCCAACTGTCCAAATTCTGATCATATAACCATAGGAAGGCTACAATGGTTGTTGTAAAAAACAGTCAGAAGTTATTTTTTTCAGGGCTGTTGTAACTTTGAACTTACTAAATGAATAGTTGTAAGGTCTACCTGTATTGCCTTCATTACAATAAAAATGTGACTTCATTCAAATTAACTTTCCAAACTAGGACAGCTGGAAGGGCATTTTTAGGCTTACAGGTCAGAGATAAAATAAGTATTGTATATTCAAACTGCCCAGAAACATGGATCATCTCTGTTGTTATCATGGTGGCCATGAACTACTGGGCTTCTTCTAACTCTATGTTGAGAGAAAGCAAATAGAAATCTCCCACCTTACATTTTTGCACTTAAATGCTTTCATCATTATACAAGTTACTAACCTTATTTGCTTGGATTAAGTGAAAATCCTTTCCATAAGCCTTCAAACCTTGTTCAAAATTTCTACATTCTTCTTCTGTCCAAACAGACAGCTCCTCTGAATTAAAATAATACAATACACAAATTAATAAGAAACTACAAGTCAAAGAAGGAAGTCTATGTATGAATTCTTAAGTATTTAAAATGATAGCATATCTCATGTTTGATACAGGACCTTTTATGTAGATAAAGGTGTCTGGAAACAGAAGCTCTTTATAATGTATTTTACAAAGTACATGGGGAAAGTGACAAATGCTTCGTATTGTAAGCATCTTCTTCCTGCCTACTTTATTTCCTAGGATAGGGTTGGGGGTTAATTTGGGGGGTTAATCTAGCACGGGACCATTCCTTTCTTTCTGTCTTTTTCATTTTCAGAGCAGACAAAATCTTTTCTGCCTAGAAGTTCTTCACATTCATACACTTTTACAGAAATCGTTGCACTGTGAAAATACAATGCCATGAGTTGCCATCATTATCTTTTTTTATGCCGTACTAGTTTTCAAGATAACCAAGGTAATATGGAAATACCTCCACAGCAAAAGATGTGCTATGAATTAGGTCCTCCCTGTTCTCTTCCCGTCCCACCTCCTCCACCACCCCATCTTCAGATGAACTCTCTTTCTCCATATCTACCAGAAGGAAAATATGGTTACTGTATTATATGGGTATACTAGAGCTGAAGTTTAAGAGAATAAAATATTCAACTGAAATAAGTATGAAAATCACTGTGACTGTGTGCGCATGTAAATGTAAGAAACCAATCTGAAAAATGATGTAGATATTCACAATAGTGAAACACATTTAAACATAAATAAATTATACATACCCCGAGCTGCTTTTACATTAAATCTCAATCTTCTTAATGCTTCATCTGTATCAAAATTACATTTCACTAATTCATACAAAGCCTGCAAAAGAAGAAGTCCAAATTGTCATCTGAGGTTTCAATTTTAAATTTTTATGTTAAAAATGACAGAGCTCAATCAATATGAACTATAATCTCGATGTTTTTCTATAGCTAATATAAAAATTCTGAATCATCCCTTCAAGATATTCAAAAATGTTATGGATTGGATATAGGATATTACTGAACATACTGAAGGAGTGGCCTGCTTAAAATGCCATTTTTCCCTGATTTTCTGTCTCTTCATCATCCACACAATCTTCTTCCACTGTTCTTAACAGAACAGTGATACCACTCCAGAGAAGGGAGAAAATTTTAACAAAAATGTAGGTAATAAAATGGGGAGGATTGATGCTAAAAACCAACTCCCTTTTTATGGAAAAGCTCTGTTGGCAAATGAAGATTTCCATGTATTTTACCTGTTCATTATCTTTAATATGGGATCCTTCAGGAATTGCATCAATTCCTCTTTCATCACCTGTACGTCTGGAAGCTTCATTAAGGAATTCAATCACTTTATCTTCAGTCAAGTAATCTGGATTCCATAGCAATTGATCATCATTTTCATACACTAAAATTAGAGACAGATAATTAAATATTTCCTAACAAATACTTATAGATCAAATAATTCTTTGCATACGACTCATAAATTTCTCATTTTTTAAAATATTAATGAAAAATAGGAGACCTGAATTAAAGAAGGGAAAAGCAAACAGCTTCTGGAAAGTGCCTCATTTGTTTACTTTATTGTTTACCTTTTTACTTATTGCATCCAGTTCCAAGCAAGTGCAAACAAGATTTCTCACATTACAGTTGGAGAATGGTTTAATTTGGAGAAAATTATCAAATTTGATAATTTTACACAGAAAACATCATTTTAGAGCAAATATTCAGTAATTGTTGTTTAATATTTATATATAAGGAAAAACTAGTACTTGAATGTTAAAAACCTTTTGGGGAATATAATAGCAAAAATATCCTGATCCTTGCTTCCTAATATTCCTTGCAGAAACTGTTCTAAAATTATATTATAACCTGCCAGCTATAGAAGATGTTACCAAATATGATATCTATAAATGCTGTCAGCCTCATAATGCTGTCAGCCATTCATAATAAACCACAAGGGTGAAAACCGAAGTGTCTTTTAATTTTATAACTTTTCCCTTTAACATACAAAAGGAAAAGAGAAAAAAACACACAAAGCAAAATAGAAACAAATTACATATTTTCTGTATTTATTTATATTCTGCCTTTATCATTTTTACAAATAAAGTGGCAAATACACACAATACTCCTCCCTCTTCTTATTTTCCACACACCAATAACACTGTGAGGTAGATTGGGCTAAGAGAGAGAGATTGGCCCAAAATCACCCAGATGGCTTTTTAGCTAAGTTGGGACTTGAACTCATGGTTTCCTGTTTTTTAGCTGGTGCCTTAATCGTTAGACCAACTGGCTCTCAACTATAGGAAATATTTCAGACTAGTTTCTGAACACATCATCTTATTCTGACAAGAAATAGTACAGTCCATAATTCAAATTCCTCCATAAATATAGGTAATAACGGAATCAAGGTATTAGCTACCCAGCTGATTAATCATTAATCATTGAACCAGGCAGAACCAATGTTTCAAATTAATTGGAATTATATTTATCTCATTATAATATATATGGTGTCAAATTTCCAGGAAGTGTTGCAGTTGCTGAATCAATAAGTTGTTCTTAGAGTTTCTGCAATCTCCAAAGCACCACAGCTACAATTTCTGAAAAATGCTTTCACTATTATAGCTCCTGTAATTCAGGCAGCTTAAAATATTTTTATTGATCAGTAATTTGTGGGATGTTAGGAATTTTGAAGTTACATACATGGGAGATGCAATAGAAAGTCCTGCATCTGGTAATGGGAAATCCAGTTTTGTAAGTGGTAAGGAAACTGTGCACAGGGGTTTGTATCATGCCTTGCTCTTGTGTGTGTATGGGTGTTTATATATATCTAAGCCAGTTTGTTTAACCATATTTTTAAATAAATCAAAGTTATTTCAGTTCACATATAACACTCATTTAAAAGCATTAGAGAAATACACCAAAGCAAACAAATCAATTTGTTTAAAATGGTGCTCAAAGCCAGCTTCTATTTATTTTGCATTATTTCCTCAGTATGGATAAATGTAAAGCTCCCTTACATATTCTTTGTATCTTATGCCTTATTTTTCATTGCAACTTTTATTAAAATGAATTGCCAATTACTTTACCTTTCTCATTCTCTTTATATTTAGATATACCAACTGGAATTTCAGCTTGATACATGGAGCCCACCATAATTTCCTATTTGGAAAAAAGTATAAATCATCAGTAATCACACATCAAACACCATACTGTTCAATAACTAGAAAGGCAGTCAAATACCAATTGCAATAAAAACATTTTAAGAGTATGAAATAAGTATATTTGTTCATATATTATTTCTTTTTGTAATGTAAACTATTACATGGGCTTAATAGTAGCCAAATTTGCCAATAAAAATGCCAGATTTCACTACATTTTTTCAAAAACTGCCAAGTAGCTCCTAACTTAAGTTGCCAAACAACTCAGAAACTCAGAAACAAAGAACAAGTTAACTTTGATCCAAATTCGGGACTTGCTGCTGCCAAATGCAAAGAGTTTGCAGCAACTATAAACCATGTCTCCAGATTGAGTCTAATTAGGAAATTGGCAAAGCAGACTACTTGCATATAAAATTAAGGTTTCCTTTGCTGTTATTGTTCATGAATAAGAAAAGATTCTGGAATTCTGACTTTTTTATGAGAATGAAGCAAGTAGACTTAAGTAATAAATGATCCAGTTTATCTGCAAAACCAAACTGTTACCCTTGAATGTCAGATTAAAAACAAAAATCTGCACTGAGTCAGAACAAGATTTTTAAGCTGATCACTAATTATCAGGCAGACACAACAATGAAATGTTTTTTTTTCAGGGACAATCATGTGGATAAAGTAGGGGGAGGGGAGGAAATTCCAATGAAACATAATAAAATTGCAGATGTAATTAACAAAAACCTTTTTTTCCAACCCTCCCTCCCAAAAATTTGGGGTTTAACCAAGTTCTCTGAAATGCTCAATACATTTTAATTAACAAGATTTCAACAATGATTTTATTTAAGTCAGATTTAGAACTTTTAAAATAAACTATAGCTGCATGCTTCAGATCTTCGGGCAATGTATTCAAATAGCTTAACTGTAAAGGCTCCTTGAGTCCCATCTAGCTAGGACTAGATTCATAAGAAGGAACTTTAAATACTCAATAACATTAGGAATGATTTTTCCCACAAATTAATTTTTATAATAGTCATATTATGTTGATAGAATTTATCATAAAGCTCATATTTACTTTTTTCCAGTCTTCTGAAGGAATGTAGTCTTCGTCTTCTTCAGATTCCTCTTCTATTTCACTATCTATATTTTAAAACAATTAACAATTTCACTTACATAGGGTTAGCTATCCTGAATTTATATTTTTTCAAACAAACTATTTTCTACAGACAAATTTTTCAAGTCACATATCTGGTTGGTTAATTAAATATTGAACTGTGATGTCACAACCAACTCTGTGTGACTAATTGTGGTTGGTATGTCCTGACTCATAATACCCTGAACTACAATAAGCTAGGAGGTTTCCAATTTTGAAAAATATTGAAAAATGTACATTCTAATATATTTATTTAGGTAAATAGCACTGCTAAAGAGTCGATACATTCAACAAGATGTTGCTTAGGAATATTTATATCTTGAAAGTCCCAAAAAAATAGTATTAAAAGTTTTTATCAGAGACAAATCTTAGATGCAATACTTTAAAAAAATAGAAATGTTCTTCATGTAAAGAATCGGGAGAAAGGTTCACACAGCTATATTCTTTCAGGGATATACATTAGAAGGATGTATACAAAAGTTTCAGAAGATATTAGCTAAGCAATTCATTATAAAATAATTTAATCATTTCATCATCCCACATATTCCATACACAAAGGGCAAGTACAAATGACATTTTAAAGCAGAGATTCATGGATTAAAAATTATCATGTCATATATTAGTTTTGAAAGCATACACAATTATTTTGCTGCATTTTTTGGACTAACTTTATTTTAAAGAGCATTTCTGCTCATATACATGTATACGTAAGTAGAAATAAACTAAGCAAAAAAGAGACAGTAATGGGAGAAAAGCTAGTTAAAATTCTTAGCATTCATACAGACAAATATAAACATTAGAGCAATGATTGGGTCAGAGTTAACATCAGCTAAGCCTCTATTTCTCTAGCCAGTTTTCAAATATTAGCTGTGAACATCAGAACTGTAAAATCTCTGGTTTAACAAATCAGCCAGCCACTTTTACCTCTCTTGAAGACCCCCTTCCTCTTTTCCCACCCTTCAATATTCAGCGTTACAGTGCTCAGAGCTTATTATCTCACTAGCAAACAAGAAAAAGATATCTAGCAGTTAGAAATACTCTCTTCCAGAGCAGAGAATTTTTCTCACTTGAATGCAGTAATAGCAGCACATGTGCTATATATACCTGGATTATGTTTTTACACATAATTGTTCAGGTTATATTCTTCTCAGAAATCTATTAGAAAGTAGGGCAGTAGATCTTGAGATTCAAATACAGAATTCAGAAGTTTTAACACACCAACCACCATTATCCTTACAGAGAAAATACCTAACATGCTCCTCAATAGATCCAAAGATATCAAGAGACAATTTAGATATCATTCTCCCACTCCCCACACAATTTATCCTTGATAAGTAAGTACCTTCACTATAAAGACAAACAGCAACTATCTGTCTTTCTCTGTGAGAAAGGAAAAGACAATTTTTATTTGTACAGAAAGTTCTTACTGTCTCCAACCAGTAGCTGATAAGAGTTCTGAAGTTTATAAACATACTGTTTCCACAAGAAAACATTTTCTCCTTGCAGATACTTTTAAAATATTAGACAACTGAGAACAGAGACGCTTTCCATACCTCCAGAAGATTTCAAATGTAGAGAAAAAAAATCACTGCCTTTGTCTTTATTGCATTTGTGCAAATTTCTATCCATAAAAGTAAGCATTGCAATCGTCAACCTGATTTAAAATTCCAGATTTCATCATTGCAAATGGTTCAGTTTTCCTGCACATGAAAATGCTCAAATATTTGTACAACGTCCATGCACTTTTAAAATGGTTGAAAACTGATTTAAAAATACATACTTGTATCAAAGTATTTACAACGACGTGGGCGAATTATTTCTGGTACTACGGATGAAACTGGATCACCATTTGAGGACTGTGTCTCATCCTCTTGACCTGATGAATCCTTTATAGTCTCCTCCTTAGAAACAATGTAACAAAAATAAAAGCAATTATTTTTATTAACTCTACTTGACTTCTAACATAATGCAGCAAAATAAATACAACGTTGATCTTAAAGCAAAGGTCCAATTAAATGAGCACAGCAAATAAAGCAAACCAAAACTACATATTAGAACACAAAGTATATCTTAAGAAGCTTCTTAAAACTAAAAATAGAAGCAGCCTAATAAATATTCACAGGAAATATTTCAGTTTCAATACTATCATTGGAAATTTTTTGTTTCATCTACTCATCCTTTTATATCAAGGATGAGACCAAGAAAATAATAACTGATTTTATGTTCATATTTAATTGGATAGCTTTATTATTATTTATGAAGTTGAACAGTTCTTGAGGCTACCTGCTTCCAAGATATTAAAAAACCTTAACCAATAATTAAAGGACAGAAATAATTTCCCTCAAATGAAGAGAAAACACTGAATATACATGCACAGGTTTATATGAACATTCATGCTCACACATGTGTGTTTGTATATAGACATATACACTGTTGAAAACTTCCTCCCTTGTTAATTTAGATTTGCTAAGTTTAGCTGAAAAATATCCCTGTATATATGTAATGCATTTGCCAAAATGTGGGAGTTTTGCACAGGCATTATATACCTGCAAAAAGTTACACTCCAAAAAAGGAGATGAAAACAAAAACAAAGCAAAACGAAAACATAAACTACTACTGGGTAAAATTTTCAGGGAAAGTAATTGATTCCTATCTGCATAATCTCATATGCTTTCTCGTCTCATGTGAGAAAAGTTTGGGGATGAAAGACGTCTTTGCAACTTTCAGAGGAAATAGAAATAGCACTAAGTATAAAAGTTTATTTGTGACCATAGACCAACCGTCTACATATATAGTACACCCTACACATCATAAATTAAAATAATAAAGAGAAAATCACAAATAATTATCTTCTGACATGGAACAATCTATAGGGAAAGTAATTCTATAGATCATTATAGTAATCATGAGGGAAGAATGCTCTTTTACCTTTTAAAAGATTTCTAAGGATTTGTCAGTTAAAAGAAAAAATGTTTCTTCCATGGCACAGTTAAAGCAATTAATAAAGAGGATCGACATTAATACAAAGTGCCGTTTCTATCTCCTATCTACAATCTTGATGGAAAGGCCAAAAGCTGGCAAGAGTATGTGTTCTTCTGTGAGGGACAGATAATATATATAAATATTTAAAAGAGTAAATAAATCCTGTTCCAAAGGCCAATGTTATAGGAAATTCTAGGAAGGATAGCCACCATTAAAACCAATGTATTACCAAAATTGTTGTATCTCTTTCAAACCATGCCAGTCAAACTGGAGAAATTTTTTTTCAAAGACTTGAATAGAAGAATTAGTAAATTTATTTGGCAAAAGAAAAAAGCAAGAGTAAAATATAAATTAATGCAGGATGCTAAAAGCAAGGGAGGATTGTCCCTTCCAGACTTCGAGCTATATTACCAAGCTGCAGCGAGTACTTGGATTAAGGATTGGATTAACTTGGAGGATAAAAGAATATTGACAATAGAAGGTTTCGATCTACAGCTTGGCTGGCACGCATTTCTTTGGGATGGGAAAAACAAAACCCATAGCTACTTTCAAAAACATTGGATAAGAGATGCTCTATTATGTGTGTGGGAGGCAATTAAAAAAAACCACTATGTGAAAATACCTCTCTGGCTATCTCCAATGGAGGCATTAATATATCCTAATGCCATGGATCTGAATAAAACAATAAAATACAAAGAACTCATAACAGATGAAGGTGACCTGAAATCACAAATACAACTCAGAACACAAGGAATTGAAATTGGGTGGTGGCCATACCTCCAAATTCAAACAAAATATAAAAAGACAAGGAACAAATTGGATTTTACAACAAAGAACAGGAACTAGACAAAATATTACAAGGAAGTGAAAAAAAATGATTACTAAATTATACAACTGCTTATTGGAATTTAAAATGGAAGAGGAAACTGTTAAAGAGAATATGATAATATGGGCTAAAAATTGCGATCATAACATCCACTTGGAACAATGGGAATGAACATGGCAAACCAATTATAAATTAATGTTATCAGTATCATATAAAGAGAATATCTATAAAATGTTCTACCGCTGGCACCTTCCACCGGCAAGTTTGGCAAAAATGTTTCCCAATATGTCACCCAAATGCTGGAAGTGCAATCATAGTCGGGGAATGTATTTTCACATGTGGTGGACATGCCCCAAAGCTCGAAAATACTGGTCTAAGATACAGGGATGGCTGGAAGAGATGACAAAATTAAGATTAAACTTAACCCAGAGACCTTATTGGGAATATCAGAACTGTCACGGAGTAAAAAACAACAGCATCTAATACTACACATCATCACAGCAGCAAGAATAGCCTTTGCCCAAAATTGGAAATTAACCATGGTACCCACAGATTTAGCAGTAATTAACAAAATTTACCAATGAACATGATTTCTTATAAGGGCCTCCCAGACTCTAATGAACTGAGATTCCACAACAGGCTGAAGTTATGTGCTCTTTTTTAAAAAAAATGAGTAGTCAAGCTAGATTCAACATATACTAATTGGGATAGATACTTTTCTCTCTCAAAATTAATTTTAACTAGTATTTCAATCAGTAAATCCTCATGTGGGCTTTCACTGTAATGCAACCCAGCTCTGGCCTCAGTTTGCACTGAAATGCAATGAGTGAAGAATTAATCTTAAGAACTTGTACTGAATTACCTTCAATTTTTTTTTCATCTTTATAGGCACAAGTTTGTGTGCCAAAGTGCATTGAACTCAGCTCTTTGGCCCTGAAAACTGTGATTCCAAAAGGAATGTGATTATTTTCATAGTGCTTGACAAATTTAATGATTAGGTCTTTTTGTGCAAGGTGAAGTAGTTTTCTCTTGCTCTTTCTAGCACAGGATTGAAACAAAAATTATTTTACACTTTTCAATACTTAGGAATTGTCATTCAGTTCTCGTAAAAATCTGTTGAAACTGATTGCATTTGATTTTCTATTTTTGACTTATTTGTATATATTGTTTTGTGAATATGACTACTTTTGTTTTACTATAATTATTTTCTATTTTTTCTTCCTTAGAGTATAGGTAGTCCTCAATGTACAATCACAATTGAGCCCAAAATTTCCATTATTAAGTGAGACAGTTATTGAGTTTTATCCCATTTTATGACTTTTCTTCCCATAACTGTTATGTTAATCAATGCAGTTGTTAAATTAGTAAAATGGTTGTTAAACAAATCTGCTTTTCCACTTGACTTTGGTTGTCAATAGTTGCAAAAAGTGATCACTTGACCCCATAAATATGAGCCAGTTGCAGGCACCTGACTTTGATCACATGACCATGGGGATGCTTCACATAAGTGTGAAAAACACTCTTAAGTCACTTTTTCCAGTGCCATTGTAACTCTGAGCGTCACTAACAAATGGTTGTATGTTGAGGACTAGCTGTAAACATTAATTTTGAAGTCAGCATGTATCAGGAAGAGTCTGATTACATTATCTGCATAAAGAAAAACAGCCCTGGGGGATAAAATGAATATTTTGTTAGATACTTGTTAGGGACTTGATATGCATATTAAATTTAAAAGAGGCTTGTTTAAACCTTCTTACAATGGGAATTTGCTTCTATTGAAATGCTTCTATTCACTGTACATTTTTTAATATATACGTTTACAGAAGGTAATAATTAATCTAGTAAAATTGCAATCCACAGACATGTTTGATGATTTCTATTATAATTTTAGAGATCTAAAATTTCTGTTACATGGTTTAGGATAATTGATTAGTCTACAACTGATTGTTTGGAATTGTTCTGTCCTGAATCTTTACCAGCCAAGACCTGCTTTTCTTCTAGCTAAGCAATGTGGTCCCTTCATATAGGATGGGGTCAGCAGTAGCAGCTCTGGGAAGTAAAGAGAAAGAGGAAAACAAAACTAGATGCAAATGTAGGTAGAGAAAGAGATCAAAGAAAAGGAAAGGAAATAAAAGATAGCTTTTGTCAGGTATATTACAATTTCAGCATGAAAATGGCTCATCTTCAAAGGCACCAATGCTTTTCAGCAGTGAACCCTGCAATTGCTTGTATTTCCTGCCCACTTTTACTTTCAGCATCATTTTCCACTCTTTTAATTACAGGGAATGTAAGATCCCCATCCACAAATAATTATTTAATGTGGGGGGAGGGCAAGGGAAAATTTCATCTTCTTACAGATTAACTGTAAGTAGTTTCTTGTAGGATATATAAAGGAAGCTGAAAATACGCAAATATTAACAATATATTACAACCTAGAATGACTATATGGATAACTGAGGTTCATATGCCTTCTTCACTAAAAGACTGCAGATGAAAGAGCTGACGCTTGTCAGAAGCATCTTAGCCACAGCCACCACTAGACCATCTAAAAATGGCATGAAACGAAGAAAAGCAATAAACACTCCTTACAGGAGGTTCTTATCTGTATCAGTTTTTTTAAATGCTCCTAGTTTACATATAAAATAAAGTTTCATTCATTTGTGCCTTCCTTCTATACTATTTTTTAAAATATTTAGATATAAATATGAATTCATCTGCTTCCTTGGGATCTGATTTTAGAAACAAAAGGTTTCAAAACCTTTTTATATTTTGGATAATACCTTTAAAGGTAAATATAAAATATAAATATAAAATAAACAAACTTCACTAAATAAATAAATAGATATATGGAAGGAAGGAAGGAAAGGAAAGGAAAGGAAAGGAAAGGAAGAGAAGAGAAGATCATGTAGCCTGGATTTGCTTTGTCCAGATTTGATAAGGGTGATTTTCAATGTTATCTAGGTACAGGTTTCATTTTTTCAAGACATTCTCATTGTTCACAAAATATATTCTCTCTGCAGTTAAAAAAGCTGACTTAAGTATTCTAACAAGATTCTATGACAGAACATGAAACATGCAAATTAGTTTATATGCTGTTTATAACATAAAATAAGAAGAACTTTAAATAGCTAACCCTTTCTAACTTTGATTCTAGCTTAATGGATATACTTTAAATCTGTGGGGGGAAAGAAAGGCCAGTGTCTATCTATTTTAATGTTCTTATTTCAGAACAAACTTATGAATTAGGGATAAACAAATATTGGCTGTAAACTCTCTTACAAACAGGCATTTTTTAAAATAAATAACATTTATTTAAATTTAATATATTTAAAACATTTAAAAAGAAACAAACAAACATAAACAAATATATGTACATATATACATTTTGCAGCAGGTATTGAGCATTGGTTACACTTTTCTTTTTTTTCTTTTATCCCATAACATTGATGTGATCTACTTTGTTACAATACCTTCCTCGTTCTTTTAATGTTTTAATTTCACAGAATACTTTATGATTAGATGCACATCCTTCATAGTTTCATAACTTATTCAGTTGTCAAATGTTGCTTTTTCTTTAACCAATCATACCAACAATTCCAAACTTAATAATATTCACTATCTTTGTTGTTTTTTAGTAATTTGGTTAGGGTATCCATCTCTGCACACTCGTGAATTTTTTTAATGACCATCTCCTCTAAAGGGATAATAGACAAGTTTCCAATTTTGTGCGTAGCTTATTCTGGCTGCCGTTATAATGTGCAAGATTAAATATTGATATTTTTTTTTCTATTTTTGAATCTATCATACCCAGCAAAAAGGTTTCGGGTTCAAGTTTTACATCTTGTTTAGTTATATTTAGAATCCAATTTTTGATATTTTCCCAAAACTTCTGGGCATATGGACATGTCCACCACATATGAAAGTATGTTCCCTGGACGCAGTTACACTTCCAACAATTTGGGGGAAGGTTCGGAAACATCTTAGCCAGTCTCGCGGGTGGCAAGTGCCAACGATACACCATTTTATACAGATTCTCTTTGTATGAGGTTGACATAGTTAATTTGTAATTTATTTCCCAAATGTGTTCCCACTTGTCTAATTCAATACTGTGGCCCACATTTTTTGCCCAAATTATCATATACTCCTTGATTATTTCTTCTTTTAATTTGTAATCCAAAAGATATTTATATATTTTATTAATTTCCTTTCCTCTCCATGCCAAATCTTATCTAATTCTTGGTAGGTCATATTAAAACCAAATTGTTCTTTATCTTTTTTGTAATGCATTTGTATCTGCGCATAGGGCCACCATGCTATCTCTTTTCCTTGAATTTGTATTTGATTCCTACCCTTTAACTCTCTGGTTTCATGTAACAGATCTTTATTTCTTACAATATTATCAAAATCTAAAACGTTTGGATGTGTAACTGCCTCCACTGTAGATAACAAAGTGGGACCTTACAGTAATGTATTTTTTTAATCTTTTCCCAAATAGTTAATAACACACTCCTTATGTAACGCCTTTGAAAGTACAAGTGGTGCTTACTTTTTCCATCCCACATGCGTGCCATCCAAGTTGGAGATCAAAGCCCTCTAGTGCTAAGATCCTTTTATTTATCAAATTAACCCAGCCTTTGAGCCAGGTTACTATCGCAGCATAGTAATATGTTTCAAAATCTGGAAGACCAAAGCCTCCTTTCTTTCTATCATCCTGTAACAATTTATATTTTATTCTGGGTTTTTTCCCCTGCCATATAAATTTGGATATGTGTGTATTTAGTTCTTCTCTTTTCCAACTTGACTCAAACAGGGATTTTAAGTATTCAATGTTTCTCCCATCTCACCTGAGATTCTGAAACAGATCTAATAATAAAATATGTTATTAGTATGCTATAAAACGAAAGGCCAGCCTTTAGCATCAAATAAGAAGAAACTGGTGATATACAAATGCAGGTAATAAATTATAATAAATATATTTCATTGCAGGAATGCCTTTGGTCTCCACAAAAAGGTTGATAGAGAGCACTTTGAGAGCCTAGTTTGCCTTCTGAAAACTTATGGAATACCAATTATGACAGCTATTTAGCAAATGCACCTACCACATTCAAAATATGCCTCTAGCTTATAAAGTTCTCTACTCCCATAATCTTGTGTTACGAGTTAAATGTTTTTTTTTTAAATACAGAGAAATACAAAATTCTCAATGTCTCACAAACGTTATTTCACATTAATTACAGTAAGACTTTGTCACACTTAATAAGAAACTTTAGTTTGCATGCAGTTTAAGGCGATTGGCTGATTAAATAAATGAATGAATAAATAAATAAATAGAGTTAATTATAAAATTGCTGGGTGATATCTTCACAGTGGAGCCAATAAGTGGGCTATTTCCTAACTACTTATAAAAAATAACTGAGGAGGTTTTATCCAAAGCCTCTCAAAATAGAAAAAAATAAAGTTCTTAGCAAGCACAGCCAGAAACAAAGATTTATTTGATTCACCTTTCCAACTGGAAGTACTGATATATCAATTTGTCAAAAAAATCTGCAACTCTTAGTAAGTGTAAAAGAAAATTGGCAGGAAAAGCATTTTAATTTGAAGACCTTGGACAAAAGAAAATGGCATTCGCAACACAGGCATAAAAATAAATTTTCTAGAAATTTCAGTTCATACTGGATATAAAGAAATAATTATTTATAGTTTTGTTTGTGTGTGTGTGTATATATGTGCATATGCATATTGTTCAAAATATAATTTATTTATTTATTTTTAGATTTTTATACCGCCCCTCTCCCAAAAGCGGGATTCGGGGCGGTGTACAGCCAGATAAAACAGAACAAGCTAGGAATTATAGGGTTAAAAACAATTTAAAATAATTAAATTTGTGACCGAAAGATAAAAATTGTATCAAACATATAAAACAGATAAAAATTAAAATACCAATTTAAAATCCCCACAATTGTTACTGGGCCAGGCCAGCCTGTTGGAAAAAGTGGGTCTTTACTGCGCGCCGGAAGGTCTGAATGTCGGTGATGGCCCGTATCTCCAGGGGTAAGCGGTTCCAAAGGGCGGGAGCCCCCGCAGAAAAGGCCCGCACCCTCGGGGCCGCCAGCCGGCATCGTCCAGCCGACGGAACCCTGAGGAGGCCGACTCTGTGGGAGCACACTGGGCGGCAGGAGGCTGTTGGTGGCAGCAGGTGGTCCCGTAAGTACCCAAGTCCCAAGCCATGGAGCGCTTTGAAGCCTAATGAGTAGCCACTGCATAAGCAAACACTTTAATATACAAAGTGTTCATATATTAGAAAGTTGCCTTTCAATTATTCATTTCTAACATCATGCAACTACCAGTCAAAACCTGATGAATAAAATTTACTACCATTGGCATAGGAGACTAACAAACATCAGTTTTCTCTCAAGAGAACATATTCCACATCTCCAGACAACTCCACTGAATTCAGTATTGAAACTCCATTCAGGGTGTGCTCCAAAAGATTTTCTGGGCAAATATCTAACTATGGCAGAATTATGCAAGGAAATATATTTCTTCAGGTAATTCCAATCTAGGGAATTTAGGTATTTATGAGTGATCAAGTGATCAAACTGAATTGTGTCCAGTGGTTAGAAGGCAGCATTATAAGCTAATTCTGCTATTTGTCAGCAGTTGATTCTCACTGGCTGAAGGTTGACTCAATCTTCCATCCTTCCGAGGTCAGTAAAACGAGGACTCAGATTATTGGGCCAATATGCTGACTCTGTAAAACTGCTTAGAGAGGGCTGTAAAGCACTGTTAAGCAATATAAGTGCTATTGCCATTATGTAATGTAAGCCCAAATATTGGCAGCAGCTAACCAACCCAATTTCAAAATAATCCAGATCTGGTTAGATAGAGATTACCAAAAAAGGACAGGGAATGCTAGACAGAATAATAGAAACAAAAACAACTAAGAAAAAGGAAGTGGAAAAATCACTTTCATAGTTATGCAAGGTAGCCATAATATGTCCAGAAAATTATCAAAAGAGCTCATTTAAAGATTTTATCTATGTCAGTATTTCTGAACCTTCAATAACTTTAATCAGGCTGTCTGAGGAATTCTGGAAGTTAAAGTCCACACATCTTAACCGTTGCTAAGATTGCGAAATATTGATCTATGTCACCAAATCCTGACTACATTTTGTACAAGCAACTATCTCTGAACCATTTTCAAAAAGAAACCAAGCTGGAGCACATGATAAGTCTATTCGAAAAATCATCAGAGTATGATTACTGTGGGCAAGCTACCTTTCCTTAGTTAGTGAGTGTGTGTGTGTGTGTGTGTGTGTGTGTTTGAATATTCCACACATTATCATTAGGCTCTGGTCATACACCTACATTGGTGTGTTTCTCTATATTCCATTGCAAATTGAAAACAAAAAAAGTTTCTCCATGTCTGTGTGTATGTGTGTGTACATGAACACACATACATGCAGGCATGCACATGCTTTCAGGCCCCAGTTTTGTCAAGCAACTTTAAGGTGCCAAGAAACCAATAAAAAGTATCAAATTTACACATCTCCTATGACTCTCTTAAGTAATTAATCAGGGCAAACAAAGCAATTTAAGAAAAAACTGAAATTAAATATCCTAAATAAATATTACAGAGGCAATTTTTAACAAATTGGCTTCACATTTTAATATTTTAGGTTGAAAACTGAAGACAAGACTTGGCTTTAAAGAGAAAAATTCAATTCCATTTCCCTTTTTGTATTTCCTGATCAGCTTCCATAGCTTGTTGTTTACAAAAAGGACAAAGTCCCAAGTAGGAAAAAAGGAAAACTTTAAGGAGAAAAATGAAGGATGTGAAGGACCCCAAATTTCTGCAGTGCTTTCAAACTAGTTGCAATTCTAAAACTGATTTTAAATGTTTTATGGTAATTCTTTACATTGTTTGCTTTGGGGAAATTTTGTTTCATTTTAAAAAAGACAGCAAGAACAAAAGAAAAAGCCTGGAACAATAGCAGATGTTGTATAATCTTAGCACGACACTATATATTTACCAGATGCTCTATTATAGCACTTTCAGAAACCAAATAGGATTTTTATTCTAATAACATACAGCAAAATAGGATTTTAATTATGGGAAATGGAGCAATGTAAACAAGGAAATATTTTTAGTAGATTAAATGCATTGACCAAAGATTAATAAGATTCTTAGGAACAAATACCGTAGTACTTCATTCAATGTGAATTTTCTATTATTTATTGGTGCCTTTTACATTGTTTTTTGTGGTCTGTACTGTTCCATATTATTATCTTGATTAATATTGCAACATAGCAACATTTCTGGTACTACTCTAAAATTAATTAACATTTCCTTTATTATAATACACTACAATAGTTATAAAACGTGCCATATATTTTCAGGTCAAAAGTGAACAATAAATACTCCTAGATAAGGGGATGCAAAGATGAACATTTCTAATATGATAACCCAATACCTCTACACCAATATTAAAACTATGATTAGCAATGTCAATAGCACTACTCCAATTTTCTATGAAGTTACTTATTTCTTGGATCTCAGACTGTATTTGAAATTAAAGCAGGCAAGGGCCCTGAACCTGGATGCTTCCTCATTTATTTTATTCACAAGTAATGATAATGGCAGAGACTGAGCTGGGAAAGTCACTAATAGTCACTAATAATTATAACCATGAACAATCCCCTTTAATTAAACAAATATAAGTTCTTTTCTATTCAAATGTTAACTAAGTGAATGGAACAACAAGCTCCACCTTTCTTCACAGCCGAAATTCAGTCTCATAAAGCCCTCAAGATTCACCTTGCCTCAACTTTCAGGAATTGCTTAAACAAAAAACAGAGAAGACACTAACATGTACATAGCTATTGTAACACTATGCTTCTTCAAAACAATCCTATAGAAGCAGTCAACCCCAGCTTGCCTTCCAATCTTTAAGACCCTGCACATATATACACAAGATTAAATCTGAAAATCAAAACTACATACCAGGTTTACATTCTTTTATCTACAAGAGCTTCTCTATATATTGCAGATTTCAAATAATTAAATTCTTTCTTACCAAAGGCACATGCACATAAAACACAAACCAAGTTTTAAATTAATAAATCTAACTCACTTTATTTTCTCCACTGCACCCACTGTTGTTATCATTATCTTCACCCTCACCCTCCTCCTCCTCCTCCTCCTCTTCTTCCTCTTCTGGTAGTGGTACAGAACCATCATAACCATAAAGGCTAAGAAGCTCATGAATTGGCATATCACCTTCCTAAAAAGAATTAAAACAGGACATGAGAATTTAACCAATTATAAACCATTATGGGATGACTAATTAACAGTGGCAACAATTGCTCCTTGGTGAGCATATGTTGAACTTTATATGTCTATAGTGACAGACTTCAAGTGTATATGTGCTTGTTAATAGCAGAAAACAGGGTAGGAGGCAGTCTGACAGAGAGAGCCACACAACAATCAGGGATAGGAAAAGCAGGATAGAGCAATTTCTACTCTGTGTGAACAGGAAACAGTAAGACACACACGCACACACACAACTCAGTTTGATAATAGTAACAAGGAAGAAAAAGCTATAAGCGATCGGTTTGTAAAATATTGATTTTGAACAAGTTGATGCTAGGCAGGACAACAAATGTCAAATTATCACAAATGAAAATGTCTTTTGAATGGAGTAACAAATGTGTACATATAAATCTACAATTATAAGTGTTTTGCAGAAAACTAGGTTTATCTTTTTTTTAACACATTAATTACATGGCTGATGAGTGCCATATAATTAGTACCAATATTGTTCTATAGTGCCAGAAATATACTATAATAATGTATTTATTCTAATAGGTAATTTTTCATCCTGAAAAATATTTATGTAGATCAACAATTGTTAACATGTTGTACAAATAACACACATATATATATACTATATATACTATAACATACATATACTATGTATATAGATTATATACAAATACTTGCATGGGTATTATACACAACACACATATGCACACACACGACTGTAGAGATAAAAAAAATAAAATCTTAAAGAAAGAGCAATTGGAACAAAGCAAATGAATAAAACAAAAAGAAAAGTCAGTTTGCTGTACTAATTAAGGCATCAGGCAAGAAACCAGGAGATTGTGAATTCTAGTCCCGCCTTAGGCATGAAAACCGGCTAGGTGACTGGGCTAGTCATTGTCTCTCAACCCAACCCAACCCACTTCACAGGATTGCTGTTGTGGAGAAAACAGAAGGAGGAAGGGATAATATATAAGTTCACAGTCTTGAGTTAGCTATAAAGTAATAAAAATCTAATAAATGAAATAAAGAAAGACAATTCAAAACATAACTGCATTTTCCAAGTCTTGTGAATTCCAAGACTTGGAAATTCTCTGAAATTCTAACAGATATGGCTCAAGGGTTTTTAAAAACACCTTTTAGATGGCGATTTCACCAACTAGTAATCTTTTATCTGTATTCAATAAAATAATACACAAGCTAAACGTCATCCAATCATACAAAAATCTGATGTAACTGGACATAATATATCCCTCTGAGCCATTTTTCAGTATTGATCAAACTATCCATAGAATGGAATGTGTGCAATATCTTTAATATGTACTAGCACATTATCTGTTCTAGGCTTTCACTCAAAGTCAACACTTCTGACCTTAGCTGCCTATTTTATAAGCAACTGACATCTGACTTGAGTGCAGGCTCCTCACAATCACTCCTATTTTCCAGGCATGTTCACTTCAGTATTTCTTTGATTTCAAGAAGATAAAGTAATTATCTCAGAATCTTCCTGCATAAGCAGGGGGTTGGACTAGGAGACGTCCAAGGTCCCTTCCAACTCTATTATTCTATTCTATTCTATTCCTATTTCTAATCATTGATCTGAAAACAACCTAAATATTTTTCACTTCAGTCTAATATATCTCAAATATTGTATATTTTCAAACTCTGCATATACCAAGAATTCATAACCATCAATGTAATTGTAATTCCATATTTGCTGATACAATTAGTCAATAATCAAACTATTTTCATCCTTACATATAGAACAAATCTAAAATAAGCTGTACTGTTTTCAGAGGGAAATTTTTCCATGTAGGTTGACTTTTTAAAAAAGTTAGCCAGCAGATAGTATCTGTAGCATTAATGTAAGCACTATCAATTTCTTTTTGACGTCATATTCCACTTACTAAAGAACATTTGTTATTGCTTAAACAGACAAATATTTAAATGCAGCTGGATTTTTATAATTCACAATGGGAAAATAATTGTTTACTTGTTTTTTTATCCCAACAGTCCCAAGAACTGCTTAGGATACAATTTAATCATAAGCATGCCAGCGTTTACTGTTTTATGATCCATCAGGGTTTTTTTTCTTTTTCTTTTTTACTTTCAGACTTACTTCATGAAGTAATATGAAGATTTTGCATTTTGGTCTAAAAAATTATCTTCCTAAAATTTTTGTTTCCAACTGGGCTCCTAGAAAATAAATACACCTAAAACACCTTTATCAATAGCTTAAATGGAAACACTTTATACTAAATAAAGCCTGTATAAACTTTACACAGTATTAGAAAGAGATGACTAAAGTTTCCATAATATTTAATATCTATGAAAACTGTAACAGTAAGGGTATGGAGAACATGCTACAATGACTATATAATATTTTATATGTCCTACTGAGATATAGATATAAAAAAATTATTTGTTTCCATTATTTTTCAAACAGCATTTTAAGTGTGCCATTTAAAATAACTGCAGGGATATTTCAGATATATAAATACTTACATAATTCTATTTTTACTTGGATAATATTCATTTCAGGAACATTAATATAATAATGCACAAGACAGTCATAATACAACCTATTACTAAATGTAAACAGATTATACCATAAGTGGGGTAATGTGCAAAAAATGTAATACAGGGTAAGAATTCTAAAGTCACTATTTCACTGAAATTTTGAAAAATATCTATGTACTTTCAGGCATTTGCGAGAAGAATATGTATAATATTTGCAGTTTTTTTAAAAAAAATATTTACCCTTGTAAGATCTTCTATTTCAGAACTGAAGTTTGTTTCACCTTCCATCATTTCTTCTTCTTCTAGTGTTCGTTCATCATCAAAATCATGTACCAGCATGTCTGCTGTTGGGTCAAATTCATGGTCATCTGATGTTGCAGACCCTCCTAGAATTAGATTAATAATCACAAAATTGATTATCTCATATATTTAAGTATAGTATTACTACATGACTGCAAAATCAATAATACTTTAACAATTAAGGCAAGATAAAACAGTACTTGAAGAAATCATAGAACAATGATATTATAGTAATTTACTTCTGCTGGTGATAATACTGGTAAAGTATCTGGTTGATTGCCTCTTCAGCCCTAGTCCTATTTTAATTTTTTAAAGTTTCAATTTAATTCAGTGTAGTGTGATGATTTGTTAGCTAAGAAGAGATTCTCGTATCCATTGTCTTATCTTTTAAAAATACCCCCTTTTTAGTCTAAAACATTGATCCACCCTTCCAAAATATGGCTAGCTTGTTTATTGGGGAAGAAATATCTTTGACTGCTTAGGTGAATGATTAACAACCCAACTCATTTCTTTCAGCAACCTCAAAATGGCATCAGTCAGACTTCATGTGTCTAATTTCCTGAAATTCAGTGGTCCCAACATATGGTTAAATCTCAAAATCCTGCTGTTCAGTCTGGAAATTCTAAGTTTATTCTGAATTTTGAATTAATAGAATCTTTCTGTACTGGGAAAATCTATGGAGATTCTCAATCATCCAGGTCATGTTTCCCCAAAAGTGCTTTTTTTCAAAAGAGCTACTGAACTTCCTAAGATTTTTTTTTCCCTTTGAAAATCTTTTGCTTCTCATCCACGGAGCTTCTTCAGTACTTCAGGAACTGAAAAACAAAAGAAACAAAAAACCCCCAAAGTCAAGTTGCCTTTTGGAGAAAAAAAAAGCACCTTTGGGACTAAACTGGTAAAGAATTATTTAAAAACCACAAACTTCATTTAAACATTAACCAACCTGCAATGGAGTAATAGAATTAACAGAGGAAGAGTTGAGGTACCTTGGAGGTCTTTTAGTCAAACCCCTTGCAAAAACAGGAGACTCTATACCATTCTGGATAGTCCAATCTCTTTTTTAAAACCTCCAGTGATGGAGCACCCACAACTTCTGAAGGCAAGTTGTTCCACTGATTACTTATTCTCACCGTCAAGAAATTTCTCCATAGTTCTAGGTTGGTTCTCTCCTTCATTAGTTTACATCCATTATTTCTTGTTCTGCCTTCTGGTGCTTTGGAAAATAGGTTGACACTCTCTTCTTTGTAGTAGCCCCTCAAATATTGGAAGACTGCTATCATGTCACCCGTAGTCCTTTTCGCTAGACAAGTTATACCCAAATTCTGCAACCACTCTTCATATGTTTTAGCTTCCAACCCCCTAATAATCTTTGTTGTTCTTCTCTGCATTCTTCCCAGAGTCTCAACATCTTTTTTATATTGTAGTTGACCAAAACTAGATGCAACATTCCAAGTGTGGTCTTAAATAATTGACTAAGTAGAACATACTTCACTCTGCATTCACTCTGTACATATGATTAAACCAACTTAAAATATTACTGTTCTACTGATTAGTCATCTCCACATCATTTCATTCCTGACCCATCCCTTCTTCTTTATTCTGCATAATGTTTAAATAACCATTCTTACTGTAGTAACGTGCTTTTAGTTTTTCCCCCAGTTCTAATTTCCTTATTGTCAAGTGAGCAAAAATATGTTCTTCTAGACAAGCGGTTGTTTCTTCTTTCAATACTCATTCCTCTTAACAAACACTGTACTACATTTTGTTTTCATCAGCATTTGCACATAGTAACATTTCTCAACCTATTTTCCTATTGTATGTAAGCATTCTTATTTATATAAATTCAACTACAATAGTGAGAAAAATATTATGAGTTCTCTAAAATTATTTATAATCATGTGGTTCTGTGACCTAAATTGTGTTCAGAACTTCATCTAAGTCCTAATAATAAAATGATTTTGATAGAACAATGCCCAAAAATAAAGTACTGTGTCATATTTTTGCTGAATACAGTACACCAATCTTCATAGTCTTTATTGGAAAAAGTATATGAATTTTAACATTTAGTAACTTTGGGTAGAAATATAACTCTTTAGAACATACACTCTTTTTTGGTTTTTAAACGTAATAGCTGGTAGAACCTCATTAGCAATGACATCAACTAAACATTTCTTGCATATGTTGATCCTTCTTGTTTTATCAGCTTAAATTATTATAGACCATTCCTGCTTTAACTGTGATATTTGTGGGTTGTCTTGCATGAGCTACTCATTTCATGACATATTGCAACATTTCAATTGAGTTAAGATCAGAGTTTTGAATTAGCAATTCCAAATTGCAAACTTTCTTCTGCTTCAGCCATTTTGTTGTAGCTTTACTTGTGTGTTTAGGGTATTGTTGTGCTTATATGACCCATATTTGTTTAAGCTTCAGTTCATGGATGGATATATCCTGACAATCTGCAGTAGAATTTTCTAGTACAACCCAGCATTCATTGTTCTTTCAGTAATTGCAACTGTATGAGTTTGTAAGACTGCAAACCAACTCTGAAATATGTGCCATGTTTCAAAATCATGACTCAGTTCTTCTGTTGAAATGAAACATTTATATTCTCACTAATAGAGTAATTATTCAAAGTTCTTTATTTTGTTATAGCTATGCACAGAACATTGTTCCAGTAGTGATCCCTCCTTGCATTTTTGGCATTATCTTTCTTGAGGCCACAGAGAGCTTTTTTGATCAAGGTGTAATTCATTTCCGCAGATCTGTTACATGGTAAGTGAACTCCAGTGGTGGTAACCAATATGCTTTTTTAACATGAAAGTTCCCCTCAAACTCACACATAACTAACCTTTCAAGACTTGAAACATCTGACATCTGATTTTCCTAGGGTTAAATTTAACAATGTATGGTTGCAGACCCAGGGAGTCACATAGTTTGTTTTTTTAAAAAGGTAGTGATTATTGACTCAATGTGTTTGATAAAGACATGACACAATGTACTGTTTTATGCTTTGTTTGTTTAACCAGAGTATATTAACAGAATTTAGACGATGCTCTGAGCACACTGTACTCCTCCCAGTACTGCAGGATTACAAAGAGTTCTGAATAGTTCACAAACTGTATTTTGCTCTAATTTTTGTCATTTATTTATAATTTTCAAGCATGCACACCATTTTACTCTTTAGACACCATTATTTTGGTCTCATACAATTTTCAAATCTGCATTAAACAGTCTATTTAACATTCACTAAGTCATTCCTATTCCCAGCCAAAAACATGGCATCATCCACATACAAGCACTTAACATTTATTGCTGCAGCCAAAACACCTCTATAATCGTAAGTGTTTTTATATCTCCACCAATACATTAAATAACCAATAGGATTTCACACATTCTAATCTTACCTTAAAATTGTAATGTTACATTTACATTCTAATCTTATCTGTGAAAATGATTATCCAGTTGAACTATAGATGCTCAATCATTATAGGCTTTTAAGAAGAGAATGGACAGCCCCCCCCACCCCCCACCCCAAAAAATTGTATAGTGTCTCCTGCTTGAGCAGGGGTTGGATTAGAAGACCTACAAGTTTCCTTCCAACTCTTGTTACTTTGTTACCCCCTGCTCAATGCTGAACTATTCCTGAAGCATTCTCTTTATTCTCATGCCTGCTTTGCTTCCATTCCACCATACATATTCAGAAAACTACCTTTAATTCTTCATTTCCTCAAAACATTTTGAAATTTAAAGCCTACTCACTTTATTCTACATTTTCTCTGCATCAAGTCATATAAAAACCTGCTCATTTACAGATTTCTGTATTATCTGAAGTACAAAACTCTGGACTGTAAAACTCATACCAGGCATAAAACTGAAATTGCATTTCCAAAATGTTGCTGTCACCTCTCATACCCTTCTACCCAGAGTTCTGCAAGCCCCTTTCCAGACACATATAACAAACTATAATGTTTCTGTTGAATAGGGGAAGAGTAAAAATAATATTTCAATTATTAAGAATTAATAAAATTCTTTGTACACAATAATTATAGTTATTCCATAAAAATACCATATCTGTTTTAACATTTCTGCAATTATATCAATACATATGTATTATGCTCTCTTTTCTTTTATCAAAACTACAGTATGTCTTAATATTCTCATTTTGATTATCTAAAAAAGCTCAGTAGAAAGTCAAAAATCTCCAATACGTTTATGGAGAGTAAATGTAGCATTTATTTTGGCTAGCATAGAAGCTTCCTAAACTCTTATGTTACATTACATAAAGTAGACAATAATGACAATTATATGAAATATTTGCCACAATTACTTATTTTAATTAACCTCATATTCTATATCATAGTCTATGATATTAACGTAAGAACTGACTTTATGTAACAGCTTTATTTCAAGGTTTCTCAGATTATGTAGAAGAAATGTAAGAGGTATTGAATATGAGTTGAAAGAAGCATTTAGATTCTGTACCAAACGTCAAATTATAGTGGCCCCGTAATGATTGTTAAGTCCTCTTTAAACAAACTCTGCAAAGGTGATCCCAACATTCTTTGGATAATTAAAATTTTTCTAATGGTGAATTAGAATTTGTCTTATTTTATTTTGAATTCATTATCTTTTGTTCTGAATCTGGGAATAATACAGAATGTATTTTGATTGCCTGTGTCACTTCTTTTTACATATTTGAAGAATGTTACCCCCTTCATTCCTACTACCCCCCAGTTTTATTGAGGCTAAAAAATCCAAGTGACTTAAAATAATTTGTTATAGGACTTTAAATCATTTCAAGTTAATAGCTTTGCTTTCAGTATCAACTCAGCTAATCCCCAAATATAAGAAGGAAAAAAAAAACCTAATCAAGGTGTTATAATAAAGTTACATTACAACAAAATATTATATTATGATTTTACCAAATTGTCTATTTCTTTATGATTCTTTAACATGTAATATTTCAAATACATTATTGCTATGGGCAGAATTTAAATATATCCTTTATTATTATTTTATTATTTTATTTATTATTATTTATTAGATTTGTATTGCCGCCTATTCGCCATCGCAACTCAAGAAGGCTTATAGAGTCCTTGGTGCTCTCTAAGTTCAGTTGTTTGTTTGAAAACATTTCATTTCATTGTAGACATCATTAAGGACCTCAGAGTTCAACCCTGAGCTACATATATTATCTTCTATTGGATACTTATTAATAAATGTTACATTTCTGATTATAACACAGAATCTTGTGATTTATGTTTGTTGAATACAAAAAGTTATGAGACCTTTTAGTAGTCTCCCATCCAAATATTAACCAGATGTGAACCTGTTTAACTTTTTTATATCAGTAGTAGGCTAATTGCTGCTCTTGTTTAAGACTCCTAAATTATATACAAAAATATAAAATACAAGTGAGATCTATTTTGCTAATGAAGCAGGTCTTGAAAGGGTTAACCTACAAAAATATGTGTATTACCCAAAAAGAATCAATAAATCTGCAATACAATTCTATAATAAGTGGATAACAGTATTCATACTGGCACTAGGCCTTAGTTATGACATAATAAATCTTCATTTTTTAAAAATTGCATTCTTGTATTAATCTGAACTTTGTTAGATAATGACAGTTACATGCATCATATTCTCCAAATTCTAGTGATAGTTGAAAGACACATTTTTAGAAATATATAAGAGCAACGTGACACAAGCACATCTGTTAGAGCTATGTAAAACATTCAAATGAAACATCTTTCCTAAAATTATTAAAGCAATTATCTTCTGCAAGTGTAATATAGCTGTTCATAGCCTGCATGCACAGCTAGCTGCTTTGCTGAGGAGAAAGCACATTGTGAAGCACTTCATTCAAAAGCTTTGTAAGCCCTAATATTTGCCGAACACGTAACGATCATTAGAAGCAGTCCCTTGAGATCAAACTGCCTTTTAGTATGGAACACAAACACTTTTAAATAAAGTTCAGTGTCATTAATTACAGCAACAACTGTGCATTCTATAATATAAATAATCAAATGAACTTGAATAAAGAACTTATATCTTCTCTAGTTTAGGAAATATTAAAATAAAACATTACCTGGGCTTGCTGATTCAACTGATGGCTGTCCAAAAGAGAAAAAGAAAATATTATTAGTAATAACACTAATTATGTTAACCTTTGTATTTAAATCAAGCATATGATTGTCTAGAAAATGTCTGATGTATGATTTGTTACAAAAAGAAAAATAAACACATCATGGAAATATTTTCAATCATTATTTTTAGCCATAGGCAATACAGGTGGTTCTTGTCTTACGAGCCCCCCCCCAAAAAAAATACATATTACCGTTACGAAATTCCAATGGTCAAGTCCCCCCCCCCATGGTCACATGGCTGCATTCTGAGCACCCAGTAACTGGCCTACATTTCTAACCATTATGTGATAACAATTTATGATGGTTTTGCTGAAAACCGGTGTTACTTTCAGTTTTGGCAAAATGCCTCATAGTGAATAATACATTTGCTTAACGCCCCAAAATTCACTTAATGACCATGGTGATTTGCTTAATAATTGCTACAAAAGGTTATAAAAAAGATTTGTAAAAAAAATGGCAACTATAGCAAAAGGATGTTTACTATTGACTTTAGAAAGTTTTTAACAAACATACAAACAAAATACAAATGGACTTATTTAAGACTTTGAAGTTATTGAAAGGATTTTTCCCTTGGGAAAATGTCTATATATTTGGATTAAAACTGATAACTTTGAAGGTTGGACACTACTGGACACTTTAAGAGAAATCTACAATGAATGGATTTCAGAAAGTTATTTACTATTACTGAAGAATTAGAAGATGGTACTGAAGAGGAACAAGTCCACTGAATAAAACTGAAATTGATTTGAAGGTGGATTAAAAAAAACTTATAAGAAAGAGATGGAAGTAGTGGATTTACAAGTGAAACTAAATTATGATTTAATAGGTGAAAAAGACATTATTATTACAGATGGATCCCACAGGGGTGGGATGCTACCGGTTTGGCCCGGTTCTATAGAATTGGTAGCTGCGAAGAGCAGCTGACACCGAACTGGTTCAGTGTTTGGCTCAAATGCCTGCCCAGACTCTAGGCTGTCCTTTATTCCCTGGTTTTCCCTCCTCAGCTTCTTTGAGCGGCTCAGCTGAGGTTGAAAAAGCAGGAAACAAGAGGATTTTCAAATGCTACACACCCCTGTGCAGCGCTTGTTAGCTGTCTAGGCAGCATAGCTGATGATTTCTTGCAAACATTGCACACACGCATATTAATGATTGTTCGCAGTTCAGAGAACCAGCAAATCACTCCACCCCGCCCCATCCACTCACTCCTTACCTGGCATGTATGCCATCCAACTTGCCTGGTTTGGTAAGTTGCTATTTTTCCGTTTCCCCCCCCCCGACCATTAACTGTTCTGCTCTGCTGGGAGATTTAGATTAGCTAAAAAGCAGGAAATCCTTGGATTTCTTGTTTTCTAGCTAATCTAAAAGCAGAGCCAAACCTTCCCTAGGACTGAAACTTCTACTTTTCAGTACAGACTCAGGTAGCTGATTGCAGATAGATAGATCTTTAAGTAAATCTGTGATTCTGTGAGCAACTCAATCTGCCTGCCTGCTTTGGATAAAAGTTGCTCTTTTTTAAATAAAAAAATCAATATTTACATACATGGTGTGTTATGAGTTAATTTGTAAATTTGCTTGCTAGCAAATTTTATGTGACAGATTCAGGTAGCCAATTGCAGATAGATCTCTAAGTGAATCTGTAATTCTGTGAGCAACTCAATCTGCCTGCCTGCTTTTGCGTAAAAGTTGCTCTTTTTTAATAAAAAAATCAATATTTACATAAGTATTTATAATATTTACATATATGCCATGCCCACCCAGTCACATGACTGGGTGCCATGCGCAGTCAGCAAGCCACACCCACCCAGTCACATGACCACCAAGCCACACCCATAAATTAGGCCTCATCCACAGAACCAGTTGCTAAGAAATCTGAATCCCATCCCTGCATATACATATTAAAACAGAAGAGTGCTGTGGATTATTTTCTACATTAGATTTACAAAAGGGACTTGTTGAAGTTGTCAAGGATTTTCTAAAAAGAGATAGTAAGAATATGAAGAGTGGTGAATAACTTCTTTCTACTAGAATTACAAAGGGACCTGAAAGGATACAAGGCATTTTGAGGGAAGAGACAAAGGAACAAAAGGGAATGCTAGTATTTTATTTGAGAGATCTAAAGATTTTTGGGAGAAAAAAGAAAGAATATAAAATTGGTTTATTTGATTGATGTTAAAATAAATGGATTGCTATATTTGGTAATGTTTAAATGGTTTGTTGACAGACTGGATGACAATGTTCTAAAAGTTTTGTTTGTTTGGAGAGAGGAAATGGAAATATGTTTAAATAGAGATGGAAATTGTATTTAATAAAAGGAAGAATTCAAATTGAGTTTAAGCAGATATAGTCTGTGATAGGATTATTTTTGATAACCCTTAATGGATTTTTGCTGATTAATATGGAGAAATAAGTTTTTAGAGATTATTTATATAGAATGGGGTGAGATATGGGATGAAGAATTGCTTGGTGCTATTTTAAGAGACAGTGAAGATGATGATTATATTTACAGGGGATGAAGAGGAAGGATCCTTTTTCTCTTTTTTTCCTTGTCTGCATTAGAAACACACACTATATATAAATTGTATTCATTTTATCTATATAATATAATTTTCAATAACATTATTATATAAAAAATAAGGGGCTAGGATGCAGAAACCTGGAAGCAAAATAAGCAAAATCTCACCCTCATTTATGAGAGAATTCACTGAGGTGGAGTTTGAGCCACTTTCCCCAGATTGCAAAACTGAAGAACCATCCTTTCAGATAAACATATTGAAAAATCTACATGCTCCTCATAAATGTTTTGAAATACAATACTCATGTTTCTCTCTCAGTTTCAGTGAATTCTCTTCCATAATCCAATAGTAAGTGGGAGATATACAAATAACTATCATTAGGACACTAACTATAGCTTATCACAAATTTATCAATATCTATCCCACCAGTTTCGTGTAGATAGTCCCCACAATATTCTCAAAAACCTTCCCCCAAAATTATTGATAGATCCTAGTTCACATTTCCCCAGGTACCGCTTTAGATCCTGCCTTTGAAGAGGAAGATTCAGGCAAATTTTCATGCCTCTTCTTTTCCAATAGACCTTACAATGCCATGGGACAATATCCCACCAATGTAATAGGAGAGAAGTCTTGAAGCTTTGCCTCCTTTATTGCCATGAAGACTTGAACCTGAGATCTTATTTGGTCAAGTCTACTTTTGTCTTCTTCTATGGCACTCTTATTAACTTCTGCTATTTTATCTCCTGTACCACCTCAGAAAGCTAAGCAACACATGGGATTAGCAGACAGGAGGAGGCTGAACAGGGACAATTCAACCTTCTGGTCACCTCCAAATTCCAACCAACATCAATGGAACTGTTTCTCGAGTTGCTAGGAAAATCCCTAAGTGCTTAGTGGAATTCCTCCAGATACAAAAGGTGCCTGGGGCAGATAGTCAGTCATGCCACCTGAAGAAATTATGCAGAGTGATTAATCTCACCTGACCAGAAAGTTATTTGAAAATGGAAAAGGACTATATTAGTGTCCTCTAACCTCACACAATTTATTTGAAATAAAAGAGAGATCCGGTATATGCTTGCATATGTATATTGAGCCTGAAATTATATTGAGGGAAGTTATGGTAATATCAGCCAAGAGAGATAAACCAAGGCAAGAAACCAACTCTACAAGGTGGCTAAAACTACTTTTATTGAAATTGGCTGTAGCAAAATCTGGCACATCTGATCATGTGGTACCTCCTCCTTACTGTCCAATGAATTAGGAAGGTGTTTGTCTGAGCCACTTGCAAATGTTACTTGGATGTTGTGGATAATGTATTTTATCCCATATACTTTTAGCGACAAAGCAGCAGATCTCTATCAAGTTCATTTGACTACTCTACAGGTATTCATGAGTTAGTGAGCCTTCCTAGACAGTCCTCCAAGGCACAGAGACTGAAAGCTTGTAAGACAAATAGTTACTGAAATACCAATATCAGAGCAATAGGGAAATCCAAGAGGGATGTACCTTGTTGGGGCAGCTACGTGGGATCCTTACCTTGTCCTTATAGTTCAGCTGAATGCACAGATGCTTACACCACACCATCTCAAAAGTTGGATGCCTGGTCACAGATAAATTACTTCTTAAAATCACAACCACCCTTCCTCTTGAACCCTGGCATTGAAGCTGCTATTAGACACAAAATTCAGGAGGAGAAATCTTCAAGAGGACCACAGCCCTACTCTGCCCAATAATATATACCTTAGATCTGTATTCATTTTCCATCAACTTATGAATAAGGTAGTATTATTACAGATGGATCTGGCATTCAGCAACAGTAGATATAGTAATTTAAAATACTGTGTGGTACATGTAATATCCAAACAGAATTTAAATGTTTTGTTATTGGCAGTAGGATCTTCCTCAAAGACTAAAGTGCCTAGGAAGCTATACTAAAGACATTAAGATATTATCTTAATATCGGTACTTAGACACTGCTCATCAACTACACATAAATGTTGATGTTCTACTCACTGAAGCTGCCACGTACAATAATAGAGAGCTGCTTCAACATTCAGTCAGTCACTTTAAAAAAAAAGCCACCTCCTTTACCTTTCAGGAAGCACAAAATTTCATAACAAATGAAAAGCATGTTCTCAATAGTTTTGCAAAATTAGGAACCATATCCTTATAGGCTTAGTTTTTACTCGGGTTTTTACTCCCAGGTTTAGTTTTCATTCAAACAATAAAATACTTGGTTCTTAATGAAGGAAAAAAATCAAGCAAAATAGACAAAAAACTTGTGAAATATACAAAGTATCTCTAAAACTACATAAATAGATATTCACCACTAATTGCATAAATATTTTCCATTTCATCTCACTCATATTCCAAAAGTTCCAGATCAGATTCAGATCAGATAAGAATCAGTTCTGATTAGGATATGAGAGACAATGAGAGTTGGATACAAATTTATCAAAAACATATTTTTAAAAGCTAGGGATGCAGAGCATGGCACTCAGAATTCATTCCAACCCTCTAATAATAGCTCCACTTTAAGTCATGTGACTGGCAGAGAGAAAGAAAGTTCAAAGTTAAAAGAAAAAAGAAAAAAAAACTCATATTACATGACAGTGTGAGCTCCAAAGGGGAACAGTGGTAAAATTTTCTTGGATTTTTTTTTCGCTGCAACTCTGGTCCTATTCAGCCTATTTTCGAATTTAATCTTTCTTTGACAGCTTCTATCCTAACAGCAAGTTTTGTCTCATCCTGGTCAGTATTATATATTGATGGACAGAGTACCAAGTTTCTTTTATCATAACAAGTGAGAAATAGCTAAGTGTGGTTCAGCTGTCAGTTCCATAACTCCAGTCCACAAAGCTAGAAGCCCAAGAAATTACAAATAAAAAGACCACCACTTGTACAGCTTTCAATAAACTATTCAAAGTCAATATTATGCTGTTCCTGTTATCCAGAAGAAAACGATTACAGACTTTAAAAGCCTAATATACAAAAACAACTATAAGTTTTTGAAATGCCATGATTTCCTACTATATCTAATATATGTCCAATAACCACAACAAAAAAGTATTGGAAATAGCTTTTGGTGATTACATTTTAAAAATAATGATATAACACTGGAAATCAGACTATTATTTTAACTGATTAAGAAAGAATATTGAGTTCACAGTAAGTCATGAAAGGAAGTTATTGCCTAGGTCTCCAAAGATTCATAGTGGCTTACCTTTAGGATTATTATATTGATAGTCCATTTTTTTCTGGGGCTCAAGATCAACCCCAGCCAGACATTTTAACTAGAAGACTGTCACAGGCCAAGGATAAATAGCACAAACTGTATGGAAAAATCTAGGTAACAAGTTGATCCCCACCTGTAATTATTCAAACTACAAAGTTCATGCATTATAATTAGGAATTTCTACTGCTTTGTTTATAACAAAGTTTTTCCAAAGACAACAGTATTTACTTATTTACTACCAGATACATATTCTACCTTTATTTTGTACTATCAAAATAAGTGTATATAAGGGATGAGGTCTATTTTCTTCACAACAATCCCTTTGTGAAGTGGATTAAGCTGAGAGAGTGACCTCATCCCTTTAATACTCTTCATAATCCTAGTGCCCTCTGCATATTTTAAGATGGAAATCTAAGGATTTCCAACCAGCATGATGTCAGAGAACAAATTTAAAAGGTGAAGCCTAACCACTTAGATATGAGAGATATTTCATCATTTTCAGGAATACAAAAATTTTACAGAAATATAAAAAATATAATTTCAAAAAAGAACACCCAGCTGGATTAGGGCAAAATCTATATTATTCTGGCATTCTGTCTCACACTAGCCAATCAGCTAGCTCCAGGTATTGGCAAGTAGAAGGTGGAGTTTCATCTCTTCATATCAGTCACTCTACAAATGGAAGTTTGAAGCATGTTGCCTCCAAAGGTAACCAAGAGATAAAAAAATATGGGAAAAAAGTTGCTCAGCCAATCAAAAGGTACAATGAAAGAATGCTCTGAAGTGGGCTTCTCTCTCTGGAAAACTCTGTCCTCCCGCCAACGCAAGAGTACCTCCCACTGTCATGATGCTCCAAAAAATCATAAAACTTGGCTTTCTGGAACACATTTGGTTTTGACTGCTACAGAGTACCTGGTGTAGGAATGCTATGTTATAATTTTAAAACTAGTAAGATACTGCTTTTCTTTTATGCATTGGCAACTGCTTTATCATCATTTAGAATCACTTTGACTGAAAGTTTATAAATATATAAATAGATTGAGGAAATATTCTAAAATTTGAGAGCTGTTTGGCAATCAAACAGTTTGCCTCAAGTAGTTATGTTTCTTCTTCTTTGGAGGCATTGAAGCAGAAGCTAGGCAGCCTTCTGTCAAGCATACTCTAAAACAGCACCCTTTCACTAAAAAAATGTTAAAATGAACAGTGAACTGGGCCAGGCGATTTTCAAGATCTTTTTAACTTTATCATCTTAGGCAAACCTGATTTATATAACAAGCTATATATCAGAAACTGGAGCTTGTATAAAAGACAGCAGGCAGATCTTTGCAAAACATATGATCCAGACATCATATTACTTTGCTCGTCAAACATTTCACTGCTTTTTATTGTGCTTCCAGGTACAATTCAATGTACTCATGTTGATCTATAAAGTTCTAAAGAATCTAAACTATAGGAAACCAGGAAATTTAAAGTATCATTTATTTCCATATTAATGTTAATGGCAAGAGACTATCTGAATTGTGGTAGGATATGAATGCAATAAATAAATATTGGTAATTTATTATCATCACTGGAAACCAGATTCTGTAGCATAATTATAGAATTTACTACCAACAAAGAAAAAAAATTGGCTTCTTTCTCACTCTGCTTTCAACAAATAAATACTCTACATTGTCAGAACATGTAGTGTATGTAGAGCTCTCTGGGCCTCGAAAGCAAAATTCTCACAAGGAGCTATGCAATTTGAGAGTTAAGTTGTTGACTCTCTCCCAATTGAGATTGGTTCTCAAGAAAGAGAAGAAAGGCATTGTGAGCTGCTTCTTCTTCTCTGCTGCTGTCACAACATGCTTAAGCCTCACAAGGATCTCTTCTTATTTTCTTAGTCATTACAAAGCATCCATTCCTGGCTGAGGACTAGAAAGTGACTGTCAATAATAGCACCACTACTATTGTTGAAGTAACAGCTTACTTGGGAACAACAGTGGAAAATGATGAAGTAGCAGCAGCTCAACCTCACATGCCATTCTTCTCTTGCTGGAGCATTGTGAAACCAGGCTTATTTCTTTGAAAGATTGAAGGTACAGAGCAAGGGAAAATCTGAAGTATCCTGCATTTCTGAACTCAAAATGTGTAGAATTAAACTATTAATTTTTAACTGGGGAAAAAGCCCTGCATTTTCTATTTGTATGCCCCTGCTTTTATCTCCGTGATGCTATGTTGTTATTTAAATTAAACACCTCTCTCAAAGTTGGTAATTGTGTTGTTTGATTGCATGATAAGTATTGATATTTTTATTGCAATAAATAATCCTCAACTTATGATCACAAATGGGATGGCAATTTTGGTCATTAAGTGATGTGGTCACTAAATGAGTCATCGGGTGACTTGAACTGGAGTGCATTACCATTTTTACGTGGTTGTTAAGTGAATAACAACATTCATTAAATGAATCCATTGACTTTGCTGGTTGGAAGCCGGATAGGAATGTAACAAGTCATGACTATGACTGCAAGATGCTGTAACCATCATAAATGTGAGCCAGTTGCCAAGCATCCAAATTATGATCATGTGACCTTAGGTATAGTTGTAATTTCAAGAATCATTATGGTCATAAGTCACTTTTTCAGATGCTGCTATAACTCTGAACTAATGATAACCACTGACATAATAATGATAAGCAAATAAAAGGTTGTTTATATGTCTTCATTAGTTGGGGAACTAATTTTTACTCTAGTTCCCCAACTAATGAAGACGTATAAACAACCGATGTAAGCTTACTTGGTATCAGGACAGAAATCCATTTCCTTATAAACTTGTCTCAATGTTGTTGAGAATTTTAATTTACATATTGATTCTAAATTGAAAATAACTAATTGTTGAAATTCTAGTAAGCTCATCCCATCTATCTCAATCAATTTTGTTAAAGAGAATTCTGTGACATTCATACCTCTAAGAGGAACTTTCTACTTAAGCAATTGTCAATGAGTCTGATACTAATTTACCATAAACATTTTTTCTATACTTCCCATATACTATTGATTGAAGCATATAAGAAATGCATATCAAAACTCTGCAGTTAATCTAAACTTATTACAAAATGTAAAAAACTTTTACTACGGTAGTTTTTAGAAATTTGAAAACTTTAGTTTATTGTTTATTAATTAGTTGGGAAAATGAAAACTATAGAAATCAGAAAAGCCTGCTTTTTTCCTACAACAGAAACACCTAGCTTTGCAAAGCCAATACAATGTATAAAATTTGTGACAAGGTCCAAACAATGTATGACTTTCCACATTCTACAATGCAATACCTTTTCCCAGTTAAAAATCAATAGTTTAATTCTATATACAAAAACCACTACATGATCAGATTATTTGGTCTTTAAAATATTTTGATAATTAAAGGGAATTTAAATTATTTTAAAACTACTGAAGCAAATTAATAGCTAGCAATATTATTAATAGTCTCATTCATGCAAATTTGAGGATTTTTTTGGTTATGGTAATACTGCTCAAAAATTTTCCCCAAGAAATGCTTTAGTGCCTCTTTATTTGGATCAGGTAATGATTTAGAGAATTTTTGATGAGTTCAGTAAACAGTGTGTCCCTAAAATAAAAAAAACCTCTATTTTTAATATGCTATTATTTGGGGTTTTGATTATCAAAGTTTTGTTTAAAAATATATTCCTTTGTATATTACTTTAGGAATCTCTCTGATAACAAAAGAGTAAACAGAGGAAAAGAAAAATCTTTAGATAGCCTGATCATCTAAGCCAGTGGTGGCGAACCTATGGCATGCGTGCCACAAGTGGCACACAGAGCCCTCTGTGGGCACGTGTAGCCCCAGCTCAGCACCGCTGTGCATGATGTGTACCTCCCACCAGCCAGCTGGTCTTTGGATCTCTGCTGTGCATGCATGGGAGGCGTGGTGCATGCAGGGGACGTGGCACATGCACAGGGGCATGTGCGAATGTGTATGCATGCATGCACGGGGAGCACCACTGCATTGTATTTTGAGGTGTGCGCATGCATGCACGGGGAGCACCACTGCATTGTATTGTATGTGTATGCTTTGGGCACTAGGTGCCAAAAAGGCTTGCCATCCCTGATCTAAGCAGTGATCATTACTTCAAAACACAGTCTTGTTTCAGAAACAATGTAGAATATGGTTCATGTATATGCATATATTTCTTCCTTTCTTATATAATTATAAGAGCTCCAATTTTTGATAGAATTTACTTTCACTGTTCTGTTAGAATAAAATAGAAACTTTATTTAGTCAGTATAACAATGACTAAATAAGTATAAAACTAATACAGTTATACAAGTAGATACAAAACTCCAGAAAACAAGAGAGCATATTCATAGGAAGTCATCAGCCCTACCATTAAAAATTGAATTATATAAATGATAAACTTTAAGGTACTTTATCTATTTAGAAAAGAAAAGCAGGCAAAAGCTGTCTCTAAAACAGAAGAAACTTTCAACATTGTAATAAAACAAAGAAAAGTTAAGTATATCCATTTTAACTCATTGTATCAAACAGATGTAAAAACCATTAAGTTTTCGAAAAGGAAACTGTGAAGAGGCAAGTTTGAACATGAGCCGCATGTTCATGAAACTAATCAGTTTCATTTTCTGAATCTCAACTAAAATGATTAAAATTCTCTGATCTTTTCCTTGTTTTTATCATTTTGATGGATATCTGAAAACTGCTATCTCGCCTGTCCTGAGACGAGCTTCCCTATTTTTTTCAGCATATTAATATAATTGCAAATTAGACCAATTTCTTTTACATCTTTTCATTTTTGGTATCATTTTAAACAAAAATGTCATATGGACACAATCTTATTTAAGTGAACAAAGGTGAGGGGAGTAGAGGCATCAAAGCACTGTACTTGTTTGGCTCCACATGGATTAATTATAGCACTTATAATTACTTATCTCAAAAATTGATAACATGTTTTAGCACATTTCTTTGAAAAGAAGCATCTTTCCCCACTGTTCTGCTTAAAGAAGAGTGGGGAAAGATGCTTCTTTTCAAAGACATGTGCTAAAACACATTATCAATTTTTGAGATAAGTAATTCATCCAAGCTGGGATAAGAGATTTGAAGAGGTTTTCCTTGTACCAAAACACCCCCAAACACATCAACGTTTTAAAGAATATTCAAATGTCAGTAAACTATTCTACTATCAATTTTGAAACAATACCCCATTACTTGTGGGAATCAATCAAAGGCTAATAAGATAGCATAAAAGATTAAAGTAACCTCTCCTAGACAAGCTCAACTACATCCATATGCTTTTCTCTTGGCAGCAAAACAGAAATGGTTTGCTATTCTTTTTTTTCTGGATTTTAAAAAAAACTTTCCTCTCTACCCTGTAGATTTGATATCCCTTGGTCTTCTATCCAACTCTTCACCAGGCCAGTCCCTGGCTAGTTTACATGCCTACAAAAAGCTGGACAGGTGCTACCATCTCCACCACTCAGCCACTTTGAGCAAGTCTTATAAGTTGCTCGACCTTACCCTGAGAGTTTAAAATACCATTTTGAACTTCTGAATTTCAAGGGGGTGGTGTTGGTGAACGACAAATGTTGCAGTTTTGACAATTTACAACCCACATCCTATCCCATCCCATCCCATCCCATCCCGAGAATGGCCTTTTCCAGTGTCCACAAGCCAAGAACTTAACCTGTTAGAAAGTATCCTGCCAAATGTTGGAACAGCACAGAGCTCTGCCCACTTCAAAGACTTTCAAAGACTATATAGCACTAAAACATCCAACCATCGGAAGGGGGGAGGGGGGGGGAAGAGGAGGAGGAGGCGCTTCAGCAAAATAAGCCTCTCTTGACTCCCCAACTCGCCCCACGAAGCTTTTGGGTCTCCCCAGATCTGCCATTCAACTACTGGAGGGGGAGAGACAAATAAGGGGGCAACTTGGGTGAATCCAGACTGTCCCGAACAGGAAGAAAAGCAGCAGCCTTTTTTCTCTTCTGCTGTTCACAGGAAGGCACCTCTCATATCCCAGAAGGAAACGAAAGGGTGGCGTCAACGTTTGTCGTCCCCTTCGCCCAACCCATTCCCGCCACGACGGGGTCCCGCAGGGCAGGGGCGTCCTCCCCGACTCGGGCCCCCCGCGAGTTCTAGCCGCAGGACGCCACCCAGGCCCATCTCGGGACCTTCCTCCCATCTCCTTAACTAACTTGTGGGGGAAGCGAAAGGAAAAGGAGGGCAGCGATCGCGCAACAAGTTCCTGGTTGGCCCCAGAGACTCGACTCCTATGTCTTTTCCCTCTCCGGCCGCCGCTTCTTCGTCCCCCTCCTCTTCCTCGTCTCCTCTTCCTCGTCTCCCTCCTTCCTTCGCCTCCTTTTCCTTCCATCCCCTCGCCGCCACCCGCGATTCTCCCTCACTTACCTCCGCCATGTTCGCCGCTCAGCTGAGGCGGGCCGAGCCTGGAGAAGGGGAATCACATCGCCGCCGCGGCGGAGAGGAGGAAATGGGCACGGAAAGGCTGCGGGAGCGGCAGCGGCGGCGGCGATGGGTCACAGGCTCTGGGAAGCGGCAGCAGTGGATGCAGGGAGGAGGGAGCGGGAAGCCACCAGGGGGAGGAAGAGGCCCAACGTCACCGCGCAAAGGAGGTGGGCGCGCCCGCGACACCGCCTCTCCGTTCCCCCTCCCGCTTTTAGCTCGCTCGCTTCGCCTGCCCTTCTCTTTCTCTGCCAGCGCGAGCGCTTCAGTCACGAGACGGCGGCGTCCGCTTCCAGGCGTCGCGCTCGCGGAAGGCGCTTTTCTCCTCCCGCCCACACTCCCCCCCCCCCCGAACACGGGAAGATAAACGGTCTCTTTCGGGGATGGAGGGGGGGGCGTTTGAAGAAAAGAAGAAGAAAAAACCCGTGTTTTAAAACGGGCTACGCACGCGCAGTCCCCACCCAGAGACGAGGTCCCGACTTCTCTGGGCGGACGACGACTCCCCACAACGTAACGCGGGGCCGCCCAAAAAAAATAATAAAAAATGAGCACCTTGTACAAAACGGCGACTCAACCCACCCGCCCAGACGGGCCGGGGTGAGTCAAAAGCTTCCGCTTCACCAAAGTTACCCCCCCCCCCATCTCCCCTTGAAAGCTCTCTTCGCACGTTTCCTTTCGCGCATTTTCCCCGCGGTGGAAGAATGGAGCCCAAATTCTTTCCAGGCTTGGGTCCAATAGGTAACCGTAACCTCTTCCCGTATCGCGGACGCGCGGGGATAAAGGAGCAAGGGCGGGGGGTTCGTGACTGGGGAAAGCGCTAAATCCTCTTCCCTCTACTCCAGAACAGGTTACCGCTGCCTTTTATCTTTCCCTGAAGGCGGGAAGAGCCGCTTAGGGCTCGCCCCGTCTTTCCTCTGCGCCCCCTTCCCCCACCCCAATCTGGTATAGGATCTCCTGCTTGAGCAGGGATGTGTGGACAAGAAAAGGGGTCACCAACCTTTTGGACCTCAGGGACCACCAAACTCATAATTTTAAATCCCTGGGACCAGAGACACTGGGAAAATCCCCAAAAAAGTCTGTAGGAAAATTCCCTGTTCTGTTTTCCTATGGATCATCATTCCTTATTGGGGATCGCAGGATATCATCTCTAGCTCTGTTCTCAAGTGGGGTGGTGGTGGAGGAGAGACACTTTTGGCTTCATGCAAGGAAAGCAGCAGAAGTCTTTCTCTCCCCCAAACTCTGCCAGAAATGAGTTTTTGTGAGACTTGTTGCACCAGCACAGCCTCTTGGAGCAGGATGCCTTGCAGGGTCCCAAAGACTCATTTCTGGCGGAGTTTGGGGGGAGAGAAAGAAAGACTTTTGCTGCTTTCCTTGTGTGCAGCCAAAAGCAGAAGAAGCGGAAAGAAGCAGCCCGGTGGCCAAGTGAGGTGCGTTAGGCAAGTGGGGCAAGTTCTCTCCCCTCCACCCTTCCCCCCCCTCCCCTCACTCGTGTTGTTCGCAATGCAAGCGATGCAAGCCTTGTATTCCCGTGGACCATGTGAACAGCACAGCCTTGTGTTCCCGTGCAGCCTGGATTAATTGCTTTGGGGGAGGGGTGCTTTGGGGATGACATTTCTCTGCGGACCATCAAAATTTTCTCACGGACCACCAGTGGTCCCCGGCCCACTGGTTGGCGACCACTGGACTAGAAGACCTCCAAGGTCCCTTCCAGCTCTATTCTGGTTGTGATTCATCTCTTCACGTACCTGTTTGCCCATGGTCTAAGAATGGAAGCTTCCTCCTCACGAAGACAGAGCGGGGACGAACAGGTGGGAAACGAGGTACTGGGGGGAAAAAAAAATTCCGTTTCTTGCTTTGAAGCATTGGCGTTGCTGCCAAAATCGAATGGCTCCTTTGCCGTTTGTTTCTGAAAAAGTTATCCTAAAGGAAACATTATGTCAATCAGGGTGGTAATGCGAGCTTCGTGTTTCCAGTTGTGAAAGGATACGCTGGAGATGATTTTAGTTTTGTAGCATTTATTTATTACATTACAGGTAGTCCTCGACTTACAACAATTCATTTGGTGGCTGTTCAAAGTCACAACGGCACTGAAAAAAGTGACTGATGACCGTTTTTCACAATTATGACCATTGAAGCATACCCGGGGTCATGTGAATTACATCCGGATGCCTGATAACTGACTCACGTTTATGATGGTTGTGGTGTCCCAGGATCACGTGATCACCTTTTGCGATCTTCTGACAAGCAAAGTCAATGGGGAAACCAGATTCACTTAAGAAGTGTGTTACTAATTTAACAGCAGTAATGAACATAACAAACATGGCAAGAAAAATGGTAAAATAGGGCAAAACTCACTTAACAAATTTCTCACTTAATATAAATTTTGGACTCAGTTTTGATTGTAAGTTGAGATCAACCTGTATACTATCTCATATAAGTAGTCCTTGACTTACAAGCATTTGTTTAGTGACAGAAGTTACAACAGCACTGAAAATAGTGCCATGCCCCTTTTTGCACACTTGGATGTTGCAGCATCTCCATGATCATGTGATCAAAACTTGGATGCTTGGCAAGTGGCACATTTTTATGAGGTTGCAGTGTCCCAGAATCATGTGATTGACCTTTGCGACCTTCTAACGAGCAAAGTCAATTGGGAAGCCAGATTCACTTCACCACCATGTTACTAATTTAACAGCTGCTATGATTCACAACAACTGAGGCAAGAAAAGTTGTAAAATGGGGGCAAAACTCAATAACTTATCTTGCTTCGTAACATAAATTTTAGGGTCAATTGTCATAAGTCAAGGATTACCTGTATATTTAAAAGACTACATAGTGAAAAGAGCCAAGAGTACAAGTGTCATAGGAAACAAGGACTGAGGTGACTGATTTATGGTTTGCCATTCTGCTCGTGTGGGGAGAAGATTCAGGTTAGGATTCTGCAATTTGCAGACCATCCCCACCCCCAAAGCAAAATGAATTCCTGCATCGGTTTGGCCATCAAAGTTTGGTGACACAGTGCCAACAAAGCGGCCTGGGTCTTCTGACATTTGGTGGCTAAAAATTTCCAGAACTATTTAACATAGTTAAGAATGTAAAGAAGACCCTTTAACCCAGGGGTGTCAAACTGGTGGCCAGTGGGCCGGATGTGTCATCCATAGGTCACGTCCATCCTAGCTCCGTGAATGGGAAAAATATCACGAAACATGTGATGGAAACATGACACGAGTTTGACACTCGTGCTTTAACCCATTCGAGAAAAAAAATTCAGCGCTGCCTGTTTTGTATTTACTGATTTCAGTGTAACAGTCTCTAGTTACATGCAACTATTGCACTCCAATAAATATGCATGATTGAATTCTGCTGAACTCAGCAGGATTTCCAATAGGACATAAAATATTGCACTGTAAATGCAAAGATGAAAGCACTGGAATTTTCAATATAATCATAAAGGTGCATTGCAGTACAATCTATTCTTTTAAGGTTGAAATCCAGGAGGTGATTTTATTGTGTCTTAATGTGTCTTCTTGGAGAATTATCCTACAAATTACCAACTACGTAGAACGGGTATTTGAAGAATGTTATAGACAGTGCTGATATTGGGTAGGAAGTTTAAAAATATGTATCTTTAGATCCTGTTGTATGCAAGTCATGATACATTGTGTTTCATAGACATGCCATCCCTAATTTGTTATTAGGGATGTTAGTTATCCCTAATTTGCAATTAGGATGATGGTGTTCCGTCAGTGTTGACTCCTGATGACTGCCTGAAAGTCCATGCAATTTTCTTGGAAACATTTTGGAAATGGTTTGCCATTACTTGCTTTCTAGGGCTGAGAGAAAGTGATGGGCCAAAGGTTGCCCAGTTGACTTAGTACCTAAAGTGGGACTAATTCTTGTGGTCTCCCAGTTTCTAGCCGGATGAAACGCTAAACTGTCTCTAATTTGCAACTTATTTACTTACTTACTTACTTACTTACTTATTTAGTTATCATATGGCACATTCACATCATATTTCAGTAAAAAGGAACACAGGGATAAAATATAAAACAGAAATAAAAAAATAATTTGTAATTACTCCCAAATAAATATGCATATTTATTGGTATACCTCCCAGAATCATATAGTTTGAGTTGGATGACTACATAATTGCTGAAATAAATACATCTTTAATATGAGAATTTAGTGTCTTATCTGATTATATTAAACATTGATTTGATTTGATCCCACTTTCAAATTTTGCACTGCATATTTATTTTAGTTTTGCTTATTAGCTGGAATATAGACTTCCACAACTAATTTATTCTTTCAGCTCAGTCGAAGAGTTATTTGAGTCTGCTGATTGGTCTATAGAATTATATTATGACCTCTGATTAGTAAAATCTTTTGAAACTATCCTTAAAGTTTTGTAGAATTCAACTTAAAAGTTTAATATTTGGACTTTCTGGTCCTGGTAGCAATGTTGCCTTTGAAATTTCATATTTGTTAAATATATAGTGTATTTAAAAGAATTAAGTAAAATTAGTTGCAGGAAGATGAAGAAAGAGATGAAATTAAATCATTCATGCAATGTTTGAAGTAGGTTTCAATGTCCTGTTTCTGAAACAAGTAGCAGGTTATTTTAAAGGAATCATGAAATATTTTATTCATTTAATCTATATTATATGTCACCATCTCACTATCAAGTGACTACATACAGTGTAAATGTTTTTGTACATATTGGACACCTGTAGCAGAAATAAACAGTTTTGTGATCCCTGGAGCAGTGATACACGGTTTCTGAAAACTGACTATAATATGTTGTTTTTTCAATTTTGGGCAGGGAAACAATGAAAATTAAAATTAAAGTGTTATCCCTAAAATAGACACTTAAAACTCCTTAAAATCACAACACCACAGCCTTGTCTACTTTGTAGCCCTTAATCTCTCCTGTATTTAGCATGTTCTTGAATTGCCATCACTCTTGTAAATAATGTTCAACAAGGGTTACATATTATCACCCTGTTATTAGATTGAATTGAAAAAAATAATTGAAATGATTTGGACTTGTCTTACTACTGGTTAGACATTTTTAGGATTTTCAGCTTGTTTTACTAGTAATTGTTGCCTGTCAAGAACATTTGACTATACTTCTTAGCTCTATCAAGTAAATGGCACTGAACTGACACTTAATTCTTCATTGTGGGTTATTGATATACTCTGTTTATTAGCATCTTTTTGTTTTATAACAGGCAAAAAAAGTCATTTCCTGAAATATGGGGGTAATATTACAATTTTCAGTCCTCTATTGCATTTATATAGAGACTCATAAGCTATATATCACTAAAACACTCATTGTCATAACTTTTACCTGGATGAAACAGTGCCTCTTAAGGCAACATTTTTTGAACCAGATACATTAAATTGGCTAACATATAGAGTGTAATCAAAATTTGGCATCCATGACTCTTGAATGAATGAAATTTGGGGAAGTTGTGGCTGTTTCAGTGCTATTGGCTTCTATTGGGTTGCTGCTGCAATTACATGATCTTCATTTTAAATATTCTGTGCAGTTTCCCAGTGAATCTCACAATCTCTCCCTCATTCACTCTGTAATGATGAATTGATTCATCATGTGGCTCTTAAAGAAGCAATAACTTTAAGGTGCATGAAGAAAGGCCTGGATATTTTTTATTGATTTATGTTCTTGTTCTTTGCTGACAAGGGGACGTGGTGGCTCAGTGGCTAAGAAGCTGAGCTTGTTGATCAGAAAGGTTGGCAAGTCAAATCCCTAGCGTAATGGAGTGAGCTCCCGTTACTTGTCCCAGCTTTTGCCAACCTAGCAGTTCAAAAGCATGTAAAAATGCAAGTAGAAAAATAGGGACCACTTTGGTGGGAAGGTAAAAGTGTTCCATGCGCCTTCGGCATTTCATGCTGGCCACATGACTATGGAGACAACTTCAGAAACCGCTGGCTCTTTGGCTTTGTAATGGATATGAGTACCACCCCCTAGAGCCAGAAATGACTAGCACATATGTGCAAGGGGAACCTTTACCTCTTTGCTGATAAATACGCATATGTATCTATATCCCATCTTTGTTCAAAAACTCAAGGCAATACATAGAGTTCTATATTATTATTTTTCTTCACAACAACCTTGTGAAGTAAGTTGGGCTAAAATTCATGAAGTGAGCAGCTGTGGCTACAGATAGAATAGAAACTAGTTCTCTCTGGTGTCAATCAAATACATTTGCCTCTATATTTTAGTCATTATCCACTTTATTTCATTTTTCAATTGCTTCCTACTCTGACACTGTTGTAGATTGGCCTCTTCTTCAGCTACTAGAGAAAAGGCAGACCTGTCCTGCCTAGGAGGTCACATGATACCATTTTTAAGCTATCTCTGACAGCTTCGTGTGACTCAATGGAAAACCTGACAGGGATTATAAACTTGTCGACTGAGTTGACAATAGCAATGTACAACATTGTGGTTAAAAACAAATTAAATGAAAATAAAGTAAAGTATTGTCAGTATCAACGTTTCAGCAAATCTCCATTCCAACCAGTAACTCCAAGACAGACATATCTCAAAAGTACCTTTATTAGAATAGCACCTGGCACATCTGTGGAATCCCGAATCTAAAGTTTTTCGGGCTTTCCACAATTTCACAAACTACAAATCCATTCCCCCTGGTTGTCATCACATTGCCCAATCACAATCTGTCCAAAAGTAAACCCTTATTTCATCCTGCACCATACTATATGACCCTGAACTAACAAAAGAATTTTATTTTGTCTACTAGAGCTACTTAATTGAAATCACCCCCTCCTACTTTCTCAGGCTACGTGGTAACGTGGAATATGGCTTCCAAAGCTGACAGTCAGCATAATTATGCCCTAAAGAAAGAGATGGTTGATGTCATAATCAAGGGATGACACTGAATGTTGGGAAGTGGCAAAGAGGAAGAGAGAGAGGAAGAAATAGATGAAAGGGCTGCACATCTCCAGAAATACAAGGCAAGATACAGAATGAGAAAATAAGAAAAGATGGAAGAGGAAAGGAAAAATCAACTTGAAAATATCTGGCAAATATTAATTACTGTGAGAGTTCTTCAACACAACAACACCACTTTCAACAAGACCTCAATAGAGAAAAGCAAGGCAAAATGCATAACTTGCACAATATAATATTTCTGCTGATATTGATGCTATGGTCAAAATCTATCCTCATTGTTGTGTGTTTCTGTACCCTTGGGGGGAAATGCCAATTTCTGCTATATGAAAGAGAAGATCAAGATAAGCAATTTGCAACCTCTATTTAATGAACTCAAATTTGTGACAATAATATTGCAAATGAGTTCAGGAAGAACATCAAACAGTATAAATGCCTCTTCCAAAATGGTATCCTTTTGTGCCAAAGAAGCCTTTCCAATAAGGAACGGATTGAATCCTGTGATTATTCAAGGGCAAATCCAACATTGCATCAATGCATTCAAAAATGATATTGTCCTAAGAATTGTGTTTGATTTATCAAAAGGTGAAGATGTTCCCAATACTGTAGTACTTTGCTCTCACTAAATGTAAAAGCACAGAGATGAACCATGGTGAATGTGCTAATTTATCTGGACAAACTGGTATTCCAACCTGGTTAGCAGCATGTGGCTTTAAGACCAGGAGAAAGATGTGAAAACGTTAGAATATTCTTAGTGTGGTAAACCAACCACAAATATTCTCATGAAAAGCATCCTTTGTTAAACAAAAAGCACCTATATTTGTCTTGCTATGCATTTTCCTTAATGATTCTTTTTCTACAATTTTAAAACCCAAGTTTTAGCAGTCTGCCCATTGTCATTTTGTTTCTCTGCTTAAATAAGAAAATATTTCTGAAAAGGTAACAACTGATTATGGACTCTGTAATTGTTAATTGAAATTATGTGGTTTTGTAACATTAAAATCCAAATTATACAGGGTATTTTTGTTTGCACCATTCTTATTTTATCACTGTTATCCAACATGGGTAGGGCAGGGTTATGTAGTAGATTTTTAAATGTTATAAGCTGCCAAGAGTCACCAATGTGTGAGTGGGCCGGCTATATAAATTTGTTTAATAAATAATAATTAACAAATTTTGTGTTTAATAAGAAAAATATACAGGTAGTCCTTGACTTACAACCAATCATTTAATAATGGTTTGAAATTATGATAGACTTCCCCAGAGTTATTTATGTCTTGTTTTCAGAGTTGTGATGGCAGCACCTCTCTGCAATCATGTCATCGCATTGTTGGTCACTTGGCAACGGATGCTGCAGTCATAACCATAATTTGCAATGTTTTTTATTGGTTTCCAGCATTTATTTCCTGTTTCTGGCAAAAAACGCTTGTATGGAAAATGGATTTGATTAACAACCATGGCATTCACTTAATAACTATGGCATTTGCTTAACAGCAACTATAAAAAATGGTTGTAAGTTTGGAACCAGTCATGTGGTGCCCTGTGATCATAATTCCAGGCTGAATTATGTTGTAACTCAAGGATTACATATGCATAAACTAAATTAAAATCGTAATAAAAGTTTTGTTGTTTTTTCCATTTATATTTCAACAGTGTTTATTAGGCTTATTATCAGTTATTATTTTTTATTTTTGAAACGTTCTTTGTTAGGGTAATTAGTTATTGTTTACTTACTGGTCTATGAATATGCCTGTTCTCTAACAACATCTCATTTTAAAGGGCTTCCTAGTGTATGAAATTACAGCTAAAGTGCAATAGTATTCATTTGAATAAACTCCTAGTAACAATTTGGATGTTTAAAATAAAAGATGTACCTAAATTACCTTCATTTCTTTAATATTTCCTTTGAATTACAGCTGACAATAAAACAAGGTTCAAATCTTCAGTTATTTATAAGAAAGAAGTTCCACTGAATATATTCTAGAGAGAAAGCTGTTCGCTTGGGCTGCTTGCACGATGCAGTAAAACGATAATTGGATAATTGGATAGTTGGCCAACAATTATGTGGTCAGCAGGACAACATGGGCTTTTTATGAAAATAATACATGGATGCAAATATGATATAGAAAAGGCACCATTCAACTAAAGGGAAATTTTTTTGCTAACTTACTAAAAAAATAACTGATGAGAGGCCTTTCTTTTTTTTATTTTTTTTTATTTTCAAAATACATGTGTATTTACATTTTAACAGTTTTGTGTCAAACGTTACATTTCATTTACAATTCTATTTCACATCAAATCTTATTTCTTTTTTCTAACTATATATATAACTGTACATATGTTTTTAACTGTACATATTGTTTGTTTTTAGTAGGCTGTACACCGCCCGAGTCCCTTTTTGGGAGAGGGGGCGGTATAAAAATTTAATAAATAAAATAAATAAATAAATAACATTTCCCAAGCTTCATAAAACTCCGACTCCTCTTTGCCTTTTAATTTTCTCATAAGCCTATCCATCTCAGCACAATCAAGTATTGTATTAATTACCATGTTTCAGAAGTTGTGTTATCTACTTTCCAGCTTTGGGCATAGGTGATTCTCACCGCTGTTATTACATGTTGAACGACTTGTTGGGTAGGTTTCTCCAGATTTCCTTTAATCATTCCCAATAAGAAGTTTTCTGGCTTAAAATCTATATTGTACTCTGTAATTTCTCTTACCCATTTCCTCACTTTTTCCCAGTACCTTTTGGCTTTGGAGCATTGCCACCACATATGGTAATATGTTCCATCCACAGCTTACATTTCCAACAGTGTGGGTTCATATTCGGGTGTATCCTGGCCAATCGTGCCGGTGTTAAATGCCATAAAACATCCTGATAAGATTTTCTTTATATGCTGCTGATAACATTAATTTGCAATTCTTGGTCCACATTTTCTCCCAATCTTCTAATTGTATGTTGTGACCTATGTTTTGTGCTCAAGCGATCATCGGACCCTTAACTACTACTTCCTCCATTTCTACTTGAAGTAAATAATTTTATGCTCTAGTAAAATTTGGTCTGATTTTTGGGGTTCCCTTTCTATTCCAAATTCCTTCATATCTTTTTTATACCTAGTTTTGACCTGCATGTATGGCCACCAATCTACAGTTATACTTTGTTCTTTTTATTTTTCAGTTGTTTTTAAATCCTCCTGGTTATATAATAATTCCTTATATCTAATCCTTTTTTTGGTCTCTGTTGTATTAGGATAAATTAATGCTTCCATTGGTGACATCCAATCTGGTAATTTAATATAGTGCTTCTTCCTTAACTTTTCCCATATTGTTATTAATCCCTAATTTGATGGTGGTAAAAGTACGAATGTGTCCTTTCCCATTTGTCCCATAGAAAGGCATGCCATCCTCTATGGAGATCACATCCCTCTAATACTAGTATCCTCTTATATAAATTTATCCAATCCTTAATCCAGAGCAATGCTGCTGCTTAATAGTATAATTCCCACTTTGGGAGTTCTAGGCCATCTCTACTTCTATTGTCTTGTAACGTTTTTATATTAATATGTGCTTTCTTTCCTAGCCAAATAAATTTAAGCACAGTTCTATTCAGCTCTTCAAAAAAAATTCCGGTCTTGTTTTACGGGAATTGTCTGGAACAAATATAGGAATTTTGGTAGAATGTTCATTTTTATTGTAGCAATTCTGCCCACCAATGATACTTGTAACTTTTTTCCAACTTTTAAAATCTTTTTGCATTGTAACATTAATTTCTTATAATTATCTTCTTTTATTGTCGAGCATCATCCTGTAAGAGGCCTTTCAAAGTGACAATATTTTATCAATATTCTGTTCATTTAAACTTAATGAACAGATTTTCATTCTTTGAACTAACAGAGCAATACTACTATGAATAGTTGCTGGTTTGATTTTGTTTGTGTTTTGGATTTGTATAGTAATTCAACAGATCTTAAGTTTCACAATATTCTAAACCCATTTTATTTATTTATTTTCATTTGTATTCATACAATATACACACATATAAAATTTGACACCTGAGCGTAGTGCTTGATATATCTTATTTAGTGTTTTAAGCTTTTGTCACAAGAAAGCCATATATTTTAACATATTGCAAGTCTGTGTGTTCACTAAATAACTACAATCCAGTACAATTTATTGTAGCTTTTTTGTAGGTAGTAGAATTGTAACTTAAAAGGGAATTCACAAGTAAGTATACAGGTCACGGAATTGGGATGCACAATAAAAATGTATGATTTTTGATTACCACTTCATAATAGCTTTTAAGGTTTTAAACAAATTAGAATTCAACCTTTAAATGTAATGAAATAGTTTGAAATCATAACAAAATGACATATGGATGATAGTAATTTTTTTTCCTTCCTAGCATTTTCCCATACGTGCGGGGTCTGCTTTTTTTTGGGGGGGGGATGTAAATCATATGATTAACAGTTGAGGGGTCTAGGTATGTCTAGCCTATCAAAGAGAAGGTTTTGGGGGACATAATAACTGTCTTCCAGTATTTGAGTGCTATCACAGAGAAGAGGGTATTGACTTAATCTCCAAAGATCAGCGGTAAGGACAAGACGTAATGAGTGGAAGCTTATTAAAAAAGAAATCCAATTTAAATGCAAGAAGAAATTTTCTGAGAGAACAATTAAACAATGAAATATCTTGCCTTCCAGAGTTGTGGGTGCTTTATCACTGGAGGTTTTCAAAAATAGATGTGGCAACCATTTAACTGGGATGATGTAAGCTCCTGCCTTGAGCAGGGAGTTGGACTAGAAGATCTTCCAGTTCTATGATTCTATATTCTGAGTTGATCCCATTGGTTGCAACAGGAATTGATTGACTGGTTTGTCACTGACATCATGAGCTGAGAGAGAGAAACTGGTCCAAGGTCACTTAGTTGGCTTTCATGCCTAAGAAAGGACTAAAACTCACAGTCTCCTGGTTTCTAGGCCATCATCTTAACCACTGGACCAAACTGGTTCGCCTTCTATGGCTTAATCCAGTACTAAGCTTAGATTTATTCATAAAGTCTGTATTTATTTAGCAAATTTATTTCCGCCCATCGCTAATTGGCTTTAGGCAGCCTAAAGTATAATTATATCATTACAAAAAACTATATATGAGTGGTATGGTAGTCTAGTGGTGAAGACGCTTGCCTTCCACTCAGAAAGTAGAGAGTCGATCCTAAGTTTGGCAGTTGTGGAGTGCATACACAAAATATCTGCTGCTAATTCTACATAGGCATCAGGAAGGGCATCTGGCAAGTAAATGCTCAGTTCCATTTATAACTCTATCCCAAGGAATTACAGGATCATGAAAAAATCCTGAAAACTAAAAATGATGTGGTAAACACTAAAAGGCCTGCAGCATAAAGTCCCTGAAGTCTTCTATTAAATTATAATGAAGAGGATAGTCTTAATTCCAGCACTAATTTTCTGTCTAATGAAGATCTATCAGAAAACTTTTACAAATTGTAAAGTTTGTAGAATTGAATTTTACAAATTCAGAAAGCATGCAGATCGGAAAAACATTTACAAATTGCCCAATTGAATAACTAAGAAAAGATAAATATTGCCCATTTTTGTAGAAAATCATTATCATCTGGATTCTGTTCTTTTCATCCTTTTTGTTTTCTGCTAGTGTTGTTTTATGCAGTAAAAATGCAAAACAATTAACTGAGGCATAAAACAAGTTGATAATGTATTGGTCAGGAATAGGAATAAAGGTGTGTCTATTCAGCTTTGTATTTGTTCAGTGTGTTTGAATTACAATGGCCTGATATGAACCGATAAGTTTTTCACAAAAAGAAAAGAGGAAGAAAGTGCTGGAACTCAGAATCTGAGAGAATATAGCCTTTGCTCCACTCTCTTTGCACCCTACTGAGCTTCCGTATTGGGAGGGTGTGGTAATTCTGCCCTGTCATCTTCAGATAGCAATTGTATCTGCTGTTTGCTGTTTTGCCTACCTCTTCTGTTTACTCGGACAGTAATCTGTGATAATGCTGGAGCTGACTGCTCATTGTTGGCACTGCTGAAACTGGCTCTGGCTCTTTGTTGTTGCTCCCCTCATCTGACTCCAAATCTGAGCCCACTATGAGCAAATTAGCGCACAAATTAGCCTCTACCATATGCATTAATAGTTTTAATTTCACCTAGATCTTTTTAAATGACTACTGATACGTCTATCAGATTTTGCCTGAAAATAGCATAAGAAGGGTATTTTATATTTTCTGATGATATTTAGTGCTTTTCTAGATTTAATACGGGTCAGATCTGATAGACTTGATTAATGAGGTTTCATTTCAAAACTGGTTCACTGTAATTATAGATTCCATTGCTTCAATAATTGACATATGTCTTCAAGACCAAATATGGAGCAAGAGAAGAGTATCTCAACCCAATCCAATTCATATGTTCTTGGTAGTAAAATGTTCAGTAAGAATGTCATTGTTTTAACTACGGTATTTAACTATTAAATGCATGCTTTATAGTAAGTTTCACTGAATTGAACATTCTCCACAAAATGCCATCAGAAACAGGTTGAATAGATCTGACTCTAATTCACTTGAAAGACACATTTCATGAAGAAACATACAGACTTCAGTTGCATAAAAAGTGAAGAACTGCATTTGCTTAGCTATTCTGAAATTTTGATGTAGTTATATAATGAAAATCTACAGCTTAAGTGCCACTGAAATTGCTTTAGATATCATAGCCTTGGTTAAGCCTTGATAAACATAAAAGACATGGGAATCTTGTGGATATAACATCCAATATTAGTTTAGGAAGGCAGCAATGGTCGCATCTTCAGAAAAAGTCAATAAAAAGAAACAACACAATTTTCAGAAAATAGGCTCATCTGCTAACCAACTTGATGTAGTGCTTAGGAAGTTGATCTAGAAACCAGGAATCTGAATTCTCTACTCTTGCCTTAGGCATGAAAAAACAATTGGATAACTTTGAGCCAATTACTCTAAAGCCTCACAGGATTGTTGTGGGGAAAATAGGAAGAAAGATAGGGGTGTTAGATATGTTTGCAACCTTGAGTTATATATAAAGTAATAAAAATGGGATTTTAAAAAATCAAATAAAACCAGTAGTGCAAAAATCTGTAGGAAGAAAGTATATATCATACAGATACAACAGAAGAAATAATCAGAGAGAAGAAGCTTATCTTTGGATATGATTTCCTGAAATGACATGTTTATGATATAAAACTTGTTCCTTTGGATTTTATATTTTTGCATTTATAAACAATTTGTCTCAAATGCATATAAGAAATATATCATGTTTATAAGTAAGTAGAAAGTAACCATTAGAATATAAATCAGGTATTGAATACAGTCCTCTGGGTGTAAAATAATGCAATGTAATATAAAAATGAGTCTTACTAATGTAAATGAAAAAGTATTATTCCCGAAGTAATATTTTTAAATATAAAAGCTCTAAATTTAATTTTCTCTTTAATCATTCTGGACATTAATGGCATAAACTTTACTATTTTTACCTTTTTATAAAAAGCCAAACTGAGAAAAAATAAACAGCAGCTCTTTTTTATCATGGGTCAGAAAGTTCATAACATGGACTCAGATTGAGAGTGGAGATGTGTAAAGTATATCCTACCCATCCCCCACAGAACAAAATCATAGCACAACTAGAATTAATTTACTAATAAATGTCCTCCTTTCTCATATACATGGTTCTGGAGTAGATGGTTAACAATTAAAACAATATAAGAACAGTTAAAATGCAATCAGTAATGAAAAACAAATAGAATACAGCAACCAAGAATTGTCAGAGTTATATATAATATAAAAAATGGGCAGGCCTACATTATCAGTAGAATACAGCAACTAAGAATTGTCAGAGTTATATATAATATAAAAAATGGGCAGGCCTACATTATCAGTAGTGGGCTTGACAACAAAGCCGAAGTTTTAATGCCTTGTGACTTGAGCATGCTGCTTTTGATAACTCTAATGAGAGAGGTAGACACCACTGGAGAGAGATGGTCCCATAAGAACCCTAGTCTCAAATCGTGAAGGACTTTGAAAGTCCCGTTGAATTGCATCTGGAAGCATACTGGCAGCTAATGCAGCCATGAAGTAGCGGTGTCATATGTCCTGAGAAACCAGCACCCAGAACTGCCTGAGCTGTTGCATTTTGCACCAGCTGAAGCTTCTGCAATATAATATAAAAATGAAGCTTCTGCATATTCTTTAATGGTAGACCCAATTTTTGACCATTGTTCAACAATTGATACAAGTGAAACATACAGTATATAGACTGTAGATTAAGCAAAATGTATAGACAGAATAATGAATACATGCAAAAAGACCCCCATGCAATGTCTATGTCAAATTTATCTCTTCTTGGTATAATATTATGTGAGATTTCAGATTAAGCCCAAAGTTGCTGTGGGCTACAATTCTTAAAAAGTTCCTGAAGAAGATGATCTATTTTATGTGTTAGTAATATATTACAAATTCACTTCAAAATGCAGCATTTGTGGATGAGAGCAAATCAAATGTACAAAGAAGTTTAGTTGCATAGTTTTCCCTTTTATTTAGATGGAATGAAAGGCAGACAGAATGTTCAAATCTGAAACTACCGTAAGAATAGTAATAACATTTCCAAAGTGAATTCTAACTCCCTGCAATAATCAAGAGGGAAAAATGCAAATAAAGGCTATCCAATCTCGGTTTTCATCCAGGCTTTCTCTTATTGTCAGCCAATCATATAGCTACGTGGGGAAAAGGTAGCTACCATGGTTACCACATAAACAGTTTCCTGTTTCAACAGTAGCTGTTGAGGGAATCAGGCTTTGTACCTAATTTGGATTTTAAAGCAGCAATCTAGTGGCCTAGACATTTGCTGAATCTTATTTCTTAGAGAGCTGGCATACAGGCAATAAGAGCTGCTGCTTATTTGACAGCTTCAATGTTCTCTCTGCCATTGTGTTGGGAGACAGATAGTATATTCAAGTCTTGGAAACAACTTGATCATGTCAGAAATGACTAATAACCAGGGTGGCAAGAATAGGAAGCACAGCATCACTATCAATACGTAAGTAGCATGACATGGTTGAAGCAAAGGGATGGTTTTATAACAGGCTCAATGGAGAGGAGGCTGTCTCCAGGCATTTTGTGACAAGCTAATACAGGTTTTCCTAACATGCTGTTCTACTGTTTTAGATACAACTTTCATCAAATCAGTTTGAACAAGTAGTTATGGCTTATAAGCATTGCAATCTATAGTAGTCAATGAGGACTAGATTGTGGGAATATAAGATAAATGTATTCCTTAAATCTGAAGGTGCAGTATTCCTAAAACTAAAGGTGCCTGTATTAAGGCAAGAGACTTCAGCAGTGGGGCATGAGGGTGGGGAGATCTCTATAGAAACAGACCTCCTCAAGCATTTGGTAAGAATTCCTTCAATTAAAAATTGGAATGTAGGAGGTCATTCAGATTCTAATTTGTTTGTTTGAATTTATTCCATGTGGTTCTAAAAGTTTTCATTCTAAAGTAAAAAAAAATGTATCTGGATAAATGACAAATACAGTGGTATCTTGGTACTCATTGTTAATTGGTTCTGGGAGGTGTGATGAGTACCAAAAATGATGAGTACCAAACAATTTTTTCCTATAAGGAATATAATAGTGAATCACCTGGTAGCTGACACTGACAAGTTCTAGCTTGTGTTGACTACCAAACAATGAGTACCAGGACAAAATTTTCATGTCAAAATGCATTGAGTACCAAATTCAATGAGTTTCAAAGCACTTGAGTACTAAGATATAACTATGTATCAATTGAAATATTCTCAAATTAAATAATTTTACTATCATTACTAAATTAAGAATACATTTATTTTTAAATAATACATTTATTGTGCTTATGAATTTATGATTAATTTTTTTTTACTTTATTTGAAGAAATTGCAAGTGGTTGACACAGGTTAATGTGTATAGACAATTTATCATGAACCCTTCCTTAGTAGCCATGCTAGAAAAGAGAAAGAAATAAATGGAATTGGTTAGTATCAAATTCACCTAATATTAAACTATAATGAATAAGTCCTTTGTCTCCATATTATGCTTTTTATAAATTATTTATTATTTCAAAAACAATAAAAGTTCTTGCAAAAGAATGGTTCTTGGATCTGCCATCGTATATTGAGCATCTATTCTGTCCTACCTTAATAGATTTTGGTGACTAAAAAAAGATGGAAAATATAAGAATACAAATTCTAAATGGAAGACATCGTGGCATTGATTTCATGTAAAATGTATGTGTGGATGTGTCTGTGGATGTACACATGCACACTAATTTAGAGATAGTGGTAGAAATATCTAAATCAGTTATGATACTCTTTCCTACCTTAGTCCTCTATATGAACTCTCTAATTTATCCAGAGTTTACCCTGTGATATGCTCAAGTAAGAAAGGATATATTTGTATTTAATTTACTTGCATAACAGCTGGGTATAATAGATTGATATTTACACATTTCATGATAAGTTATTACCAAATTATAGCAATTAGCCATCAATTGAATTCATGAGCATGTGTATCCACTAAAGCACAGAGGCACAATACTGAAAAGCTGTCAACCACAGTTCTATTTTTCCTTTTTTCTTATGATATACAATCATATAAAACCAGACTATAATAATAAGAGATGTTAGGTCAGGGGTGTCAAACTCAGCTCATGGGCTGCTTAGATATGTCCTATGAAACAGCAAAGGACTGGCCCGCGGTGCCTCTGCCAGCGAAAACGGAGCTCGGGAGGGCGGCCCTTCCAAGTTCCATTTTCACCGGCAGAGGGTTGCAGGAGGCTGTTGCAGCCAAAAACAGCATGCAAGGGCCCATGGTGGCCTTCCCGAGCTCCATTTTTCTGGCAGAGGGTTGCAGGAGACCATCACATGGCAGAGTGCTTGGGCCACCACAGCCCGCCCAACACGAGTGATGTTGAGCTGGCCATGCCTACCCTGGCCATGCCCACCCCAGTCCCCTGAGGTCAAACACAAGCCTGATGCGGCCCTTAATGTAATCGGGTTTGACCCCCCTATGTTAGGTATAATAATCTAAATTTCCATTTGCCCAGATTTGTCTATATTATAAAAGATTAGGGCACTCATAGAAACACCCTTAACCACCTCAGTCTTGAAACATTCAAAACATGGAATTCAGATAACATGATACTTTAAATAATGGAGGTTAAGATTTTAAAAGTTGATAGTTTAAAATAGTTGTCACCATATAGAATCCAGTTTTCACAGGTGAGACAGTTCCTCTACAAGGATGTCTTGAGGATGACAAACTAAAGAAAAATCAGAGTGTGCGAACCTTTCCACCATTTGGGTTCACACATGGTTCTAAGCCACATTTTGTTCAAATGTAGATTGTTCAACAAATCACAGTTGTTATATTCATATATAATCTTATGCTATCTGGATTCATCAAGCTTGTCAACCAAAACTAAGCACCTTTTACCATAGAATACTGTTTACTATAAAGAGCTATAACACATTTGACTAATTTGATGTCCTTAAAATGTACCGAACTATAGTCCAATAACACCTGGCTTGGTTAAAAAATTATAATATTGTTGTGATGACCCAGGGTGGGATACAAAACACAGTCACAAAAAACAGGTAAATTGCCTTTTGATTCCTTCACTTTGCTTCCAATCTCCAAATATTCTTGAAGATAAAAAACTCCCACACAAGCAATTACAGGAAGGGGGAAATGCCGTTTAAATTATAAAGAGTAAAAAACAACAAACCAGGCAAGATAAGGGCTGGAGGATGTCCACAGATAACAGAACATATACTGGGAAGGATGCCAAACTCAGACAGGAACCATAAAGTAGAAATATTTCCACGCTTTGTTTCCAGCACTCACCAGTATGCATGTCTGTCCTCTTATTCAGTTGTCACAGCTGCAGCCCATGAAGAGGATCAAGACCCTCTCCTCCCGAGTAGACCACGTCTCTCCCTTATCCTCTCCTCCCTGTGTGCCCTAGGATGGATAAGGGATGGCCCTGGGTCCTCCTCTGACTGCTCAGCCAGCCTCTGCCCTTCCCCAGTCTCCTCCACAACCTCCAGAGCCACACTTCCACTCCCTGTCGGCTGTTCTACCTCTCCCTCAGAGTCAGTCTCCACCAGGGGCATGACAATTGTTTTGAAAAATAAATTACAGTAAATGTGTCAAATTTAAGCAGCAAATTAATTTGAATCAACCTTATAACTTCTAATTTGTATACTCATCTATTTATCACCAGGAGCCTCGCAAAAGAACAAAATATGTATAAGAAGTTACCATCAACTTCAGCATCTGGGAGACGATTGAGCTTCGCTAGTGCCATGCAAGCCAGTAAAGTTGGTTCAATTGGTCGCAGGAGTATTGTGATCACTTCAGAACCAAAAATGGAAAAGGGTGCTTTACCAAGCAGCAAACCTCTTGTCCAGGTAATCAAGCATTATATGATTAATAAATGTAGATCTAATTAACAGTTAAATCTAAGATAAAGGGTTACTAAAGATGCAAAAATGTCAGAAATGTATTAGTTCATCACACAAACAAGCCAGATGTTTAAACTGGATTTGACATTTTTATCCACCTGTCGAATCCTTTCAAGAACCTGGAATAGGCAGATGTTGATGTTTGATGGTGTTAGAGATATCATTGCAGGATATAAGCTGTTATGAGCAAAACTTCCTATTGCAGTTGGCTAATGGTGAATTTGTCAATGCCAATGGCGCTCAAGTGATACTCCAGTTGTTTTACGATTGCATCCAAGGTGCCAGTACTATTGGTACTACCTATGCTTTCTTTTGCCACTATTGTTATTTCTGATAACATATAAATTAAAATCATTCTTCTTGAATAGTTCTATGTGCTTTTCTAATGAAAAACATGAATGTTATTTTTCCTTGGTATCATTCCATCAAATTAAATGATAATTTATTTTAAATAATAATGCTAATTCAGGATAGTAACATTTTGCTGCATGATGTAACAGTAAATGTGTCTGCATATTTGTGTCTCTTGAAATGAGCTATATTTTCTAACCATTAACCAGACATCATTTGAAAAAACAATAAGAATTTAAGCAATGGGCAATAATTTAAAAATGGAATTATGATTAAAAAGAATATTTAAATATATTGTAAAAAATAAATGAAATGTATGAATTACATCTATTTGTAAAAAAATTAAAAGATTATTTCCTGCTCATTTTATACAACTAGATATGTGGTTTTAATATGGAAACAATGGAACATCTTGCATAAAATGCTGGATCAAACCCAATACCTGAATTGCTCAGTTGCCTTCTAAGCTGCAGATATACTACATATTTTTAGTTTTAATCAAAAGTTAATTCTTGTATAGATATAAGTCTATATGGTTTTCCTGGTTGCAATGTATGGCTGTGAAAGTTGGACCATAAGAACGGCTGAGCTCCAAAGAATTGAGGCCTTTGAACTGCTGCTGGAGAAGACTTCTGCGAGTCCCAAACCAGTCAGTCCTAGAGATCATCCCTGACTGCTCTTTAGAAGGCCAGATCCTGAAGATGAAACTGAAGATATTTTGGCCACCTAATGAGAAGAAAGGACTCACCGGAGAAGAGCCTAATGCTGAGAAAGATTGAGGGCAATAGAAGAAAGGGACGGCAGAGAATGAGGTGGCTGGATAGAGTGATTGAAGCAATAGGCGTGAGCTTAAATGGACTCCAGAAGATGGTAGAGGATAGGAAGGCCTGGAGGAACCTAGTCCATGGGGTCGTGATGGGCTGGACACAATTTTGCAACTAACTACAACAAGACATAAGTCTGCCATTTAATTATGAGAGTTTATATATGGTACAACATCCATTGTAAGCCAATTGAGAACTACTATAAGGTGGTCTATATTTTGTTTGTCCTCTAAAAAAATGTCATCCAGCTTTGAATTAACTGCTTACAATTACTTTACAATCTGTTTTAGAATCTTTCCAGTTAGAAACTGACTGCTCTGCAATTCTCTGTATCCTCCTTCCATCCTATTTAAACATAAGAGACATTTGTCCTCTTCTATTTATGTAATAATTAGTACTGCATTATATAAAACTAATAAGTATATTACTTTTGTAATATGGAGAATAGCTAGATGTCCAGCCAGGTTATCAGCAATTTTTAAAAATATTTTTAATGGATTTGGCTCTGAAATTTTGAATATATTCAGAATGAATAGGTGTTCCCTGATCACATATCAAGCTGAAGATGCAGGGCTTATTCTTTCAAACTATTCTTCATAGCTGGCTAGTAGAACTCAAGTCTCTTATTGGAAAAGACTCGGTCAAAATGAAAAGCTTTTTCTGCCTTTTCTTTAGCCTGGCCCTCTTTACTGAGCAATTGATAAGTAGTTTATTTTGAGTACATATGATAGTTTATGTCGCTCTTAGTACATATCCTGTACTAACTTTTATTTATTTATGTATTCAATTTATATGGTCACCCATCGCAAACATAAGACTCTCCATTCTTTGTGACACAGGCTGTTTTTCAATTAGTGATTTACAGCATATTCTAATTTCAGTCAGTAATTATTGAGGTGATATTAAACCAGTTCCCATTACATTAACAGTGATGGTTTCATGACTCCAGAAGAAATTACAAATTATTCATCTTCTCATTCCAGTTGATTCTGAGGGGTTTTTGTTTTCTTTGTTTATTATTCTTAGGGCTTGTTCTGTTGCTCAAACACCTATATCATGCTTACTCCTTTCAAAATCCATATTTTTATTAAACAGTCTAGATATTTGGAAATAAAATAGTTAAACTTTTTTCTCTATTCTTCTGAAGTCCTTTTTCCTTCTCTTCCTCTATTACCCTCTAGCTATTCCATATTGTTAACATGTAAGTCCTCCTGATCTTGTATTTTATAAAGTTTCTTGCACATTGATAATGCTATTTAAACAAATATATGGTCCAGAATGAAGATGGTTAACATACAAATATTTCTAGGTTCAGGGAATACCCAATTAAAAAGATGTGCAGAAATGATAGGAGATAGCTGGGTTAAATACAAAATATGTGGGTTGTAGCTATCAGTAGCTTAGCTGGAAGAATCAGTCAACTTGATGTACTTCATGTAAGTGTTCACTAATGAAGTAGAATGTAGAATCGGGCATTTCAATCGATCCCTTTTTCACGCATTGGATGAACAATTTATTCATTTTATAAATCAAACAATTACCTAAAAGTCTTAAAACGGAATAAGAACATTAATGTTCTTTGTGAATTTTTCAGCCATAATGTTATATAGTTTCCATGAATTGTCCACGCTCCTTTAATGTAATCTAACCCCTAATATTTTAATGTAGTCTTAAAAGTACCCAAAAGATTTAATGAAGAAAAGCAGCATATCTGAGCTGATAGGAGACACCATTCCTTAAGATCTGAATCTTTTTAATCAAATTAATGGGGAAAAGCATTATTTTAAATATTGTTAAAATAAAATATTAAGCATTTTCTTTCATTCACAGTTATGCTCTCATACAACTATGTATTTGGCTATTTCTTTGCTTGTTTATGGCTTAGAAAATAGTTTTACAAAATGCCATCATAACAATTTGGATTAGAAGGAGACAACTCTAGAATAAATAAGATTTCACATTAATAGCTTATCTAATCAATCAAAACCAATTTTTAAAAAGCTCTCCCCACCCCAATATCTGATTAAGTCTGGTGATTTCTTGGCAATCAGAAAAAAGAAATTTTATGTTTATCCGCAATAAAGTGATCCTGTAAAATAATGCTCTAATTTGAAATCTGGAAGCATGTGCTATTACAATCAATATGTGCCTTGTTTTCCTTTCTTCTAAATTTATGCATAGAATATCAGCTCAGAACCGCAGTCTTGAAGTAAGCCATATCATATCTTAGTGGTAACGATTGCAAGTCTATTGGTTTCTAGACTGGGGCTGAGGGAAGAATAGAGCTTTTACTGTACTTTTGTTATTTGTTACATCTACAGGTTTTTGATGATCAGGGAAAAGATGTGACACCTCGTCCACTTTATCATCCAGAATTGAATGTCGCACACAGACAAAGCAAAATTTTATCAGTACATGATTTTGCTGGGGTGACTCAACCTGATTTCTTGTCCTCTTTATCAATGCAACAAACTTCTATAGCTAGTATTAGCTTAGCAGGTCCATTTTCCAGGTATGATATGACAACATATAAAATCCCTTCGTCAAATCCCATACTGATTTCCTCTAATGTAACATACATAGTTCTTGAATACTGTTGTTTATCACATGATTTATCCCATTTGATCTTACAACCAGAATACTTTCCAATATACTATATTATCTGTATAAAATTAGGCAGAGAAGTAAAATTTCAAATTTACAATTTAAATTTTCATAATGTGCCAAAGAAACAATAATGATATCTGAAGATTGCCTAACAATAGTAGCTAAAGTTTCAAAAATTAAATCAAAAAGCAAGGGTAAAAGTGGGCAACTCTGCTGAATACCATACTGTAACAAAGGATTTGCTATTAGTTTCACAAATACCAGATTTTACTTGAATCAATAAAAATAATTATATAATTTTATTAAAATATACTGAAGATACTGAAAGTTTCTCCATCTGCTGTAGATTAACTCCACAGTTAATTCAAACTCAAACAGTGGCTAACTCTTAAACTACATTTCTTAAAGTAAGCCAGATTTCTCTGCTATAATTACAGTAATTGAACATTCTTTTTAAAAAAATTCAATTAAAATGAAAAATAGTTTATAAGACCTGGTTTGTAACTATTAATGCATAGTTGATTGAAAACATAAAAACTGATGGAATTTCTCTTATGTATATTATGGTGGAAAGAAGACATATGAATCGGAGTTCATTCTTATTGAATTCTAGCATATAGACTTCATCAAGTGAAAAATCAATTGCTGTGTCCTACAAAAATATATATAGAGAAATAAACTGCATTCTATTATAAGGCAGTTTAATTTATTGATTATTTCTTTTTTTCACATATCATTCTTCTTGTCCTTGTGGCAGGCATTTAGCTAATTTGGAAACATAACTTAATCAGAAACCATATTATGTGAACTAGACTAGAAATATTTTGTGAGCTATTTCGTGAAGAATGGAACATGCTAATTTCAAATCAATGTCTCCTCAGTTCTTATGTATTTGCATTTTCTATAACAATCAATAATTCTGTGGATATTTTTTGTTGTTATGTAATATTCCTTCTTTGTCATTTGCTATTTCATTTCCATTACTTATAAAATATTCTATTGAAACTACAGAACTTATGGGAGTAGCAGTGTTACAAAATCATCTGCTTCTACTGAATCGATGGCAGAAGAGATTGTAGAGCCTGGATTGAGACGCGACACAATTTCTAGTTTTACAGGTAAAAATCTACATAAAAACTAATTTGAAAAATAATTTTTCCCTCTCCTTTCTCACCATTAATATAGGTTGCTGACCTGTACCAGATTCCCGGCAGCCTGCAGTATAACATGAGTTATATAATATATAAAAAAGGATGGGAGAAATATCTAATAATTATAATAATAATAATAATGATGATGATGATGTACAGAATAATAAAATAACTATAGTACAAAAATGTTTTGATGCTTAATAAAATCAAAGGCATCAATATCAGTAAATAACAGGTCTAGTAACTGTCTTGGTGATTAGCCTAATAATGGTCAATACTGCACATTCTCTGATCCTAGCTCTATGTTATAGGTGCTATCGAACTGCATCTCTTCTATATGTCTCCCTGGTAACATGTTATTTTAAAAGTACCTGATATCATGTATTAGCTAGTTTTAACTATTACTTGTCCTTAGCACAATTTAGTTATATGTACTACATTGAAGGCTTCTTTTACCAAATGTTCCTGAAGCAACATCAAGAGCAGAAGAACATACTGTATGTTGCTTTTAGGTATTCCCCCTCTCTAGCATGTGTTTATGCCAATGAAGTATCTACACCTTAGAACAAAAGCTTATTCATATAAAAGAAAAAATGTTTATGTTCACTAGGTTCAATAACCTGCATATGACCTATACATCCTGTTCTAAATGCAAAGTATAAATTCATTTTCTTTCATGGTAGATGTCCAGGTTAGAAGAGAGGAGATGTTAGAACAACTGACAAAGCACGATTTAGAAAAGACCGTGGATATATTATTGACTGAGACAGAAACAATTTGGTTATTTAACATGCCAACTGCTATGATCTCCTCAGAATCTGAAGAAGCCGAGGATGTCAGGTAAGCACAGTGCAATGGCTATTATATAACCTTGCCTCTCATTAGCAACTTTGCAATGAAATGTGACTTATAACTTCAGAATTTGTTTCTATGGTGGTTTGCATTAGAAATATAACAAAATATATTTTGTTCCGCGGTATCAAGAAAGAGCAATCTTATGTTCACTCTAGGTTAGTGAACTGCATTTCCCAACAGTTCTAGACAGCACAACCAGTACTGAAGGATTGTGGAAATTGTGGAACAAGATGTGAGGTCCACATATTGCCTTCTACTGTGTTTCCTAGCAACAAGATAATTTACTGTTACACTGAGTTATAGTTTAGCATTATCTAAAGCAGTTTTTGTCTTGTGCATTTCCATTTCCTGTTTCCTCTTGTACAAGTCTTTGAAAAAGATAATCTCCTGTTTAACAGGCTACACTTTAGCTTTATATCTGAACCTGGTGAAATTAGAAATGTCAAATCAAATATCCCTTGAGTTGAGCTCAACTCCTGCTGACTACATGGACATAGATTCATAGAACTAGATGGTTTCATGTAAAGTTCAAGTTTTGAAGAGTATCTTATATGAAGCTGGGTTATTTTTAATAAGCCACAGTTAATTTAGAGATCCAATCTGAGTAATTTAAACCATAAGTGAAAGTTTCCATCATGCCATGGCTGCACAGGGAGAAAAGAATATGCCTAGCACCAAACTGTACCTTACTATTATATCTATTCTAGATTAACTTACAATTTATTTAATATTATGTTTTAGGATAGTATTTTCCAACTAATGCCCTTTGGATGTTTTGAGTTATGATACTCAACTCCTTCCTACTACCTCAAAAGCTACTTTAAAAGGAAACAAGTCATTAAATGTTAGGATACCCAATTATAAGTCCTTTATACGTTTTCATTAAATTACCAATTACTGATAATGCATGAAGCATGTCTGAGATTTTTTAAAAAATGATTATGTTGCACAGCAGAATGAAGGTTTATATTTTCAAGGAGAGCATGTATGATTAAAGAGAACTTGAGGTATTTCCATACCGTCATCACCATGTCTCTGGCCAGCTCCTAATTCTCAAAATCACATTTGTATTGCATCACAAGTGTCTCACCCCACAAGATCCTCTCAATCATTGCCAGTCACTGTAGAAAATGGTAAGCTAGCAAACTAATCATCTGTTTCTTGCTTGATACGTTCCCAAATGATTGATTTCATACTATAAACTTGCCACCACTGGGCATATCTAATGTTTTACAGTCTAGTCAGCTATGGGAAAACAATACAAGTATTATTTGCCTCATACCTATCTGCAAGTGAACTGTAACAGTTATTTCTTGTAGATCGAGGTGGGCAACTATGGCCTATTTATGACCTATGGACTTCAACTCCCAGAATTCCTGAGCCAGCCATATGTTGAAATCCATGTCATAAAGGGACCGTGGTTGCTCACCCCCTCTCTAGATTCTAAGAATTTAATGGGTAATTGCAGTAAAACAAAACTGGGTAGAAAGAAATACAAAAATGTGCAGTGTCAAAAAATAGGCAATATTGTTTACCTACTGATTTGCAGCTGTTAATGGGGTAGAAAAATGCAAACTTTAGAACTCCCTCAAAAAGAATTCAAAAACATTTCACAGTGCAATTCTATCCATATGTGCTTAAACGCAAATCCAACCGAGTACTTACTTCCAGTTAAGTGTTTGCAACTTCAGAATTCCACATCTGTTGTAGTATCATTTAAGAATTAGTTTCCGTGTACAATAACTATGGACATATTATTTCTAAGAAGATATCTGCAAAGGAAAAGGGTATCTGATCAAAGCTGAAATATTTGCATACAATACTTTGAATGCATATCTTTTGTTTTCCAAAGGAAAAGGAATATTGCTTATATGGAACTCTGTAAAAACAGAATTGGCAATGATCAATATGCCAATAGAATGATGCAAACATTGAATGGAGCACCAAAGACAAAGGAAGTACAATGTGACAAAATTGTAATGGCTGACAAAGGTAAATCAATGGAGATTTTTTAAAATAGATCATTGACATTGGATGGAAAGATCTGTAGTTTCAACTTCGGAAGCAAGACTAGAATATTTTTTTGAGTTTCCTTGTAAACAAGAAAATTGTTTGGACCTTATACAATTTTTTCTTTTCTTTTAGCAGAAATAATGAATATTGCCTCTAAAGATTACTTATGAAATTATGTCAACTAATATAAAATATTACACCTACATCTATACCTTTTTAAAGTTGTGTTTGCACAGTTCAGGATTCTACAGATATATATGAGAAAATTTCCCTCTGTATATTGATTTTCAAAAAAGATTATAATAAAGAGGATAGACTTGAATTATAGAACATTTGAATATTGAATTAAAGATTGATTGTTAAATAAGATTTAAGGGATATGAAGGTAAAAATAAATAACAAATACTTACACAATGATTTCACTTGAGTGGGGAGTAAGATTTGATTCTTGTTTAGTTGTTTAATGTATCTATCTATAAAATCATATGGTGGCATTAGAATCAAGTTGTTTAAGAGTGAAAATACAGGCTATCGACAATCGGCACCAGAATTTCTGCTGTTAAGAAATGTAAGTCAAATACAACATCATTACCTGACTGCATTACTTAGCAATAACAATCGCAGTAGTCCCCGTTGCTGTCATAACCCAAAGACCTCATAGTTAAGAGAGGACCTCACATGACTGGAATCCTAAACAAGCAGGTCAGTGAGTGAGAGGAAGGGGAGAATATATGAGTGCAAGCACTTATGAGACCAAGCAGACCAGCAGGGGCTGTGGGTGAACTAATGGGGGCTGGGGCAGGTGCTACAAAATGCAGGCATTTTGGCACTTATGGAATATCAGATACTGGAATATGGTATTCCATGTGGGGATCTTTGGGAGAAAAAGTGATAGGAGTAACTTACAGGAGTGACTTGTGACCTTCTCTACCAACTTCTCTATTGACTACACTTTTGGGAAACTGGCAAGAAAGGTCACAAATGGTGATCACATGATTGTGGGAATGTGTGGCAGCTGGAACTCTGAGGACAGATCATAAGTTCCCCTTGTTCAATGCTACTGTATTTTTGAATGGTCCTTGAATGACTAGTTGTAACCTGAGGACTACTTGTATGTGTATTTTTATATACATCCAATGCTATGTAGATGGCTAAGAATGATTTGAGGTGGATGGATTGTATAATAAATAAATAGTGTAGAAAAACAGTGAATATCCTAGGTGCAAAAATTTGCCCACCCTTTCTATCAAGACAAAATAAACCTTTCCCTGAAAAAATATAACTTCCAAACATTTCCTGTAACCAACAAAGAATTGTTTTGAGATTTCCTGCCCCCTCCCAGCTTTCCTTGCCTGTTGTCCTCTTCTTTTCTAGCCAAGAAATAATTTTCAATAATATTCAAGTCTAGGGACTGTGTAGTTCATTCCCAACTTTTTTCTTGTTCTTTTCTGGAAGTATTTCATAATCTATTTGGAGTATGCTTCTAATTATTATCCTGTTGAAATACTATAATCTTTTTAGTTTCAGTTTCTGCTTAGTGTGGGACATGATTGTTGATCTTGTTATTTTTATTAAGTCTTGTATCCTATTTTTTATTTTGATTAACTCAAAATAGTCTTCTAAATTTCCCCACATAAGCACTTCTGTGAAATGGATTGTGCTGGGAGAGAGTGTCTGACCCAAAGATACACAGTGGGCTATCATGTCTATGAGGGGACTGGAGCTCACAATTTTCCAGTTTCTAAGCATCATTTTCCTGTGTTTTCTCCCTTTGTCGTTCTCCATGGCTCAATTTCAAATCCAAGTGAGCCTAATTTCTAGCCAGTACAGTTAAGGAGATAAGTGATTTTCTCTTTTTGTATAGGTGTATGTATTTTAAAACCTCAGTAGGTGGCAGCAGAACCAAATTGACCTTGGCTCAGAAGTACTGGTAAGCAGAACTGCCAAGGTTGTTGGATAGGCATGGAAATTAAGGGGAAAAAATCCCAGTAGAAGGCAATGGCAAACCAGATTTTAATGTTGCCAGTAAAATTTCATGGACCAAACCATCAGTAGTCAAGGATGCTTTTACTTAAAAACAATACTTTAAACTTATGGGGTAGATTTGTGCAAGAATGCTGCCCCTGTGAGGTGACTGGAAGCAATTATATACCTCCCTAAAAGATAATTAAAATATTAAAATTGAGAAGTCTGTTTAGAAGACGAGTGAAATATTTTATCTAAACATATCCTTTATCATACCGTGGAAGAATGTGCAGTTATACAAAGAAAACCCAAGAATTCTGTGACATCCAGTTATAGTTATCTTAGCTTCTTAAAGAGAAGGTTAAAGAGATTCAAAATGTTAAAGAGATTCAACCAGTTTGTTTTTCTGAAATATATCAGCAGTATTTCCTTGTAACATAAATATGTGGTACTTACATATAGAACAAAAGCAGAACTAATTGTGTCTTCTTTTTTTCTGTAGAGATAATGGCCACTACCTGGGATTTATTTGATTCGTTTAATGCTTTGGAAGAAGCAACAGCAGAAACAATTAGTGGAGCAGTAACTACGGTGGCTGGTAAATCAACTGCAGCCAAAGAGCGTGACAAAGCTATGTCCCTTGGTTCTATGGAAGCAGGTACTTTGACATATTATATTTAGATTTCCATATCTTCTCCTACCAAATCAAAATTTACATATTATCTGTATATCATGATTATATGTAGAAAAGTATACCGGGGGTAGTTTTATCCTTTTAACTAAATTATATCTTTTAAAATGATGAGGTATTATTGCTATTAACTTGAATTATCACAGTATAATATGATTTTATTTTTTTATTTTTTATTTTCCTACAATTTTCTGATATGGGATCAAATAAATCCTAATGAGTAATTCTATAAATGTTAATTTAGACAAAAATCCATTTTTTAAATGGAGTTTACTCTCCAGTGCACAGTGTTTCAGCATTTATGAAAAAACACACTAATACTGATTTTTACATTAACAATATATAAACACTGAATAAATAATTTATAGCCTAGAATTCTGTCTATATTGAAATGGTTTCAAGGTGTGAGTGCAAAACACTCATAGGCACATAGAAACACACACATATATACATATCCAAATTAAAGATTGAACTTGAGACTGAAATGTCACAGAGCAATCTCCCCTGGACAAATAGAAGAATATAAAATAAAATAGTATATTGTAACATTTAATACATTATTTATTAATAGATGTTTATTCTCACCTTAAAATTCCAAGTCAGTTCAGAAAATGAGAAACTGAACATTATTTTCTCATTCTTCTAATACTTAAGATGTTCTCTTTGTAACATTTGCTGTTTTTTTTCTTTCTCTTTTCAGAAAGCTTTACTTCAAGTTCCATTATTGATCTTGAAAGTGTAATTCTCTCCCGAATTCAGGAAGAAACAGAAGACCAATCAGAAATTATATTTAAATCTGATAAATTTAATCAAGATCTATTTTATATGGAAAGAGTCTTAATGGAGAATATTTTCCAGTCTAAACTTGCAGCTTATCGGCAACTTCCTATCCTCATAGGTACATAAGTGATCAGGTATTTACTCATCAGCCTGAGTTCAGGAACAATTTCTCTTATTGTAAAAAATATCTAAGTTAGTATACATTATTGTAATGTTTATTCTTAGAAGAAAGAGTAGCTGAAGACTCTTTCGATACAGCTGGCTTTTCTGTTGAAGCTTTTCGCATGCTGGGAACATTAAGCAGGGCTGAACACTTTTCAAGTATTGGTGATTCATAGTGTACCTTCCTTAACAGATCATCATGATATGTGAGAATGTTTCTACGTTTTAATTTGTAGTTTCAATGGAGATAGCTTCAGATCCCATTGCCATTTGGATAGAAAATAATCCTGACTGAAACTAGGTTCAATTATGTTGTGTTTATCAAACAAGAACACCTCCTACACAGCTAATCTCCATAGTAGATGACTTCTCTGTTTTTTTTTTTCAAAGGTAGAGTGAAAAATAGATCTCTTGGTGTCCTCCTACCTTTCATTGGGAATCATGGCAGTCATCAGTATCTAGATACTGGTCAGGGCTATCACTGACCTGAGCGAGTATAAGCAATGCCTGTTGGGGAATGTAATGATATTCTCATTTTCTTGTTTTTCTGCTTATATTCTTAGAGCCAGATGCCAAATCTGAATATAGTGAATCGGAATTTGATAATATATCAGTAAAAGAGGAGGAAAAGGAGGAAGAAGAGGCTGAGGGAGAACAGACATCAATGAAGTCATCCTTGATATTAGAGTTTGGTGAACAACAAGAAGAACTACCACCGCCCTCCATGGAAGCCTTGTGGTCCTATGGTTGCAGTTTGACGAAAGGCAACAATGTGAGCTGTATGGCTTGGAACAAGTTAAACCCTGTAAGAGACCACTAAATTTCTGCTGATGTATATTACATTTAAGGATATGCAACAGGGCTGGTAGAAGTGAACTTCCCCACTTCTTTCTACCTTTAAACCCCCAGTAAATGGCACAGAGGATCAGGGCAAAGGAGCTCCATTTGTGTAAGGTTTCTACATAGTTTTCAGGAATCTCCTTTCCTATTATTCCTACCTCAGCAGACATGCTTGACATTCTGTCACATTTTCAAAGACATGAAAAGGCTGTGCTGAAAAGAATACGGTACAGAAAAATATTCTACTTTTCTGGGTACATAGATCTAAATATGGAGCCTGATTCTATTTTTCTAGTTGCATATATTTAAATTTCGAACATTAAGTATATTAGAATAAAAAGAGCTTTAGGAACCTTGATTTCCATGCAAGGCAATGTTGGTTTATCCAATTTTTTTTAACTTTAGGAAAATAATTTACTACAGAGAGGAAAGGATTCTGCACATTACCCATCCTACTTTTCCAGAACTGGAGAATTGCAGCATGATGTGTTTTTTGAAAATATTTTGATAATAGGTAGCAATTGTTTCTCTACACTAGTTTAGAACCAGCCTAGAAATTCTTTTGCCAAAGAAAGGGAGTGAGTGAATACTTGCCAAGAGTCTTTCTCAATCTCAAAAACTTTAAATTGTATAGACCTGAATTCCCAGAAATAGCCAGTTGATAACATTTCCCAAAGTTGTTGAGGTTGAAAAATTGACTTCATGGATTAACAAGGGCTTTGTAGTGTTTGGGGGAAAAATGCTTCATGGCACACAAGTACACATAGATAGCATTTTTTTCCAATTCTTTAACTCAAAGACATCTTTTCCTGGAATTTGCTGGCCACAGCTGCAAAATCCCAGGAAAAGAAAAAGCTGCTTTAGTTGTTATAGAGAGATGCCCACATGCTCTGAAGCACTGTTTGCCTTTGGTTCTCGACTGCTTAAACCTGCTTAACTCACTTATGGAACAACTGGTATTCAGGCTGGATTTTTGACTCTGAATGAGATTTAAAATTTATTGCCATTTATTGCCTACTTTACATTGCTTTATGATATCAACTGCCCAGACTCCTTATTTCTGTCTCTCTACCATCTTTCCATAATGCTTTGCCTTCTTTGTCCTCTTGAATTCCAGAGTTTCTCCCTAGCCCTATTTATCAATATTTGTTTCAACTATCTAATAACTTACATCTTTCTCTTCTTTTTCTCATACCTTTATTTTTTCTATGGTCTTTCTAGGTATACGTTTCTTAGTCTTGTTGATTAGCCTACTTTCCTCTTTTTTAACTCATATTTTCTAAATTTAACCCCCTCTGCATTATTTTTTACTTACCAAATTTCTCCTGACTTAAGGCTTGTCTGGGTGGTGGAGGCAGCAATGAATCTTTTCCTGTTAAGAGTTAGCCAAATTACAAACCAGCTTTCTGCTTTCAGATCTTAATCATGAGAATAGTTAGAATATATTTACCATTCACTGGCAGATGTTTCTTCACCATCATCAACACTAACTACAGCATATGTCACTAAAACAAAATACAGATGGTAATAGCAATTTTCAACACCAGCAGTGTTGGAAATAGGGACCTTAATCTTGCCCTTAGTGCATCAGGAAGTCAGGCAGCTGTTAAGGTAGTATTTTTATTCCTGTCTAGTTATATGCTTATATATATTGTACTTACATTGTTAACAAGGAAAAGATGTGAATTTTTTCAAAGTTGTTATTGAGTTGTTTGGCTGGCCTTACTTATAAGGGCTGATAAAACAGGAAGCAGCAGTTTTTACACTAGAGAAGGCCAGTATGTAACCATTTTTTAACCAACTAGGCTATCACGTGGCCACCCAGTAGAAAGGGCCAGGGGGAGAAGCCTAAAGTTTAAACCATGAAGAATGACTTTTTGATCTCTTTGCCTCCTGCAAAGAGCTATTGTATTCATTCTTGTCTGCAGTAAAGATGGTAAACATGCAGAGTTGGGACTGGAAATCAAGTCAAATCCAGACAACTGTTCAATAAGGAACAAGGGTCTGAAGAATTGTGATTGTATTAGTATTAATTTGACATTATCAAGGCTGCTTTGTGCCAATAAGACCTAATATTTTAATGTTCAACTGGATATCTTTTAAGTAGAAGAATGCAGTGATCAATTTGGTGCCAAACTGACTGGAAATTTAGAAGCGGTAGTCTCTATGGATATGGAGGACATCTCACTGTGGGAAAGCTCTATTATTTATTAGCTTGTTTTACTGAACTGCTCAAAATGAAAGTCATGGCAATTTTAGTGCTATGTTGGCTGGAAGTAATCCACCTTCTTGACTCTTAGGATCTTTTAGCAGTTGGTTATGGGCAGTTTCGTTTTCAAGAGCAGAAGAAAGGCTTGGCATGCTGTTGGTCGCTGAAAAACCCTATGGTAATGCACACATTTAAAATATTTAAAGTAATTTTAATAGAATTGGTTGCATTTTTATTGTAATTGATGAGACAATATATTTTTCATGTTTGCTTAATATCAAATCAAGTAATTTATTTATAATCTCAGACCAATGCATATCTAAAGCCATAACAAAATATTTGGTAAAATCCAGATGATTCATTGACAGCCTGCCTGTCTTTTGAAAGATAGGACACTTAATAAATTATCTAATTCAGTTCATATTATCTCAGAAGTCCTACCTTACCTTTATCATTTAGAAATCATTTCCTAATTTTATAAATTATTTAAAAGTATTGTGGTTTATTAACATTATTAAAATACATACTTTTAGGACATAAACTTTTAAAGTGTAAAACAAATGTTACTTAAATTAATTAATAGGGCTTATATTGCTTTTATTAATGTGTGTACCATTGTGCATTGATGTTATGGCTTTGTATCTAATAGCTATATAATAATCAGCCTAAAAAATAAACAGTTATTATTGTAGCCGGTCTTAAAGGGTGGGATCTGTGCCTATCAAAAATTTCTCACACACAAACACACATACACATATTTCAAATAGGGATATACTTAATTAGAAATGTGAAAGTAATTTTTTTTTAAATATGAATTTTGTGACTGTTCTTTTATTTAATTTCTTTTACAATCTGTTCAGTGGCCAGAACGTATCTACCACTGTGTTCATGGGGTAACTGCATTGGATTTCTCTACAGCAAATCCAAACCTCCTAGCAGTTGGACTGTTTAATGGGACAATAGAAGTTTATAATGTCCAGTCCCGAAATCAGACTTCAGTTCTAGATAACAGGTATGACATAATAAATCTTCTAAGCTCTTCCTCAAACTTCTTATTGTTATAATGAATTGTTTTGGAAAAACATACAGATTTATAAGCAGTGCTAAGGCCTCATAATATTTAATTTATTATTTAATTCCTTGTCTTATGGTTGTGGCTCCTTTGAAAATTTTGAAGAATGGTATTAATTTGTCCTTCCTGTTTCTCTGAATAGTAGGCAGCTTTAAGAATTCAATGTTACTGTGCCAGTTTTCTTTGAAAGAAACAATTTTCCAGAGAAATATCACCATTTCATCTGATGCTGTTCACTAACAGAGACATCCCCTTCCACTTCCAAACAAATAGAGTTAGAGTGTATCTCTCAAAAAAGCAAGAGTCTTATTTTCTTTCAAATGTCCATATGTATATTTTATTTAATTATAATGTGCTGCTGATGGGTAGGAAACATGTTTCTCTTCAAGTGTCTTAAAGCTAAATCTTTAAGGAAATTTCCAAACTGTTTTAAGTTTTTTAAATTTTCTATTTAAATAAGCGTTCTTCAATGTTAAGAAATTTTTGAAGTTACAGAAGTTATTTATTGGGATCTAGTCTAAACCCCGAAGACTTTCACTATCAGAGGTTATCTTCTTTTAATTTCTTTGTAGTAAGAGATATATTGCTGGTGTATACGGAATGCCAATTTTATGCTTAATGTCAGGTGACTGTCCCAAGTTGATATGCATAAGCTGCGTATATGCCTGCTTATATAATATATAATATAACAACAAGGGGTATAATATAATTATCCCTCTACAGTTTTTTTTCTTTTGTACCATTATGCTTTTAGTTGCTATATAAATCCAGGAGTTGGTTTTTACTAAAATATGTTTCAGCGAATCCCACGATAAACATTTAGGGCCTGTGTGGCAGCTGAGATGGGTGGAGCAAGACAGGGGAACAAGTGGAGAAGACAAAGGGGAGATCCTCGTCTCCATTTCAGCAGATGGCAGAATAACAAAATGGTTTGTTCGGAAAGGACTGAGCTGCACAGGTAAATATATTCACATTACACAATTACATGAAATAATTCAAGGGTTGATTTCAAGACTGTGGTTTGTATTGATTTTTATTTGTGATTTATCTTAATGTTAATGGATTTTATGAAAAAAATAGTTTTATAATTACAGATTTTTATGAACCTTTTTCTATATGAACTTTTTTCACATTTATGCAAAAATATCCTCAGGAATATCTACTATCATTAGCAAAAATGAAATAAAGTACTGCATTATTCTTTCATTTTCCTTCTTCAGCTTTTTGCTATAGGCAGGCTGGTGAAATAAAAACTGAAATTAAAAATAAATGTGTTTTTATTCACATAAAAGATTTGATCAAGCTGAGCATACATGCAGATTAGCTGACATTAATGTCATAGAATGTACATTATCACTTTTCTTCTTGATAACTGAGTGACAAGATCCGGTTTTCTAAAAAGAATTAATATGGTTAATATTATTATTCTTGCTTCTTGCACGTTTTTTAATTCACAAAACTGCTAAGTGCATCTATTCAGAAATCTGCTTCCACATATGCACTGATCAGTCTTCCCAACCTGTGCCTTCCAGAAATGTTAAACTGAGATCCTTCAGGATTTGGGGAGTCATAATCCAACCCAGTCAGATGATATCAAGTTGGGAAAATTGTTGGATAATTTTATTGGGTTGGGACTGGAGGAATGCTGTAGTATTTTGGAACTGTGTATCTTAAAATACATAGAGCACAGTTCCATTGCATGAGAGTCCCCGTTTCTCCCCCAATGATTATATAAGCATGGGATTGTGCTCATGATTGAGATTTTGTAGTGGGGTGACATTGTAAGTGGGGAGCTTAAACTGTCTTTCATGTTCATCTGATGCACAATCATTTTTTGAATGTGGTTTTAAAAAAAGATAAGGACATTTTCCCCTTATTCTGGAAAAATAATCCTGAATCTTTTGTGTATGAGAAAAAGGATGAACAGCCCTCACTATCCGGCCTGATATTTGCAATTGTTTAAATTATAGACCTAATGAAGCTAAAGCGAACTACAGCTGAAAAGAAAAAATCAGGAACAGAAAGGAAAAGTGAAGCACTTATCTCTCGGCAGGCTCCAGGACTATGCTTCGATTTTCATCCAAAGGTATTTAATTGATTATAATGTCTTAATTCATACTCCCTAGCCTGAAATATTTCATCAATACTCATGTAAGTCATAGCAACAACATTGCCCCAAAGAGCGAAGCACCTGATAGAGATGGCTTGTTCCTATCAACTGTTTGGAACAAGCTGCATGGCACAGCTTTTTAGATCTCCAAACTAAGCAGAGAAATTGGCATCTTTTCAAAGACGGCACAGCTTTCATGTTCTATCCATGAAACACTTTTGGCTCTTTATTACCTGATATCTGATGGAAAGACCATAAATCTTAGGTAGTCATGCTTTTGCGAAACTTGAAAGCAGTATCTCCTTTAATCGCCACCACATTCTACTCAACGTATTCCAGGAAAAGAAAGAAAACAGGAATTTAACTCATACATTAGAGATGTGGAATAGGTATATTTTCATGCGGGATTCTCCCTCCCCCCTCCCCCACCATTTACATATGGTAATTTCCCAAGGAGTGAAAACTGGGAGACATATGAATCTCTTTATACATCATGGAATATAACACATATAGTATGTGAAAAAATAGCATGTCATGAAAGAAGAGGGTCTCTTTCTGGGGAGAGAAATAAATATAGCATGACTGAGGCTAAAATGGAATGTTTCACTAGTATTCATTAGCGGTTTTAAAACGTGGTTTCCAAAGCCAGAGGAGGTTAAGTTGATGGCATTCAAAGTGAAAAGCTACTCGTTGTCACTTGTGTAATTTTGTTATGCTTTTCCAGAAGAATGCTGGAAAATGATGGTAGGTCCATCCCACCCTCTCCTATCTTCTGACATCCACTCTTTTTGCATTTGTAAATATGGTTGGTTATGCTATATTGCTTTAGTAAAGCATCTGATTATGCTGTTGGTCAGCTCAATTGTTTAAACATTTGAAAATCCCTCTATATTAGAATTTAAGAATTTCAAATGTTATCTGGAAGGAAGAAAAGCAACTTTCCTGCATTAAAGATTCTCATAAAGGCATCCAAGTTGAATAAAATAAAAGGGGCCACAATAATTTGGTTTTATTTCAGGACACTAATATCTACATGGCAGGAACTGAGGAAGGTTATATTCATAAATGTTCTTGTTCTTACAATGAACAATACCTGGAGACCTACAGAGGACACAAGGTAAGAAAAATTAAACAAACCTAATCAAATAAACTGCACTGCTCTTTTTTTTTTAACTTCCTCTCTCTTTCTCTGTTAAAATATCTCAATTTGAGGGCTTTCCAGCAGTTCACAAGCAGATCAAGATTTCCAGACTTTGCTGTGGGCTAGTTTGGGAAATGGCTCTACTTTTTTTCTGACTGCACCAGTTTGCCTGAAACAAGAGCAAAGCTGTTGTTTTCTCTTTGCAGTATTCTAGTTCTGAAAAGCTTAGGGATTGCTGCCCCACTTCCCACCTCCACTGGTGGGAAGGAACTATTGCCTCCCCTGCTTTGTGACTCAAGTTAATCTTTAGGCATGTTTAGAATAAATACTCCCCCTCATTCTACTTCAGAAATATATAGTCCTGGTTTTGTCTGTTTGAGAATATACTTAAATTTGAAGGAAAAAGAGAGAGAAATGTGCTTAGATTTTCAAATGCTGCTGCTATTGTTTCATACTCCACAAGAGGTTTTTAATAGCAATAGCACTTAGACTTATATACCACTTCACAGTGCTTTACAGCCCTTTCTAGCAATTTACAAGGTTGGTGTATTACCCCTAACAACCTGGGTCCTCATTTTACCGACCTCGGAAGGATGGAAAGATGGGTCAATCTTGAGCCCGTGAGTCTCAAACTGCTGAACTGCTGCAGTCAGCAGAATTAGCTTGCAATGCTGTATTCTAACCACCACTTTAAGGCAGGAGGAATGGTATCTTCATAGTCAGCTTTGCATTCGGGAAACCTTCCCTCATTTTTTCTTTCCTTTTTCTTCGTAAATGACCAAACTTAACATATACAACATACAGCATATTGAAAACATATAATGTGTTTTATTTCCCTTTTGTGTAGATTACACCTGCGGTGGCTTTTTTATATGCAGCAACCAGCAGGATCTTAAGAATGACATTCTTTCAATACTGTTGTTAACCTAGGAGAAGGACCGATTGGCTTCTTGTGTCTCTTGCCTAGTATCCAAGGGCATTTCTATCCACCCACTGCCCACCACTTATTTTCTTCAGTAATTTTGGATGCTACACAGATCCTCACTGGGGGTGGGAGATAAGGAAGTAGAGAATAGAATAACCACCTGGCCAGCCAGTGGAGGAGTATACATCTAAGCTAATATCTTCCTCCCAGTTGTCATCACTACACTACAAAACTCTCTCTGCAGCAACTGAACCAAAATTTAATCTTCTTCCTTTGCCAATCCTTCTGGAAGTTGTATAATATCATGAAGACTCAGAATGTAAAAGAATCCAATTATTCCTTATTCAACTTTTCCTCTAGATTGTAATCAATATAGTTAACCTGGTTAAAAGTGTGTCGTTCAGCATATTATTGTTCAGAATTCAATTATCTTGTAAAATCTTTTTGAGCTTCTAGAGGAGCAGTATGCTTTTTGCAAAAATATTGCTATACCATTCTTGATCTTTCCTACCCTATTCGGGAATATATCCAGATATGATTATTTCAAAAATCTTTCTAACTTTGCGTTTAAATCACTACATTTATTTTTATTTATTTATTTATTTGATTTGTCAATTGCTTACAAGATACAGGTATAAGAATAAATATAGTTTTGAATACATGAGATGGATACTCATAAGAAAAATAAAAAGAAACAGTAGGACAGGGACAGTAGGCACGATTGGTGCACTTATGCACTCCCCATACAGGCCTCTTAGGAAGGGGGTGAGGTCAATAGTAGACAGTCTAAGGTTAAAGTTTTTGGGGTTTGGGGAAGAAACCACAGAGTCAGGTAGAGTATTCCAAACATTGACCATTCTGTTGCTGATGTCGTATTTTCTGCAATCAAGTTTGGTGCGGTTAACCTTGAGTTTGTATCTATTGTGTGCTCGTGTATTGTTATGATTGAAACTGAAGTATTCATTTGCAGGTAGGACATTGCAATGTATGATTTTATATACAATATTTAGATCGGACCGAAGACGGCGTAGTTCTAGTTTTTCAAGGTCTAGAATTTCGAGTCTGGTGGCATAAGGTATTCTGCAACGAGTAGAGGAGTGGAGAAATCTTCTTGTGAAATATTTCTGGATTTTCTCAGTTGTGTTAATATCAGATACATGATATGGGTTCCAGACTGATGAGATGTATTCAAGTATAGCAAATGTTTTGTAGCTCTAGTTAGTAGTGTGATATTACCAGAGAAGAAGCTACGTAGGATTAAATTAACAACTCTTAATGCCTTTTTGGCTATGTAGTTACAATGGCACTTAGATCATTAGAGATGAGTACTCCAAGGTCCTTGACAGAGTTTGGATCTTCAACAAGGTCTTAACTATTTAGCTTGTATTTTATTTTCTGGTGTTTTTTTTGCCAATATGTAAGACAGAACATTTATTTGTTGAGATTTGAAGTTACAATTTGATTGACCATTCTGATACATAGTCTCTTGCTTCTCATTAAGGGCCCTGTGTATAAGATTACATGGAATCCTTTCAGCACGGAAGTGTTTCTAAGTTGTTCTGCAGACTGGACTATCATGCTGTGGCGCCAGGACTCAGTTCGCCCAGTTTTAATCTTTACTTCCACTACCAATGTTATTTATGATATCATGTGGTCTCCGAGTTCCGCCTATGTATTTGCAGCAGTGAATGAAACCAGGGTAGAAATCTGGGATCTAAGTGTGAGCACGTAAGTAACAAGTGTTTCTTAAAAATGATTTCCGACCAACACTAAACAGAATAAAGATCATACACTACATTTCTATTGTCTCATGGCTACAATTGGACTACACCAACTGGGTTGCCAGCATATTAATAAATTCATGCAGCAGATTATTCATATTTCTGATCTTGATATTTTTTTCTACATCCCCCCCTTCCCTTGTATGTCTTTCTTAAGTAATAAGCTAAGTAGTAGTAAGCGCTTTTGCAAGACAGTTGTTTGAAAAATAGATAAAATGTAACATAATTAAAATAATACATAGAAAATATTTTTAGGAAACAATAAATAAATAATATTAAACAATAATCGGGTAAATAATGCCTTGCAGTGGAACATGCCAAACAATTCTCCAGTTTCAGCTGCACATCTTTTGCTATTTATAGGTTGGATCCCCTGATTGTGAATCCTGCTACTGGCAATTTGAAATTCACAACTGTACTTTTTGCTAAAAGTGCAGATTGCCTTCTAATTGGGGACAGTGATGGACTAGTCACTGTCTATGCACTGAAAAATATGACCGTCTCAGACAGAAAGAAGGTATGTTTCGCCGCATAAAAAGTCAGCATTGTTCTGTACCTGATGCAAGCAATTAAAGCTCCTGTTCCTTGGTAGTAATTTATTATTTTGAATCTGCTGAGGTTGTGGTTGTAATATTGGCCTATAACTGCATCATCATTAAGAAAGGACTATATTTGTTGTGGATGCTAAGGCAATGGAATGAAATTGCAGAACAGGTGTTTTCTTAAGGCATTATTAAAGCACCAGCACTAGGATCACCTAAGTGCTTTTGCTTGAGCTTAGTAATATTATCTCAGGAGAAAATAAATCAGTCAATCAATTGGCAAAAAGTGATGTACAAGATAATGAGATTCACTGTTTTAGTCTGGGATTGATAGTTGTGATGCATTGTAAATAGAAGATCAACGTTCATGAATTTGTTTACAAAATGGGGAATATGAAAAAAGGTATAAGAACTATGTATAAAATTATAGAATAAAAGTATTAATGAATTATTATAATTTAATAATAATTGGAACACCTGTATAACACCTTTAAAATGGCCTATAAGTATATGGTTTATGATAACTTTCAACTACATTTTTTTTGTGCTAAGACAGTAATATTTAGATTTGGGCTTATTGTTGGCAATCAAAGATCGTTTTGGATAGGACAGAAATAGAGAAAGACTAATCTATACCATAAATATTGGATATTCTCATTTATAGTATTAAACGCTAGTTTTCAGAATAGAGTACACAGTGCATAGACTCTTCTTAATGTATTCAAAATGCCTTTCAATATTTTTGTTTTATACCTATAAATATATTTATTTCTTTTTCAGGTGGATATGTTACATGATATGATCGGCTCTAATCTAGCCAGTCCAGAGTAGTTTTTTTAACTGAAATATTTAATAAAAGTGAAGATGATGTAAAACATGGCATTTAATAGCTCACCACAAAAAATGTAATTATTAAATATGTATGTGGTTCTGTATATATGTCTGTGAGTGTTTTCCATATATAATACATCTACAAAGATAATCTGTGGTGAATGATTTTAAAAAGCCCCTAAATGTTTTATGGAAAGTACCAGAAGTGGGATTCAGCAAGTTCTGACCAGTTCTGGAGAACTGGTAGCGGAAATTTTGAGTAGTTTAGAGAACCGGCAAATACCACCCCTGACTGGAGATTTTACAGTATTCTTCCCCTGCCACACCCACCAAGCCACGCCCACAGAACCCATAGTAAAAAAAATTGAATCCCACCACTGGAAAATACTAATAATTGATTTCAAATAGTCCTCACTTAGCTACTATAATTGGGACCAGAAATTCCGTTACTAAGTGACAGGGCGTAAAGCATGGTATTACGTGTCCACACCAACTTATGATGACAGTTCTAATAGTTCTGATTGCGGTAGCTAGCTGGGATGTCATATCACCACCACATGCCACCTCCTGCCAGCTTCTGCATTGACTTAGCTTGTCAGAAGGTGGCAGTGAAGGCCATAAATGGCAATCGTGACTGCAAACCATTGCAACCATTGTAATTGAAAATCTGCTGCCAATCACCCAAATCAAGATTACATAATGTTGCGATGGCCATAATTTCAAGCACTGTAAATAAGTCTCCATATTCAGCACTATTGTAACTTTCTGCGGCCTCTGAATGAACAGTTGCTATCCAAGGGTACCTGCAGAAACAAACACAAGCATTCAAACACATATAATGAAAGATACTCTCTCTTTTTTTTTTGCTAAGAATGACGTCCAGGAAAAGGCAGGTCAGTGTTTAAATTGTGTCTGGATTCAGGATTGTTTTTGTTGATGCTATTCTAATATTTTTTTAAATTATTGGGGAGGGGGGAAATGGGATATTAGGAGAAAGATAAAGAAAGAAAAATCCAAATTTTCTTCCATAGGTAACTAAGATCCACACTGGTATTGATTGGTTAGCATCAAAGTAAGGGAGGCCAATTTATAATTGGTCATATAAATATAGGAAGTCTCCAGATTATGAACCTCCAAGTTAGAAACAACTCCTAGTTATGAATAGGCTGCCTGCAGTATTCAAAATGGTGGGTGGCCATCTGGCAAAGAGATCCATCTCAAAAAAAAGAAAAGCAAGTGTAGGCTGGCAAGGAGAGTCCCTGTGCTGCAGGCAGGGTAGTCTAGTGGTGTTTCTTTCTTGTGGGCGGCTCTGCAACACAGCCCCATATACTGTCCCACTGCTATATTTCCAACCCTTCTTCTTCAGCTCACACTTTGCATGTGTTCCTGCTTGCATGTCTGTGTGTGTGTGTATGTGTGTGTGTGTGTGCTCTGACAAGCCAAGTGAACACTGAAGATTGGAAGGTTAGGTGGTTTGGATATCAGTTCTGGGTAATTTTTTTGATATTGTGGGTTGTGGGTTTTTTTTAAGGTATTTTTAAGGGCATGCTGAGTTGTATAATTTGGGGCATCTGGTACACTAAACTTGTTTTCAGCAGTTCATAGTTAGACAAACTAAATAACTAAGTAACCTGTTCCATTCTTACATACAAATTCAACTTAAGGGCAAATTTAGGAATGGAACTTGTTTTAACTTGGCGGCATGTTGTTTATCAGGATTTGCTCTGAAATATTGCTCATTCTTCAGAGTTTTATGAGATGCAGCACTGGACACTGGAAAAGGAAAGGGCTGTTGCTGAACAAGTTCTCCTTCCTCTTCTCCAGCAAAAATCTCAACTGGTCTTCTTTGCAATAATCAGCAGTTAAAAGGAAATCTCCAGCCCAGTCTAGATCAGTCCCTCTATATGTAGAATATATGGCTTTTCCATTCTTAATTGATTTAAAGGTTCTACATTATTGAATCATTCTAAACCTTATAAGCTGGGGAGTTGTCACAAACAAATATTATAATTTTTAGTTGTATCATCAAATTGGCTTCCCAAGCATGGCAACAAGAACTGAATGTTTAAACAGATCAAATTATATACTGGTTAAAAAGCATTAACACCTATCCCTAAGTGCAATTTACACATTTTTATGAAGAAATTATGTATCAACTGTCTCCTGTCATGTTTCTAAAGAGGGCATGCATTAGAGTGAACTGTGTTAATCATTACCCTTCTAAAAGTGACAAAAGGATGCATCCTTTCTTTTAAGAGCAGATAAAGATCGTTTTTATTTGTTGGTTCTACTAAAGAACTGAATATTTTAATGCTTTTATAAGCAAGCAATATCAAGGTTAATGATATTCTATGTCAAAGTTAACAGTCATCAACACTTATATCTTGAAGTTGGAGAATGTGTGTGATGTAAGGTATCAATATGTTTCTTTATATTATAGCTACTATGTATTTTAAAACATAAATAGATGAGCAACTAAATAGATCAGCTATTTTTTTCTAATTAAAAAAAATAGAAAGAGACCTATTTATATAGCTGGCCAATAGTCAAGGGATTCTGAGGAAGTTACTTTCTTTCTAGTCCAAAGGTTAATTTAATTTTTAGTAGATATTCCAAAGGATTTGGGATGGCAGAAATCCATAAAATGAGTATTATGTACCAAACTCTGACCTTCAAAAACACCCTTTAAAAAAGCACCACACAACAAATTCTAAAAAATCTCCATACCCAAACTATTAAGTGTACATTGAAGTACAATTACAATTGATCAAACAATCCAGATCAAAATTTGTCAAAGAAAAATGAAGACGATATACATTTGCATACTGACAGCCTTCTTTTCTTAATGATGCAAGGTTCTCTGAACTAGCTTGCTTCCTTACAAAAAAGATATGGGTGGGTTTTTTTTTTTCCCCAGAGGGGCAAAAGTAACTTGCATTGCACTCCAAACTGCAATTTTGTGAGTTTATGTATATATCCTTTAAAAATATATACAGAATAACATAACTGAAGATTACCTGTATGTGTTTCCTCATGTTATGCTTACCAGGAATTTCTGTCATTGTACTTGGGAATTGTTTTGCTGTTCCTGCTCCAATATTGCATCTTGCACACATACTAGAAATGGGATGTAAACAGCTCTCCTAGGATGGTATCCTACTGTTGTAACAGGCTACTAGCCTGACAACAGCCTTGTGTCCATTTCTTCTGTTTATTCATATCTTGCCTTTATTACTTTTATATGCAACTTAAAGTAGCAAATATATGTAATAGTCCTTCCTATTTCTCCCACAACAACAACTCTGTGAGGTGGATTGGGCTGAGAGAGACTGGCCCAAAATCACCCATTTCATGCTTAAGATAGGACTAGAACTCACTGTCTTCTTATTTCTAACCTGATGCCTTAACTACTAGGCCAATCTTTCTTGTTTCTAGTGATGGAAATAGAATCCTTGGAAAAGACAAAAGTTAGCAAGCTCAACTCACTTTTCAAGGATCAGGCAATCAAAAATGATTGTTTCAGTAGTAATATAGGTGTGTGGAGTCAGGTGGCAAAACATTGATCATGAAGACATAATGCAAGGTCTAATATAATTTGTGTGGCTATTAGGATGCAATTGTATTTGGTGAGTTTGAGTTATAATGCCATTTATGCATGTTATTTTTAATATCACTGGCTAGTTGTGGACATCGAGGGCTGTCAAAAGTTAATTCTGTTATCAACAATTGCTTTCAGCAATTGTGAATAACTATGCTCATAGTTATTTTAGTTTTATCTATACGTGCAAGCCAAAGCAAGACACTTTTATGATCGAAAGACTTTTTCTCTGAGTTTCAACTCTGCAACATCCTATGTCATTCTTGCTAGGTGAAATCCATAATTTCAGAAACTGATACTATCTTAAAATAGATTATATCAGAGTGTAGCAGAAACATAGAAAAATAAAACACAAAATTATTATCTCTCATTGCAAAATTATTCATTGATGGTTTTCAAAATGTGCAAAATTTAAATACAAAAGATCAATTGCTGGACCAGCACATACATGATTAAAGCGTTGGAAAAACTCAGGGGTTCCAATAATTCTGCTAAATGTTCCAAAGCAACCTGGAATGTTCTTACTAGCTAAGTTAATCCACTGCTTAAAAATTAAGCAGCCACAATAACTTGCACTTAATTAAATATCACAAGCAAAATTTTGGGATGTGGGGATGAAATGCACATTTGTAATATTGATCTAAGGCAGAATAATTCTATAAATGTTCTGGAACACTGACCATGTAGCTTGTTCTTGGCCAATATAGTGATATACTGAAAGATCAGTAACTATTTGAGAACAACCCAAGCACATAACCTACAGCACTTAAAGCCATCAGAAAAACATTTTACTAGTTCTGTCCACGTCATTCAACCAACAGCCCAGATACATATAAATTGATGCCGGATCTCAGCATGAACCTCTAGTGGCTCTTTACTTCTTTCCTGCTCAGATTGCTACCGGGTGTTTTATCTACAAAATGAAGGTGGTACTAGTAGGGCTGCTTTTTCTCTGTGTCATGGCCATACCGTCTGAAGCAACAACTATTAAACTCTGCGGGAGAGAATTTATCAGAGCTATTGTCTTTGCTTGTGGAGGATCACGGTGGAGAAGACAACTTGGTGACCCTTTCTCAGAAGGGCTCATAGGTGAGCATATAAATTGCCCAAATGTTTGTAATTTTGGCATGCTATCAGTCATTGCAATAAATTTACCATTACCTTGAAATGCTATGGTTTAATAGAAACATTTTAAAGATCAGCTATATTATAAAATTAATAATATCTTATAAAACAGGCTACCATGAATAAATCCCATTCTGCCCTATTTTGATGGTAGGGACACCAGAAGAAGTTCTTAAAAGGACCAGAGCTGGCAGTTACCTTTTCAAATCCCTATGCCTCAACCTGTGCAAGCTTTGCAATATCCTACATAATATTGTGAACAATATTGCATAAGATAATACATATTAATCAGTTTTTAGATTTTTACAAGTTATTTTTAATGATAGCTGTTGAGGTTATTTTGTTTTAAATAGATATAGATATATAGACACTTTGAGTATAGAATATAGAAATTTCGAACTTTAGTCTGTTCAGATATATATTTTGGTGAATGAAGAAACATCTTTTAAGACTCAGTGAAATCAGGTGCATCACCAAGATTACAAAACTCACAAATCAGTTTGCTTTTGATCTTTTGAAGTTATTATATAATTCCTATTCTAATTGGAGAAGCCTTTGGGAAAAAATATAATTTTCTTCATTCTTTTGAAAAGAAGTTAGCTTCAATTGGGGATATACTTTCTGGGAAAGCAATGCTTGTTCCAGTATAAATTCTTAAGATTGAAACTTCCAGGTTGATCTTCTAAATATTAACAACAGATTATGCACACACAGAAAAATTTAAAAAACATAAGCTTTTATTTGGTAATAGTTTCAGATTTTAGGTTAGTGGAGATAAAAATATATATTTATAATTTAATCTCATTCAACAGATGCCAATGGAAATTACATGGAGAAGTCAAAATCCCAAAGCAATGAATTAATCCAGTACTACATGGAGTCTGAGAAAGATTTGCAAGATATGCAACTGAAGTCTATACAAAAAAGAAATGAGGATATCGGACAGCTTACCATCACTTGTTGTACTATTGGATGCAGTGCAAATACTATACATTCACTGTGCTAAAAATATCCAGCCATGGAAATGTATCTAAATAAGACACATCTTGTCTAGAATATAGCGTTGCAAATCTTTTCTGTTACTCTTTGTATTTCCCAGCTCTGCAGATGCTCCGAGCTGCTATTCTGTTTAGGATGTTACACAAATTAGAAACATTTTTTTCCATAATTGTGTATCAGCCTCTGCTTTGTTTCCTAATTTTTGAAATAAATGTGTAATTCATTTCCCTAGACTGTTCTTGTCAATGCATAAAAATAGTATTGGACTTGCAAATTAAAAAAATATCTGAACATGTTTCACTTTCTTAGGGAGTTAAACGTTTGAATGAATGACTAGAGCTCAGTGGTTCAGCAAATGAGCTTTAATCCATGATAAAGCTAATAGAAATCCTGACTGAAATCCTGGAAGGACAGCCAGAAGAGACAATATTGATGTAGACGTTTCAAAGTTTATTCTTCTAATTACTTTTTGCCAGGACTGATCTCAAAGTAAGATGCTTCTGAGGTTTCTGCAAGGAAACCTGCAAATAATGATAATCAATGTTTGGTGAAAAGGAGGGGCAAATATTTGTGGGGAGGAGTGCAGGAAAGAGAATGTTGCAATTTTTTTTTCAGAGATAGGGAAAGGCCTACCAACATTCTTGGTTGAAAAAATTTTGGTTTCAAGAAATGCTCAGTTCTCCAGAACAGCTGCAGTGCATCTGCTACATATTCCACCGCTACTCTCACCTCATAGCCTCATTCCAGATGCATTTTAATTGGGGTGGGTTGGGGGGAATGTTGCCTCCATTGGACCATGGGTTTCAGATGGTGACCGTGATGTCTCTACTCATAAGCTGCAAAGTTTTGTGACTGCCTTACTGTGATTACAACCTTTCTTTCATGCCTGAAATTTAAATCAGCTTCAAATCAGGTTCTATTATCTGGGCTACTTATTCTTGTGCATTTTGGTCTTTTAAGATGAGTTATCATGTGCTTATTAATGAAAAAATATAAATACAAATAGACAAAAGGTAGCCATAAATGGTTTCTACATATTTTTATTTCAAATTGAATCTTTAAATTTCTTTTTTTAATCTTTATCCAGTTTATCAATACATTTAACAAGTGTTTTATTTTTATATTTATATTATTCAGTTGTAGCTGTTCAATAGGCAGCCTCTTAAGAGGTGGACTGCTCCTTTACCAGTCATGTTCTTATCTAATCATTTTATAAAAGGAAAAGGAACAACACATTAATTACTACTGCTATTATCTGATTTGCACAGTACCATATGGTTTCCCATTGTCTTTCTATTAACATATACATTTCTCTGAAAAGCCAAATTGCGTTTCTAATGGGTCCCCTTACTTTTCAAACTAATTATTTGCACAAGTATAAACAAATCTGCTTATGCTTATACACCAATAATTATTCAAGAATGTAAACAGGTAATTGGATCTCACATTTAAACCTATTATTCCATCAAGGATACTGAATCTCTTTCTGAAAACCTGCAGTGGTGCTTAAAAGTTTGTGAACCCTTCTGAATTTTCAATATTTCTGCACAAATACTACTGAAAATAGGACCTGTTCTCCACATTAAGGAGAACACAATTAAACTAATGAGTCAAGAACATATTTGTTCATTTATTTATTGAGGAAAATGCTACTAAATGACACATTTTTCATTAATGCAGAACCACTGAAAAGGGTTCACAAATTTTTAACTACCACTGTATTCAGGACCAAAAGCTCTGTCATTAATTGCAATTACAATAGTGGTGTCTCAAAAAGTTCTTCCATAAACTTTTTCTTCCATAATTAATAGAATATTTAGCAAACAGCAACTATGCACATAAGTTTATTAATGCAACTTATCATCATGTGGATAGAAGTGTAATTCAAAAATAAGATCTAGTTTGTTTTTCAGCTCACATTTTTTTGCATCATTCAGAGTAAAGAGCATAGACATTTGCAAGAGCAAACAATGATCTATTTTTAAAGGAGTATGAAGAAAAAGTATCACTTGTAGTGTCCCAAAGGCATCTACTTCCAATCTGCATGCTCTGTTTACCTAGCTGTCCAATGTATATAATCACAATAATTTTGAATCTTGGTACCATCAGGTCTTTTATCCTGGCTTTTATTACCTAGGAGAAAAATATACTGACTTAAACTTTTAGTTACTGTTATAGAGTTAAAAGTTTTAGAATATAGTATAAATCTGTTTAAATATTTAACCATTCCATTCTAATTACAATGTATTATTAAATTGGATTTATAATTCCAAATAATTTAAAATATCAAATACCATTTACTGAAAATCAGAAAGCTGATTCTACAGTTAGTCAGGGCACTTACTCCTATGTTATAGATATTTATAAATTCTTAAATTATAAATTGGATCATCAAGTCTTGACTTTCAACTGTACCCTCATGCTGCAGTGAATCATATTCAATATATGGGAAATATATGAAGGCATATAATAAAGAAAAGTACATTCTAAACAGGTTGAAAAGTTGTTTGCAATTTTTTTTATTTTATAAAAAAATAGTAAAGTAGGATTAAGAGCTTCTCAACAAGTAACTTGATATATAAAATCATAGCTGAAAAAGTTCATTTGAATATGTCCTAACATAGGCTAAATATTTTTAAAGCTATCTTAATATTTCACTCTTAATGTCCCACTGTTGAACTCTGTTGCTGAAAAACAATTGAACCTTCCTTCAAATAAAGCTTAAGATAGGCTCCCTTCTATCTGCACTTTAGGGTTTCTATAAGATCTATTCCAATATTGATTTTAATTCTTACTTTAGTGATAATTTTGTACCTCAGATATAGTTTTAGTCATTTGCCTGCACAACTCTGCTTCATATTGTTCTTCCTGTAGATAACTTACTACCACATCCTTCAAGATATTATTCACAGCAGTGATTGGGAAATGCTTTGTAGGACCTGAGAAGCAGAGAGAGTACATAGCATTATTCCAGAAGACTCTAATATGAAAAGAAAGCCGTGACTATAGATCCAACAAAAGCAAACTCATTTTATTTAATCCATGTCATTCCTTTCTATTCAGTTAAAAGGTGGATAACGATTATTAAAACAGAAATAGGAAAGATGTGTGAAGTGAGTTTAATACTAATCAACAGTTAAAGTTTGACAAAAGAGCCTCTTCTTTATAAATTTGTTAAACACAGAAAAGGGGACTAATGTAATTTCTAAGGAAGTGGGTTACATAGCCTGGAAGGATGCAGGAATAGGACTTTATTGCAGATGCCCATTTCATGATCTTTGCAAAAGGGGAATCTTCAGAAGGGCTTCTGCTCCTAATGCCTCAAAAGATTTACACTCGGGGGTTGTCCTTCAAATGGTTGGTCTTTAGATTGTTTAGAGCAGAGATTCTTAATTTTTTGTGTTCTGAGAATTTGGTGAAATCTGCAAAGCCTTTCTCAAAAAATGAATTCAGTGATGCTGAAGTGCCCCAAGATATTTCCTAAACAGCATTTCTATCTTGATACATTTTAATTTCAATTTCCACTTCCCCCCGCCCCCATTGTGCCCATTATCAAACTCAGAAAAGAGGCTTTTTGAAATAATGGTTTTTGTTGATGTACTGATGGCACCTCATTTCAAGATTCTGATCTCCCAAGTGACTGAATCTAGATGTTGAACACCATGGAGGACTGAATATTTTAAGACAAAGCAGATAAGTCTGTGATTTCAAAAACTATTTCCTTAGCTCTACCTTCTCAAAACCAATAGACAGAAAAGAGTTAAACTGCAAAACTGTTACATATTTGAATAATTTGGAGCTATATATTTTGTTAGTAGCTTTCTGGGTTAGTGTTTTTTGCTGATCTCATATTGGATGGCAACTATATTTTAATGAGCATTTCCCTGAAATTTTGAATTATATTAAAGCAGAATACATATATTTAGTATCTGTGAATGTCATTTTTTGCAAACTGAATTTAAATAGTGTAAAGCTGTTGATTTATAAAACAATTGAATAATAGCATTCTTATAAAGAGTAAAGGACCATATTTCTGTTTATGAACCTCCCATTTTTTATTTCATTTCCCTTTTAAAATTATTTTTATTGTAACTATACATTTGTCAAGATATAGTATATAATACTTTTTAACTTATATCTTTACTTTCAAAGTGCAGTATATGCATGAAATTATATTATGAAATAATTCCAAATTAATACAAAGTTTGGCAGCTCCATACCCAAAAATTGATTGTCAGCAAGACATTCATAATATTCAAAGGGGAATGTTTCAATAGAGTTATAAGCTAATATTTCCTTCCAACAGATAATTTTCTAAATTGTATTCTTTATTTGTACTGCATCTATGTTTTTATTCCTACCCAATTGGAAGCAGAAAGGCTAATTTATTTTGCACTAAACTATTTTAATCCTGCTGATAACAAAAGATAAAGCCTTTTAAAGACGTTACTATTAAATATATCCATCCTCAAATCCTGCCATATAATGTCATTATACTAAGAGGGCTTTCCTGGGAGGGATGTGCAAAGAATGCCTGCAGGCATGCTAAAAGTATATACTCCCAGTGTGATCACTAAAGGTATGAAGCTTGTCCCAGGTCTCCAGCTAAAAGGAACAGGCACCTATATCAGGCAGCAATAATAAAAGAAGGTGCTCAAGAGGGATAATGACTTTAGACTTTAGACTTGTTGATGATTTTGACAATGAAATTTAGTCTGAAACTGATGGAACATGCAAGTAAGATATATTCTTGTGCTTGGAGACTAGAATGTCAAAACTGGAAACAGAAGAAAACAGGATGACCTGGATATAGAAGAATGATATCCCGTTATGAAATACCTAGAATGCTCTTACTGCTAGGTTCCATCACCTTTCTTAAATATACTTGTTTGGCCATCATCATCAGTCTTGTATAAGTCTAATCCTAAAGAATAGAATAAGTCCTAAATATCTTACTGTGGGACAATCAATATCAAAATTGTACTTACCTAATTGGTATGTGTTCTCCAACTGAATAGCTGGACGCAGGCTATCCTCATGGTGGCCAGGTTCATCCATATATGACACAGTACTTACAGAGCTAAACAGAATAACCAACAATAACTGCATTCATTGCTATTTTAATAAAAAGTGAGCAAACTGTGAAGTATCATCAAGGAATGTAGGAACTATCAGAATAGGGATTCCTGGTATGTTAAACCAGGAATTGATTTTGTACTGTAGTTTCTGGGAAGACAATATTAAGTATAGCCTTGATATAGAATTATCCCCATACCTGGGGAAGGACAAGTCCACAAATCTTTAAAGTTGCTGAGGTTGAGGAATACTGCTCTACAACAACTCTGTTCTTTGCATGACAACCTTTTAGTTATTTGATAACTGCCATTTTGCTTCCCTTCCATTCTGTCTGTTCTTTCCAATCTCATCCTGCAACTGGAACAGAATTTCTGTACAAGCCCCATTATGGCAGAACAACATGCTATGAAGTCAGTATAGAATCTTTATTCAATAATGCTCTCAGGATAGTTCAGCTTCTAAAAAATAGGTAAATATTGTAGGTATTTTCAACCATCACCAGGCACCTCCACAGCTAAATATTAAGCAATTATAACCTCATGGTGCCCAAAGAAAATAACCCAACAGAACTACCAGAGTTAACAAGATGAAAAATAAGAAAATATAATGCTACTACTTACTCTTTGTTTCTACCAAAGAAATCCTTTGCTCTGATCTCATGGCTCCCCAAAGAAGATACGCTGCCTCTGTTCTTGGCCAAGCGGGTAGCTTTATCCTTCATGATCTCTGACATATTTACTAGACAGGAATTACATTTTTAAACTTAATATTTAGCTGAAAAGATATTGGCAGCTGATAAAGAAATGAATATCCATTTTACAAAAGCAAGTAACTGAAGAAGCAGTGTAAATATGTTATTTTTCTTTTGTAATCTGCAAAGTGGAATTGAGAACCACCTATGATCACCAGAAATAGATTCGCAGCACCACTCCAAACAAGATTTTGTTACTCCCTAGTTTGCAATCAAAATGACAGGAAAGGGGTACTAACAAAAATCAAGAGTACTTCAGGGAAGGTTGTTATGATATAATTCAGGGATTCAGAATCTGCACTTATTACCATCTAGACTCAACAAGTGACACCTTAAAATAGCAACTTTATTCTTGAGAAAATCCATAGATAGCTATCCTATCATACATTCAGTGTGTTTTCTAGTTTTTTTTAAAAAAATACTAGTAGAAATCCATAAGTTCAACTCATTCTCCACAAACTCTACTTTCTTCTCAGGAGACATCCCTATTGATGTTTTCCCCTTCTATTTTTGTCCATTCAGGCCAATAACTGTGAATACTTGGAGAAAACTAAAAATCTTAACATACATACTAGTAAGTTTAGTACCCAGTGTCTATGGAGATTCTCAATCAACCAGGTCACAGTTGTCCCAAAAGTGCTTTTTTCCCCCAAAAGGCAGCTGGACTTTTTTGGTTGTTTCCCCTCTCCCCCCTTTGGAAACATTTTGCTCTCATCCAAGAAGCTTCTTTAGATCTTGGATGAGAAGTGAAAAGTCTTCAAAGAAAAAAAAACAACCACCCAAGATAGTCCAGATACCTTTTTTGGGGGGTGGGGAAAGCACTTTGAGGACTTTAATACCTAAGTGAAATAAAATCAGTGATCTGTGTAATTATTTCAAGTGCTATATTCTGCTTTGAATGAAGCACCCCACTATGTGTGGGGTCCGCAAAAACTCTTTCTCCCAGCTATCCCAAAGGTGCTTTTTCAGGAGGCAACTGGGCTTTCTTGTTTTTTTTCTTGTTTTTAAGCTTCTCATCCAAGAAGCTTCTTCAGTTCTACCAGGATAGTGGGGAATGGTGTCAGAGCTGAAGAAGCTTCTTGGATGAGAAGCGAAACGTCTTCAAAAGAAAAAAAACAAGGAAATCCAGTTGCCTCTTGAAAAAACACCTTTGGGACAACCATAACCTGGATGACTGAGAATCTCTACAGACTTTCTCCCAGGGGAATCCGACTTCTACCGATCGCCTGGAGGAGATCAAGGGGCTTTCATTTGTCCTTGTGGGACGTTTTCAGGTCTCTAACTTCAGTCCGAACCCAACCCAGTGTCGACAAAAACACGCTTTACCCCATTAACCCGATTCTGGAATTCCCGCAAAATGAGCCACATGGCTCATCTTAGTCCGCTAGACTGCCGACCCCGCCGCCCTATCTCGGCTGCCAACATCCGTACGACCGCTAAGTGGCATCCAAGTGAGTAGCAACCTTTTATTCCGTGGTGCGTTTTGCCAGCTATCCGGACGTTGGCACCCTTACCGCTTTCGCCTCAGCAGCCCAGGGAAGCCGGAGATGTTGCTGGTTTCCCGGGCGACACATCGGGCCCTGGACGGCTGAGAGGGAAGGGCGGCCTCAGCCTTGCCCCCGCCTCCAAGGGCGGCCGTGCAGGAGTGGAGCGAAGCGACTCGGGGCGGGAGAAAGACAGGCTGGCATTTGTGGCTTCGAGCTCCCGTGCGGAGGAGGAGGAGGAGGCTGCCAGGTTAGGTGGGCGCAACGCGCGAAGAACGCGACTGGAAATCCGCTCCACCTTTCAAGCGGCAGAGCAAACGAGCAAGCACCCAGCCAAAAAGGAGATTAATGCAAAAGCTCTGCGCGCGCATCCATCCCGTCGGCTCCTTTCCCGAGTGGTGTTGCTTTTGCAGCTCTGTCTGCCGATCCCGCGCGTGGGTTTTGACTCCCGTTTTCTCTCCCCGCTGCGGGGCTGCCTTGAAATCCTGCGCGCTCGAGGGTCTGGTCGGGTCTCAAAAACACCAGCGGGGCGAGGAAAGCGCATCTGCTTCTGCCTTCCTCCGAGCTTCTCCGAGCCGCGACCTCCAGAGGTCTATGACAATTAGCCACAGCCAACTTACCGCAGGCAACTTGGCGCGGAAACGACACGCCGTGGGACAAGAGTTACACTTATATAAAAAATAAATAAATGGTGGAATAGAATCATTAAAGAAAGGATGCAAAAGGAAGGACAGAATGGAAAGCGAATGTCAAAAATTAAAGTAATTTTTTATTCGTTTTGAATTATTAAATTGAATTGTTAAACTGTCCTGTGGCAAGTTGTTTTGCGGCAAAGTTGGCCGTGGCCTATTTAGGACCTCCAGTATCTTGGCAGTTCACCCCTCTGAATTCCTAGGCCAGCAGCCTTTTGGTCCTCCACGTGATTGGGTGGTGGGGAGTGGAAGGACTGAGGAAACCCCTTAACACTTTCTTGGCCCAGAGGCAACCTTGGCTTCTTAGGAGTATGACTTAGTGCTTGGCTAATATAGGGGTCTGCAACCTTAAACACATCTGTTTCCACAGAAAAGAAAACACAGGAACCACAAAACCTGGGTGGGCATGGCCAATTCAAGTCACTCCCACCCAGTCGCATGGCCCCCTGCACACCTATCCAGGTTTTGTGGCTTCCCTGTTTTCTGTGGGAAATGTGTCTCTCTCCTTCTCTGCCTTCGTCTGTTTTTGTGTTTTACCTTCTCAGGCCAGGCAAAGAGTGACAGGGAGGGGAGGGTGAGGGGCGGGACTAGCCAGTGGTGGGATCACCCAACAAGGAGCTACAGCAGAAGGCCCAAAGAGCTGCATGCGGCTCCAGAGCCGCAGGTTGCTGACACCCAGGCTAATATGTAAACTGGTCAAGTCAAGCTCTACTTGATTTTATCCCGGTCATTTGTTGTTGTCCTTCCTAGCCTTTTCCTGTGTGAAAACCATTTTTTTTTTTTTTGAGACCAACTGAGTGGTGATCTGGTTGTGGCAGGAATTGACTGACTCTGGCTTATTTGGGTCAGTCACGCCTTTTATGATCTCTGGCTTATTGCTTATTGCCAGAGGTCATAAAAGGAGTAACTGACCCAAATTCATCCAGTTCTCTCCTATATGGACTCAGAAATATAATGAAAGGATTCAAACCAGGGAAAGTGCCCAGCTCAGGCTTTATTATGTAATAAAGGAATAAAATTATTTGAAATGGTGGTCCCCAGTGTTTAACAGCATTTTCAGAGCAATAGATTGATATCAAGGGCTTGAAGTTTGGCCATTACAGTGCTGATAGAGAAGAATGGCAAAAGAGATGATCCAGCCAACTGTTGCTAAATATCTGCAGGATACGTTAACTGATTGGCTAGAATATGAAGATGTTCATCAACTGGTTAGCTAGAATAGTTCTGGATAGTTCTGGAAGAGTGTTAACATGTCACCTGTAGTCTTTCTCTGGTCTAACAGAGAGAAAGACTGGAGATGATATGATAATAGTTTTCTAATATTGAAAGGGCTGCCACAAAAGGGGGGTCTACTCTTCTCCAAAGCACCTGAAGGCAGAAATAGAAGTAATGGATGGAAATTTATCAAGGAGAGGACTAATTTAGAGCTAAGGATAATTTTTCTGACAGAACAATCAGTGGAATGGCTTGTTTTCAGAAGTTGTGGGTGTTCAACAATGGAGGTTTTAAAGAAGAGATTGGACAGTCATTTGTCTGAAATGGTATAGGATCTCCTGCTTTAGTAGGGGGCTGGACTAGAAGACCTCCAAGATCCCTTTCAATTCAGTAATACTGTTATCCTGTCATAGATGAACAGGTTGGGTTTAGAGCAGGCCAAACAATGTTATACCATGCTATGGTTCTGCAACACGTTATAGAAAAATATATCCACAAATCTGGACAATCTCTTTATGCAAAAATTATTCATTTATTGACTTTAGATCAGCTTCTCATATAGTATCACAGCCCTAAATTGTAGGGTATATTTAAATAAATTGCAATGCTTCTGCTGCTCATAATAATTTGTGAGAATATAAAATTGAAGATCAGGTGCAATAATCAAAGACATGTCACCACAGAAATACTAGTAAGGCGGGGAATTGGACAGGGATGTCTTTGGCTCCAGTTTTATATAATTATATTAACTCATTAATTCTATACTTTTCATTCTTCCAAATTAGCTTATAGTCCGATTCATTTGTTACTGCATGCTGATGACATAATTTTGTCATTGACTTCCATTGACGTTAAAAGAGCCTAGACATGACTTATGCCAGGAGCGTCCAATCTTGGACCTTTGGACTTCAACTCCCAGCTTGGCTGGGGAATTGTGGCCATTAAAGTCCACAAGTCTTAAAGTTGCCAAGATTGGACACCTCTGACCTACATATTATCATGTTGAGGGGAAAATAATACATTACTTCGAGATTAAGATTGTCACTTTCTCTTAAGTATCCAAAACAGAGAAGCTGGAACATACAGTAGGTGGCCATTCCATTGAACATGAGATTTTTCAATATTTAGGGACAGTTTTACAGACTTCCAGAAGCAGAAATGCTCACAATGTCTTGTAATGTGTTGTGATCTGCTTCAGCTAATCAAACTTATTATTTTGCCACAGTTTATCCCTGCTGCAATTAAGTTGCTTGTAGCTAAACACAAGCACAATCAGGATCATACAAAAGCATGATTATCTTAAAAAGAATTAAACAAAATTTTTGAGAAGCATCTTTAGGTTCCCTGCTGCATTCCAATGCAGTACTTTGATGGGAAGCAATAAATTTGAATGTAATCTCTGGATAAATATATTTTCCTACTGGATAAAACTATATCACAATCCTGGTTGTCTGGCCTTATCTAATACTGGTCAACTTCCAATCATCTTGGGAAACAGCTATCCAAAAAAAATAAATTAAAAAAATTAACCATTAGGGTTTTTCCAAGGATATTATCTTAATTTTAGGGCTAGTATTGTATCAGTATTAAGGCAAAAGATTTTACACTTGGGGGATCAGAAATTGCTGCTTTTTCTCACATCATTTATTATTCATTAAATAATTGATATAGCTATCCAATTGTGACTCTGGGTAGCATAAAACGTTAAAATTTATTCTACAGAGAAATAGATCGAATCGGGAGGTTAAAAGATTACAAATTAAGCAAGAAGAATACAAGGTTCAAGCCTTTACAGATGATCTTGTATTCTTTGTAGAGGAACCGATAGAATCAGGACCAAATTTAATTAAAGAAATAGAGAAATATGGGGAAGTGGCCGGCCTAACAATTAATAAAGATAAAACTAAAATGATAACAAAAAACCTAATAGTAAAAAAAAAAAGAGGAGTTAGAGCGAGTAATGGGCTTACAAATTGTTAAAAAAATCAAGTACCTGGGAATTTGGCTTACAGCAAGATGTTCAACGATAAAAGAGGATAACTATATAAAGTTAGTACAAGAAATTAAAAGAGACTTAGAAAAATGGGGGAAGATACAGTTATCAATGTTAGGGAAAATTGCGACTATTAAAATGAATATCCTACCAAGATTATTATTTCTTTTTCAAACGATCCCTGTAAAATTGGGTAATTTTTTTTTAGTGAATTAAACCAAATGACTACGAAATTTGTGTGGGCAAGAAAAAGACCGAGGATAAAGTTGAACGCATTACAAGATAATAGTGTAGAGGTGGATTTGGACTCCCTGCATGGGAACTATATTATAAAGCAGCAGCCTTAACGTGGGTTAAAGATTGGGTTAATTTGAACAAGAGAAGATTATTAATCTTAGAAGGACATGATTTGCAGGTAGGGTGGCATGCCTTCATGTGGAACCCTAGAAACAAGACTTATACTTATTTTAATAGAAATGCAATATGAAACTCATTATTGAGAATCTGGCGAGAAATTAAGCACAGACAATACATGAAAATTCCAGGGTGGGTATCTGTCATGGAGGCATTGATATACCCCAATGCACTAGAAATCGGAAGAAGGACTAAATATTATGATGTCTTAGATTCCAAAGGAATGTTAAAAACTAACCAAGAACTCAGGGACCAAGGGGTACAGATGGATTGGTGGCCATATTTACAACTCAAAACAAGGTATAAAAAGATGTAGAGGAACACAGAATAGATATAAAGCCAAATCAATTAGATAAACTTTTAGATGGAACAGATGAAAAAGCAGTTTCAAAAATATACAACTACTTATTAGAATTTGAATTGGCAGAAGAAATAGTCAAGGGCTCAATGATAGCATGGGCAAGGAACGTAGGACATAATATCAATTTTGAAGACTGGGAAAGAATTTGGAAGCAAAACTATAAATTAATGAATTCGGTGGTCTATAAAGAGAACCAATATAAAATGCGCTATCGGTGGTATCTGGCACTTTGGCCAATGATTAGCCAATATGTATCCAAATTTAAGCCCACTTTGTTGGAAATGTAAAAAAAACAAGGGGTACCTTCTTCCACACTTGGTGGCTTTGCCCGAAGAGCAAAAAATATTGGGAAAAAAATACAAATATCGATAAGAGAAATCACAAACATTCAATTAGAACCTAATTGAAAATTTTTTTGTTGGGAATAACAAAAGGTGAAATTGCAAAAGAAATCAAATATTTAATTTTACATATAATAACCGAAGCAAGGATAGCATTAGCTCAATGTTGGAAGGGAGATCAGATGCCAGCAGATAATTTGATAATCGAGATCTATGACTGCGCAAAAATGGATAAACTCACCCAAAAGTTAAAAGATAAGGAAGACTCAAAATATTTTACAGTTTGGGAAGACTGGTATAATTGGATAAAGGATAGAAATCCGTAAGTAAACAGATAGGCAAGAGAAAACATCAAGAGGTCATGATAGGAATATATACCAGATATAGGAACTAAGTATTGGAAAACTGTTTGATAAAAACACATCGTCTAAGCAATTAGAAATGTTTATGTTTTTATGCTTATTGGTTACGTATAACTTTTTGGTTTCGTATTTTATGAAATGTTTTGTATTATGTATATATGTTTTAATGTTTAATAAAGTTTATTTTTTAAATAAAAAAAAATATTCTACAACATATTTGTAAATAATCACATTTCAGCTCCTATACCCGTTTAATATTTATATCATAATACAGTGCCGGAATTCAGAAGAGTTTACTTTTAGCTTTATTTAATGCTCTTCCCACAGGTGTATTGGAAGGGAAATAAATATAGGAAAACCCTTCATGAAACGTGACACTTCCCCCCTGACATGGATGCTATAGAAACCTCAGCCCAGAGATTTTTTTTTTTTTGTACTATCAGTTTTTCAGGGACATTTGCCATCAACCTAATTATCCTTTTCTGATATAAATGTCTGGGACAGTCTTTTATCGTTAAGAATTACATCATAAATACATTTTGTGATCATCGTTAAGACTGATTTTGGGATAGGAAATGAACTAAAAGGAACATAACTAAAATTGGGTACACAGGAAGACAACTTAAAAGACCTAGAATGGAATACAAAACAATATGGCCTGGAGAAAATTTGATCACCCAAGGGATTCCCCACCCCCCACCCCCGCATATATGCACTGGATGTGCCCTTATCACCGCTCAATGAAAACCAGTGTTAGTACACTGAAAATAGCAAATATTCTGATTGCTTTCCAGCCTTTTGATATCTTTTTCCTCTACTTCCAGGTCTTTGTGTCGGTGGACTGTACATTCCTACATGTATCTTTCACACTTCTTCTTTTTTCATTAGAGAAACTGGCTGCCCACTAGTCCATGGGTACCCAGCTAGGCTTCCCCATTTAGCTAATTTTATTGGGCTCTTGAAATATGCATGATTTGCTGAAGATAAAAGTGAAAGAAAAGATTGTTGGGTTTACATTACCTTGGTAGTCTTGCAGAGTGTAAACATTGTTATCCACTTCCTTTCCCTACATGTGAGGATTGAAGCAGGCTATGAAATCAGTGGGGTTGCAAAGAAATATACCTGTTGATCAAATGTATTAGAAAAGCAGCTATGCTTGGAATGACAAATGCAAATGAGGCCACAAAACAATGTGCTGGCTATATACCATGAGAGCCAATAGCAGCCAGACTATAAAAAAACTGATAAAGTTCATTCAATATCAGAAAACGTGAAAGAGCTGGTCCAGAGTTTCACCAAAAATTGAACATGATTGAATGGTTAAACATCATTATCATCGTCATTCCAGCTGATATGATGCCTTCTCAGATGGTAGTGTCTTATATTGGCTGATCTCAGAAACTGAGTATAGTCAGAAACTGGTTAGCATTAGATGGGGGCCATTTGGAAAGTCCAGTGCTATTGGCTGGATTGGAAAGGTGAAAAATCAACTTGGAAGAATGTAATGTATCTACCTACCTATTGAGGTATTGGTACCCTCACCACAGCTCCTTTGATAATTTTACCTCAATAGAATCACCTGTCTCTAACATTGCTGAATTGATTCTATCAGAACCAGGATCTGTGAATGCTTCCCGTACAAACGTGCATCGTCATGACGGCATCACGTGGCGTATCACAAACTTTTCCCCCCTTCACTGAACCAGGCATGGACGTGGCCAGCACATGACACATCTGGCCTGCGGGCTGCAAGTTTAACACCCTTGTCATACCAGAAGGAGGAGACAGCCTCAGACTTGATATGAATTTGCTCTTCTGAAATGATTCTGCCTCAAATAAAAAGCATTTTTAATTGTAAGTGCTTTTGAAGATTTCAATGACGGAAGAGTAATACCAGCATCAAAGCTACCTCCTTTGTAATATTCCTTGGAGCATCATTTGTTTCAAACTTCCTTCAAAAACTAATTCTACACAATTAGTAGTATCATTCTTATTAGTGTCGCCAATACTACTAATGTTAAGAGACTATTAAACAAATAGAACTATTAATTTAAAGTAATGTGAATTGGAAGAAGGAAAACAAAAAGCCAAAACAAAATGTTATTTTTAGATTTCTCATTTATTTTCAAAGGGAAAAGAAAGTCACATTTAAATTACAGCTTAATTGTTATTTAATGTTTTTCTCGTGTATAGAATTTCATAAGTTATTCTGAAATGGGACCCTATTTGTATAATATGTATGATAAATAATTGCATATTTTGGGTTTTGTGAAATGGATGTTTAGGGGAAATTATGAAGAAAATCCATTTATAAAAATCATTATTTACAAAAAAATAGACATTTGTTTTCTAATCTAGAAGGAAAAGAAACATTGAAAATATGCGGTTTTATGATTATCTTCAACAAGTCAGTACAACACATTCATATTACCAGTGGTTTGATTCAGAGCTTTGCTGCAGGAACTCTGATGCCACAAACTTTTTCTACAATTTATATATATATATATATTTGGATACCATCATGTTGGCAGCAATGTTTCATCAAAAACTAAGCAGTAAACAGCCAACTAGACTACAGGGATAGTGTATTTCATTTCACACAAAATCTGAGATGTCCAGACTTAAACTTTAATGTTTAAAATATACATGTGTATTTTGTGTCCACAAATATCTATAAACAGTTTGTACACAGTTTTTAAAATATAAAATGATACAGTATGATATTTGATAAAACACCATGGAATCTATTTCAGGACTCAAATACTGTATCTTTTAGAAGTAAAACCCAGGATCTGCAAATGCTAAACTGCATGCCAGTAAATAATGTTTTTTTTTAAATATGTGTACAACAGTTCAACATGACTGAAATTTAATATTTAGTTTTTCTGACCCTTTAATCCAAAATACATGCATACCTATAGTTTATCAGCCATTAAAACATAACTTCAGAAAATTAGTATCTTCTAATGCACTAGTATGACTAGTGTGTTAGGGTGTTCAACTGAGATGCATTTTTTTAGACTCACAGATTGAAGGTAACAGTTCTCATATGCATGTTCATCTGAAGCACAATTACACACTTTTTAAGATCTTAATAAATGTATAAGGCAGATTTTAGACTTTCCCTGATTGCTTGGTCTGCACTGAAATGCTGCTCACAAAACAATCAATAACCAACTTTAATCAATACCAGTGTAATATTGGACTGGTGAAACCCACGTTCTAGGTGATTTCAGACTGGTCACAATGGTGAAAGTGGCACTGGGTATAAGGTCTATACCATTGGAGGGGTATGCAATGCGAACACAGAAAAGAGGGCTTGTATTGCAGTGCTCCTTGTGTTATTCTGATGCACATTTCTCCTCTCATTTAGATGCTGATATTTATGATTGTTACAGGGAAAATTGGGAGGAATGATGTCATGTATGACATCTTGAGCTGAATGAAAGATGGGATATAGATTTAATAAATAAACACCCTAACATTTGAAATCTAAAAAGATACCACCTTCAGCTGTAGAAAATCCTTCCTACCACTTAAAAAAGAGAAATTGTTCTGAGAAATTTGAATTTCTAATGACTCTGTGGGACAAATTTTAATCATTTAAGATGATTAGCATCACTGGAATTAGCTCTTGCATCAACTGATTGAAGAAATGTATGTTACTTTCAGTATCTGCCAGGAACAGACTAATACATTTGGAAGCAAAAATGGTTGAATTGTTTGACCCAACCATTGAACAGATTGATTTTGAAGTAATCAAACATGCTGGCTACCGTGATAAAATACCATGGTGGATTTTTAAATTAGGATTTAAAATGAGGGAAATTATGAAAATATGAAATTATAATTATGAAAATATAATTATGAAAATTATAAAAATATGCATTCCTCAGCTAATGCATTTATTTTGTCATATCTAAGAAATGTCTTCTGCCCAGATCAATTAGATAATATATAGTTCATACAGATAAATAAATGAATGAGCAAGTTTCTTCATAAATTAGACATGATGGTTGACATAATGTTAAAAAATAGTTCACCTAAGTCTCAGATGGAACACAGGCATAAGAATTACACTCACATATAACACATACACACACCCTCAACAGTAGGTACATTTATTTCATATGTTACAGAGTAGATATGTCCATCCTCTGGAACTATCTTGACACAGGATCAGGATATCCCATCTTTTTCCCTTCATATGCATTGGAGTATAATTCTCCAGATTCCGAGCTAATATTAGCGATGGCTGCTGTACCTAGGAATCATAACAGTAAATCACACACGGAGAGTACCAGACTTGCAAGATTTTAAAGCTATTGGGAGAGTGCCTATCTAAGAACAAGATTGGTTCACTATGAGTATAGTCTACTCACCAGGGCCAAGAAGAAAAATCAGTTTATTATTTTGTGAACCCCCATGATGTAAAGGAACAATTGAAAAACACATACCTTTCTATACAAAGATTATAGCAATAGCCAATAGCAATAGCACTTAGACTTATGTACCGCTTCATAGTGCTTTACAGCCCTCTCTAAGTGGTTTACAGTCAGCATATTGCCCCCAACAATCTGAGTCCTCATTTTACTGACCCCAGAAGGAGGAAGGCTGCGTTAACCTTGAGCCAGTGGGAATCGAACTGCTGGCAGCCATCAGAATTAGCCTGCAGTAGTGCATTCTAACCACTGTGCCACCACTGCTCTTAAATGATGCTTGAAACTTATTTTATGCTTATTTTAATATTAAAATAATATTTTAGTATTAAAGCATAGTACAGGTAGTCCTTGATTAATGACCAACCACCGAATGACCACACTTGGAGGGCTTTGTATCTAGGCCTCATTTATAGTCATCTGCAGTGTCCTGCAGACATGTGACGGTGTTTTACAATAATTTTGCGAAAAACTGGCCCCATGGCAAACCTTGGTTTACTTAATGACCATGGCATTTGCTTAACGACTATGACATCCACTTAATGACAAGTGCGAAAAAAAAGTAGAAAAATCAGGTCAGTCACATGACCAACCCACTTTATAATTGTGAAAATTTACAAACATAATGGGCAGGCTCTGTTACAGTTGTAATTCCTGGACTACCTGTTAAGTGCTCTCTCCTCCCACTCTCTCTCTGTATGTGTGTATACACACATACACAAACACACTCATGTGTATGTGTATATGTATATACACACACAGTACATACATATATGCACACACATACTTTACAGCATAATTTCAAGTTAGTATGGTATGATTATTGGAGAAACTGTCTTATCCTTGAACAATTAAAATATACACTATCTGAAATATGTAGAGTGCTGTGTAGATGATAAAAGCAGCACTTTTATGGCACCGTGAACAAAAAATTGGCTGAATTACTTCTTAAAATAAAACCAAGCAGAGAGACACGTCAGAAATATCAGCCTCCCAAGTAGATCAGATAGGAAATGTGACATGATGAGTTAAATTTTATTTTATTGTAAGAGTACATTATCAGAATCTTGCAAGTCTGAAAGTACAAATCTCCTGCTATCACTTTCTACCTTCTGATAACTTAGGAAAGATCTTTTCTAACTTTCTTTCTCTGCCCACTTACTCAATAGCGGATTACTTCCACTTTTACTCTGATGGTTCCCAGAGCAACATCTCCCCTCACCTGCCTCCCCCACCCCAATTTTCTAAGGCCATTCTCACATTCCAAAAATTAAAAGAAATAAAATTAAAAGAAAATATGGAAGCGTGAAGTAGGAAGCAAGCCAGCAGAGGATACAGGTAGTCCTTGACTTACAACCATTCATTTAGAGACTGTTCGAAGTTACAACGGCACTGAAAAAAGTAACTTATGACTGTTTTTTTCACACTTATAACCATTGCAAGCTTCCCCACGGCCACATGGTCAAAATTTGAGCACTTGGCAATCAACATGTATTTGCAATTGTTGCAGTGTCCTCTAATCATGTGACCATCATTTGTGACCTTCCCATCCAGCTTCTGCCAAGCAAAGTCAATGGAAGAAGCTGGACTTACTTATCAACCATGTGATTCACTAAACTATCGCAGTGATTTACTTAACAACCGTGCAAAGAAGATTGTAAAATCAGGCACAATTCTCTTACTAACAGTTTTACTTAGCAAAAGGAATTCTGGTCCCAATTGTGGTCAAGGACTACATATAATGGTTAGGGCAGGGGTGTCAAACTGGCGGCTGTGGGCTGCATGCGTCACGCACAGGCCACGCCTGTTCCGGCTCCGCTAAGGCAAAAAAAAATGTCGTGATACGTCATGTGATGTGATTGAGTTTCACACCTGTGGGTTAGGGTGTTGAACTAGGAACACAAAGATCCAGGTTCTAGCCCTTCCTTAGGCACCAAAGCTAACTGGGGTGATCATTGGGACAGTCAATCATTCCCTCTCAGCCCTAATCAGTAGCCACATCTGCAAAAGCTAGGTGAAAAATAACACCTCTTGTCCTATCATGATCAATAGGTTTTGCTAAGCAGTCTCAGTGCACAACCAGCAAGTGCTGCAATCAAGTGGAACAAACAATAAGAACAACAAAAAGAAGGAAGAACAAAGACCTTTTATATTCTAATTGCTATCTTAAATTCACAATAAAACCATAAGTCCACCAAACCCAGATGGCTACCTAACCAGTATAAATGACATTCATTTTCTAAATGGGCTTAAAACCCAGTTTACTTTTTCCTGACTTTATTGAAGTCCTTGAAATTAGCATAGTAATTTATGATGGCTTGGCTTTTAGAAGAAACAAAATATCTATTTTTTTATAGAAATAGTTTTTTTAAAATAATAATTTCTTCTATACAGAGCAATATGGACCCTGATCCTATGGATATTTGCAGACAGTCCCAACACAGATCTGCTATGTTATGAATAAATGCACAAGAATAGGGCTCTACATATAGCTATAATGACAACCTGATACAATTGACAGGCCTTGCACACCAATACAGACAACAGCAGAGGGCCCAAAGAGCTGCATGTGGCTCCAGAGCCGCAGGTTGCTGACACCTGCACTAGGAGAAGGATGTTTGTAAGGAACAATTGTATCACTAAGCAAGAGCAATACTTACGTTTTTGTCCATTGTTATATTGTTACTAACAAGCAATTATTTATGACAACCTTTTAACCTGTGACCTTTTCTCTGCTTATTAATTTATTTCCCAGATGTTAAAGACTGATACTTTACAATAGCCACTTTCAGGATACCCTGTCAATAGAGAATTCTGTGGAATGGACCTTTGAACAGCCCCAAGTTGAGGAAAGCTAAACTTCTACTTGGAAATTTATTTTTGGTAAATAAGCTCAGAAACAATCTACAAGCAGATTTTTTTTTTAAAAAGACCTGTCTTACATTACATTAATAATCCTAATTAATAATTTTAATTGTACTAAGGAAACAGGAATCATCAACAACCAAAAAAGCCTATAGTTATTTGAGATTAAACAGGTATATAAATCAAGCTTCAATAAATTGTTTTTGTTTTTTTCTATTAAGTCTGGTAAAAAAATTAGAATTGTGTAATTGGCTAAAGTTTCAATAACTATTTTTCTTTTTTCAGGAATAAATCAAGACTTTATAAAGAAATGCCAGTAAATGTATCTCCGGTGGCTAAATTGTTAAAATGATGAGAATTTTTTTTTTTTGCTGGATGCTATTATTTTAGATGCAATGTAATGCCTATTTTCCAATTCATTGCAAAAATAAAAAACTGTAAGTCATGTTGTTTCAACACCTTTCTTGGAATCTATGTAATCTTTCTGAGATAATCTTTACATTACAAATTTAGCAAATTATTTTAATTTAAACTGAATTTTCATTTCATATTTATCAATGAAGAGTTTAAAGATTTTCAGTCTCCTTTATTAGCTTTAATGTTATATTTTTTTAAAATGGAAGGGGTTCTCCACATTTGAAAAACTACTCACAAGTAAATTATTTCCTTTGCATAAAATTAAGTTTTTAGTTCAAATCAGAATATATGAAATTTCTGTTGGCACTAATTAGGAAATGCGACAGATACCTGAAATGGCCAATAGAGACTCAATTACCTGGTAACTGGTATGGATTGTAAAACAAAATGAAACAATTCCAGAGTAGAAAAATTCTCTAGTCATTAAGGAAGCAGAAATGTGCTTCCCTTTGTCAAGCTTTTATGATACTGAGTAACAAATGCTAGCAATAGGCCAATTTCACTTTCAGAGGAAAGAACAAACTTGGTAAGATTTACAAAAAAGCAAAGTATAAACACAAAGATAACTTTTCTATTTGAAACCATGTGGAGCTCTAGCAAAAACCAATCTTTATCATATTTATCATTGAGATTGAGAAGCCAGTGAAGCTTAAGTGGGGGACACATTTTTTGGATTATATATTATATTTTCCATAAAATTACCTCTCTAGTTTTCAAATACAAGACTCATACCAAAAAGAAACTAACAAAACAAGGTATTTGATGTATGTGGGATTTCAGTTTCTATCACTGTAAGATATATATTTTTTCATACTGGATGATAAACAAATATATTCATGTCCAGATAGAGCCTTTAATTTTGTCTGCTTGTTTTAATGCAGACATAGCTGCTTATCAAGTACAGCTATTTTCACATGCAAGTGAGACAGTTGGATGCCAACCTAGTTAGACCACAGTTTATAAAAATACTAGCCGTAAGCACAGAAAATAGCAGAACAGATACTCTGCACCTCTTACAATGACTTCTCATACAATATTCCTTATTCCTACTGCATTCAAGCTACAGTTCAGGTACCATTTGAACAGACAGACATGCAGCATTTATTTACACACCTAGTACGTGAGCAACGGATAATCAAATCTTTTGCTTTTTCAGACCCTCCTAAGACAGGTAACACTGACTAGCAATTTGAAACCTTCTTTGAAGTAGAGTATCTTGGTTTTTAAGGAACGGAAACAAAAATCCAGCAATTCTTTTGTCACCTGTTCTTTGCTGTTCAAATGGCTTCTTTCTTTCCTTTTTTTTTTTTTTAGCATTCAAATCAGCCAGGCTACAAATGTTGATATGTATGGATGATATCTGTGTAATGTGTGTGCAGGAGACACACACACACAAACATGCTTCTTTGAAGTTCTTGTTTCCCTACACATAAGTTAAAATCTAGCTGAAGAACACAATGTTGCTCAGAGCCAATTTTTTGGCATGCAAATTGTCCTGTAAAAATAAGCAAGCACATCCATGAAACCAGAGGCTTGCTCAGGTAAAAAAAATAAAACCACCACCACAGGATTTCTCTTCATTGCTGGTTGTTTGTTAGTCAGCTTCCCCTTGCACCAGGTGTAGTGAAAATTGTGGGAAGTGCACCTAGCTGCCTTTTCTGTGCTTTCCTTCCTTTTTCTATGCCAGGCTTCCCAAACAGCTGCTCGCATGTCAGCTGATATCCAGCATATCTGCAAGGTACCGGTTGAGGAAGGCTGCATAAAGCTTGCATAGCAGAAATATTTCTAAACCATTGTGCTCTTCCTTTACCTTCATGTTCACTCATGTTAGACTAACAAAAAGAAACAGCTATCTCAGTACAACCTTTATCTCAGTACAAGCTTTATCTCTAACTGTTATCCAAAACTTTCTTCCCCTGCCCCGCTTTTAAACTTACTTCAGACATGATGGGAATGTTTAAAGCGAAAAACTACATTTGTATCATAATCACCTCAACATTTGCTCTGAGATGTTCTGAAGTTAAACCAATTGAATACTTAAAGTCATATCTGTTTATTTATGTGATTATATTTGTATGACATATGCTGTGAACTGAAAAAAATAATCAATGAATTTGCAGGTGAGCTAATTTTGACATTCTTTTTGAGGCACTCCTTTTCCCACAGCTGTTAGTGTTGTGTTCAAATTGTATACATTGACAAAATGCATCTGCCTCTGAAAGCTTGTCTCATTCAGCATTACTACTATTAAATTTATATATATATATCACAGTTTAAATTACACCCATTTCTTGAACGATAAAATGCTAAAACTCAATTGTCTAACTGCCAAAATACAGCCTTACTAGAATGAGTACAATTTACAAATACAATAATTACAATTTAAAACATGAACAATATTACATCTAGAAGTAAATACTGTAGGACTGATCAACATGGCATTTTCTGAGAGAGAAATGTTGAATTGCTGATGCTTTCAACAGAAATGTCCTGAATACAGGATTCAGTTAGTTTCCCCTCAACAGCATATAAAAACCATCCAACCACTGCAGTCCTCAGCTATATGGATTTTCAACATACTTGCATATACTTCGGTTAGTTATCTGCCAGGTACTTTCCTGTAAAAAATGATTAAAGGCATGTAAAAAGGAAAGTTAATGACATTTGTAAGGCCTATATTTATTTTTATAAACATACTGTTGCCAACTAAATATATTACCAGTTAAATTATGAGAATCAAATTAAGGTCTAAATAGTTGATGAGCCCATCATAAAATATGAACTTCATTGTACCATTTTGTGGTGCAAGAGAAAGAAGTATAGATGTATTTATTTATTTACTCATTTACTTATACAGTTTGGAGGCTACACAACTCCAGATGTTTCTGGACATCTTAAACTTTAGAAAAGAAAGAAGCACAAACTAGAAAAGCAGATCATATATATTCTCTGCAGCGTGGGGCACAGGGCAGGGCAGGTTGGGGTGGTCAAGCAAAAGAGACAATGCAATAATAAAAGGTATGTTTTTAGCACTAGTAAATGTCCTAAATAAAAACGGTCAAGATGTGACCTAAGTCCTCATTTCTCCAGATAGTATCCTTTCTATGTGCTGAAATTGACAAAGTTCCAGTTCACACACAACTGGAACTACAATGGAGAACATGGCCTGCTTCCTGATTCAGCAAATTATGAAAAAGTAATATATTAAACTACTGAACTTGGTTGAAACATATAATCAACCAATTATCTGATAATACCTTCATGCTTTAATTGTCTCCATCTGCTTTACAGACTAAGAAGTGCATGAGAAAACAAATGGGAAAATAAGCAAGAAAAAGAAGTCGCATTCTTTGCCCGCACATCTGCACTTCAGTGTTTGATTGACTTGTTTAACTGGTTGAATTATGAACTAAAATATGTGGCTGTCATTGTTCATGAAATCCTAAGTTGGTAGATTTGACCAGGCACCTTCTAACGTAGGGGTGTCAAACTCACGTCGTCACGGTGGTGTCACATGACATACCAGGACTTTCCCTCCCTTTGTTAAACCAGTGTGGGCATGGCCAGTGCGTGATGCATCCAGCTCATGGACTGGGAGTTTGACAGCCCTGTTCTAACACCCTGATGACTAGGTGCAAATGACACTGAGACCATACGTATCATATCTAGTAACCCAATTCTTCTTCTTGTTGATATACAGTTCCATTATTAATTATTATTGTTATTGGTCTAAAATAGATGTTTAGACTGAATTTGGCATTTTTCCTATTGAACCTTTCCCCACAATCTGAAATAGGCCTTTAATGAGCATTAATATTATCTTAGGAATATTAAAATTAGAATTTAGCTTTTCCTTACCTGCTGCAAATCTCTTTTTTATAAGTGAAAAACGATAGCCAGCTCCAACAAGTTCAATATCACAGCTGGACAAAGTGCTCCCTTCGCTGGTGAACTGCACAACCAGGGGTGAAGGTTTACTTGGTCCCTCAGATAACTGGAATCGTGCAAGCAAGGAACCCACCCCTTCAGACAGAAGATTCATTAAAGTACATTAATATAGAAAACAGCACAGTCTTGTGCCTAGACTATAGAAGGCCCATTCGTAAAATACTGGTGTAACATTAGATTTGGATTGCATCTTAATCTTTTCGCATGACAAACTTATGCCCTGAGATAATTGAAGTTTGAAAATAACTTGTAAACTTTTTTTAAGGCATGGATAACTTAAAGTATTCAAGCTTTAAATCAGTTTATTGCAAATTATGCTTTAAGCCATTTGAGCCACTATTTGAGGAATTTAAGATACTCTAAATTGCAAAATGGTATTCAATTAACCCAGGGCTCTCCAAATTTAGCACCTTTAAGACTTGTGGACTTCAATCCCAGAATTCCACAGTCAGCATGCCAAATTTGGAGACCCTTCAATTAACCTACTATATCTTTTGCAATTCACAATTTATCCCAGATACACTGGATGAATCTAACAGTCTTGCATTAGTATAACTATTACAACATGTAAATTTTACGAAGATGTTACTACTGTGATAAACTAAACTATGTTTGAAAACTTTGGAACTGGCTAAAGTGTTTTGCATCATAGAATCAGTCCATGGTTCAGAAATATTAATATTATATCTCCTGTTAAGATAAGTGTAATTCAGTGAAAGATTATTTTTATATATATTTAGGCACTCAGATAACATTGACTTATTCAATTAGTGTTCCATTTTGGTTTAATATTCACAAAATTGTTAACTGGATGTTACAAAGATAATTGTTCAACATATGAATATATTCTTGAATTACATAGCAACATTGTTTGTATTGTTTGTATACATCATATATTTTCTATGCTTTCTATTCTAGTCTATTTCTAGTTGAATATTTTAACTATTATACTAACTTGACCTTGAAAAGATATGAGTTATTGGTCAAAGAATGATGAAAGAGAAGAAAGTTTCACTAGCAATATAAATTTGTATGATTACCTCCATTTTCAGATTTTTGAGAAATATCAGGAATTCTCCACAATATCCTTTGTTGTTCAGTATTCCTAAAAATATGACAAAAAATTGGTATAGAGAACACTGGAAAACATTTCCAGAAAAATTGTATTCCATTCTAGAATATATAGTAAGTAAATTAAGTATCAATCTATCTACAATAACTACATTTTGTTTATGTTATAGCTTCAGTTATTTTTTTGCTGAATAAGGGGATAGAGTAAGGCTATGCAAAAGATTTTGAATGTGAGATATGTACTGTATCTATTTGTTAAATTTATTTTCCACCTATCTTGTTATGGGATTACTCTAGGCCCATGATGGTAAACTTATGGCAGGCATGTCAGAAGTGGCATGTACAGCCATTTCTGCCGGCACGCGAGCCATTGCCCCAGATCAGGTCCACTGTGCATGCGCACATGCCTCCCGCCAGCCAGCTGATTACCAGGTATCTGCAATGCAGAGGTACACGGAGTGCTTGGGGAGTATTTCATGCGCATGCACAGAGGCACATGGTGCATGTGGGAGGGATCATAAGTGTATGCGCAGGGAGTGGGGGGGTGGCACATGCATTGCATTATGGGTGTAGGCATGCGTGCGCGCACACTTTTGCACACAAGGATGAAAAGGTTAGCCATCACTGCTCTGGACAGATTTTTCAAGCTTAAAACTGTTCTAGTCTGGAAGTGTTCTTTGCTCAAAATGATCCTGTTTCAAACTCAAAATAGAGTTGTTTTTATTTTAAAATACTGTACTTCCAAAGTAGTCAGAAGTACTATTTAAAACTTAAAAGCATTTTGAATTTGAGATGTTTAGCATGCCATGCTGTAAAATCATGTTGTTACACTTATTTTCTGTATTTTAAGGTTAATACTAAAATATTAAGAATTCAGGAAGTTCCATATCCATTTGCATTCTGTACATATATCTGAATCAATAACTTGTGATACAAATAGTACCATAGCAACAATAGACCGCTTCCTGTCCATTACGTTCCTGCAATTAAGTCTACAATGAGATTTGCCAAAGGAAATCTAGAAAGAAAAGAGATGGATAGATAGGTAATTCTTTCTGTTGCTATTCTGGCAAATCCTCTCTTACTTCTCCGCAATCTGTCTGCTGTGTTTTTCCCCATGCTGAGGCATTGAAAGCCATTGAAAGAAGTTTCATCACTGTTACCACTAGCTATAAACTCTTTAAAGCAGGGATCAATTTTACAAATTATGGAGACTCTTAAAAGAGCTTTTGTTTCTAGATGTTATATTCAGTGATGTTTACTGAACTAAAAATTAAAACTGACACATTCACTGCCTTTCTCAAGATTTTTTGATGGATTTTTAAAATATTTGTACTATGTTTCAACATTGGCTGGCAAATAATTTTTATATTGAGGGCCCTTGAGAGGGTTTGGGGAGGACTCCTAGGGTTCCTGAAACCACAGTTTGAAAAATATTGCAAAAAGCAAACCCTGTCTTTTTTGAGGCTTCTGCTTAAAAATTGCCTTAAGGAATTGACTCACTGAAGTCATGGCCTTTCCCCCTTCACATTTGTGAAGAAGCCTGAAAAAAAGGCAATAAATTGCAGCGAGGTACTGCACTTCCACAAAGTCTGAAACCCTTATTAATAATTTACCAAATATATATACCACAGAACTCCTAGTGACTCCGGGCCATTTCCAATTGTAAAAACACAAAAACAAATAAGAATACAAGAAATATCTTAAACACAAAAATAAAGCCCCAAAAGGAAGAGAGATGGCTTCTTCTGAGTGCCATTCCCTCTTTCTTATCATACTTGAAGTGCAAAATACTTATACAGACAAAGTTATGCCAAAGTTTTAATCTGCATATGGCTCCTCATGGCTATAGCTTGCCAAGACTATTTCAGGCTTTCCAAAGGCTTTGCTCAACTTCAGTTACCAAGAAAGTGCATTGATGGAATAAGAAAGAGGCAAGGAACACCTCTGGTTCGTACCAAATGGCAGGTGGAAGCACAGCTTGTAGTTTTGTCACTCCACCATCAATAGGAACAAGGAACTGTACATTGTTTAAAGCTACTGGTGTAGTCATTGCCTCTATATTATACTTGTAGTCAATGCGTAGATCTGTGCTTGTGGGTTCACACCGCCAGTTCACTGCAAGATTCAGTGGAGTAGATTGAATACCCTGTGTTGATACCTTGTAAGACAGAAAGAACATTTAGTATCTGTATAAGCCATCTGACAGAGAGGAAAAGAGTGTGAGAGAAATGTTTCGTAATGAACACCTCAAGGGTTTATGATTAAGCTATGATTATAGACTCTGCAAGATCATAAAGGAGCTCATACCTGGTATTTAAGCATATCCACATTATAGTATGTTGCTTGTGGTTTCTGTTCAGACACTTTCTTCAAGTGAGTCATCAAATTTGGCATGTTTACCCAGAACTCCTTTGTGTTGGCATCAGCATGAGTGCTGTCACTGCATTAATTTAAAACAGGAAGAACACGTGCCATTTTCATCAATATAAAACATTTGGCAGTTTTGTATTAAAATTATAGTTAATTCCAGACGCAGAATTTCTCTTAAGACTAGGGGAAATAAAAACCACAATGTGTGATCTAGTGGTGTAAAGACGACCTATGGACCCATGTCACAGTCTCTTGGGGTAACAGATTGTTTTCTTCTGAGTATTGAAATAGTGTTCATGTTTTTTAAAAACTAGTTTTAACCTAACCTAAGTATTACACTAGACTAGAGCCAGTTTGATTTGGGAGCCTTTTCAAAGAACAGCAGGAAAAAAAGGTTTCAATGCAATGTAAAAATCAATTAATAAATCAATCTTAAGCCATAAACAAAAATGGCTATTTCCTGTAAAAAAAACAAAAACTAATTACAATGATATTTACCAGCAAAGAAGTTGAGGATTTGGCAAAACATGTTCCAATCTGTTGTAATTTGTCACACGAAATGTTAGAACAGCTGGAGCGGGGTTATTGGCAAAATGTCTAGTAATTCCCGCAGGAAATGACAGCACCATTTCTCCGGTAATTTTCACTATACATCTTCAGAATCAAAAGAATGGCAGGCAGAAAAAAAGAGCACACAAGTTATGCACAACTAGCCAGTTTTGAATCAAAACATACATATGTACAGTTTGATTACTTATTTTCAGCATATTCTACTCTCGCTTCAGACATCCATATAGAATTAATCTATCATACACTCATTTGGAAACATGAAAAATGGTGTTCAGAAACTTGTGCTATTATTAAAAAGAATGCAAGTTCTTCAAATATGTCAGAATTACAAACTGAGTTATATCTATAATTTTCATCTTTGAAAAAATGACTACAAAATGTAGTCCAAGTGTTTTAGAAAGCAATTTTTAGAAAGCAAGATCAATGGCTAGGAAAAATGTATGAGGCTACACTCTTTGCTTTATTATGTTCCTCTGAATCACATGAGTATCTAACTGAGCATGAACAGAAATGATGTATGTCATAAAGATGAAAGGTTATATCATATGGCCTTAGGATGTATTTGTGCTGGTTTTAGTGATTCTGAAAATGTGGTACAAAATTAAGGAAACTATCTCTGGGTTGAATCTGAAGTAGCCTAGAGTAGAATGTCACTAAGTATACTTTTGAGGGCAGAAGACAGAAGGAGAAATATAGCACTTGTTCTCCCTTCTATTTCCAGCTCCTACGCATTGGAAATTTGCTCCAGAAGATTTCCCAGAGACTGTTAGCATTGGGTGTGGGGGAGTAACAGAAAATCCCTAATACAGTTCATTATCTCCTTCCATTCATGAGAAAGTACATTAGATCCTAATTTGTCATCCTTGGATATTTTTATTTTTTAATTTATTTATTTTTTGTCAATTGCTTACAAGATAATAGGTATAAGTAAAAACATAGTTACGAATACATGGATACATATAAGAAAAATAAAAAAAGAAAAGAAAAGAAACAATAGGACAGGGATGGTAGGCACATTGGTGCACTTATGCACGCCCCTTACAGACCTCTTAGGAAAGGGATGAGTGTGGTCTAAGGTTAAAGTTTTTGAGGTTTGGGGAAGAAACCACAGAGTCAGTAGAGCATTCCAGACATTGACCACTCTGTTGCTGAAGTCGTATTTCCTGCAATCAAGTTTGGTGTGATTAACCTTGAGTTTTTATCTATTGTTTGCTCTTGTGTTGTTATGGTTGAAGCTGAAGTATTCATTGACAGGTAGGACATTGCAATGTATGATTTTATATACTATACTTAGATCGGACTGAAGGCAGCATAGTTCTAGGTTTTTTAAGGGATATTTGAAGAATATTAAGGGATATTTGAAGAATTAAGTGGCATATTATTCCCTGGATGTTAAGGGGTATATTGAGAACTCTGACAAAATGAGTAGCATTAGGAACAATATAAATTAACTTTGGAAACTATCATTTAAAGGACTGTCATTTGAAAAAAAAAGGTTATGTCCCATTGCCATTCCACATCCCCCCCCCCAACATATGTGTCTGATGAAGATAAACATTTTCTCTAGATTCGTTACTATATTTTGAACAAACATTATTCCAGAGGAAATGGGTGGTATAAATCCAATCCTGAATTGCCAACTATATGGGAAGAGGAAGGGAAGAAAGGGCACAACACTCACTTGTTAGGATCGGCTCCTTTGAAGTATGCATTCACAGTTTCAGTGAAAGCTGCAGCTACAGGGAGGGTATCTTGTGCACCCATGGTTAAGGGGCTGGGTCCTCTGGAAGAGCCTGCAACCAATGAAACCCAGACAGTCTTTTTCTCCACTAAACCATTTTCCCCCTCACTTCTTTCAAATAATGTTAAGAAAAGATAGAAGTGGAGTTAAAAGTACAGGTAGTCCTTGACTTACAACCACACTAGGGTCAGGAAGTTTATTATTGTTAAGCAGCGATATCATTAAGTGAGGCATCACAGCAGGGGTGGGATTCAAATTTTTTAACAACCGGTTCTGTGGGCGTGGCTCAGGTGGTGGGCATGGCTTGACGGTCATGTGACTGGGTGGATGTGGCTTGGTGGTCATGTTATTGGTTGGGTGTGGCCAACTCAATATCACTCGCATCAAGGCATGCATCTCCTCACCTGGCCTCTCATGACTATGGGGATGCTGCAACAGTCATTAAGTGTGAAAAAGGGTCATAAGTCACTGTTTTCAGTGCCACTGTAACTTTAAATGGTCACTCCACACAAGCAAAGTATCAGCAAAGGAGGGGGAAAAACTCCAGAGACGTTCCAGAGACAGGAAGTCTAGTCCTGCCAAGAATGTAATAAGGGTTAATGGAGAGGCAGTTTCTGTAAGCAACACCAGAATGTTTCCTTCCTGCCTTCCTTATAGGATTAGGCCAATAATTTCTTCTAACAACCAGTTCTTTGAACTGCTTAGAATGTTAACAACCAGTTCTAGCGAATAGGTGCGAACTGGTAGAATCCCACCCCTGTATCACAGAACTACAATTTGTGTTTTTTCCTGTTGGCTTTCCCACAGATTTTACTTGTCAGAAGCCAGCCAGGAAGATCTCAAATGTGACTATAGGATGCTGTGACTTTCATAAATACACAACAATTCCCAAGTGCCTGAATTACAGTCACATGACTGTGGGAATGCTGTGACAAGTACAAAGGCTGATGGTAGGTCACACTTTCTAGCACCGTTGCAACTTTGAACAGTCAGTAAATGAATGGTCGTTTGGCAAGGACTACCTCTAAAAGCAAGCTTGTTTTTTTTTAATCACAAAAATAGTCTACAAATATATACAATATTTATAAATTTCTTTAAATAGTTAAGCCAACATAATTCAGACAATATCAAAACAAGAGGAATGTTTGATTGAAACATTTGAATTAGAACACAATTTTGTGGGTTTTTTTGCATGGTTGTACAGTAGAAGATGACCATTTGGGCCAATCATTTGAGGATTTATATAATGGCAGTCTAGTGGTAGTTGAATGTAAGATCATAATAAGCTACTGGTAATAGTGAGTACTCAAAAGTTGCTTAAAGGACAATGTATATGAAGGGAAAAAAGGGGGAAGTCAACAAGAGAAAACCTAAGGGATAAATGTGTGCTGGTGGCTCAGTATGATTAGCCAAAGAAGGCAAGGTGTTTAACAGATCTGATTATGATGTTCATAAACCTGGGATAATGGCTGGGGAATGACAACCTTGGCTGGAAGGAGGAACAACCACACTAAGAAAGATCATCTGTCTTGCCATTCCTTCCTCCTCCCCCAGTTTAAAACAAGGCAGCGCCAAAAAAGGCTAAATTCAATAGTTGAGTTCTCTCAAAAAAAGGATAATATATTCCAGTGGAAATTACTTTGAGATGCGCAGTTAGTTTTTGGTTTTATGAAACTCTGAAATAGGTTGAGAGACATTAAGAGTTCATAGGTTCCTAGATCAATCTGATATTATTCACTTGTCTACTAGAAATCTAGAAATTGAAGTCCTAGCATATTTGGAAGGATTCAGGTTTGGGAAAGGCTGATTAAAGTATTATTCATACGGATTATACCAAAAGAACATATATCAGAAGCATTATACTGTGATTTCGGAATAATGTGAGGGTTCCAGAATTTGTCCGTTTCAATCAGTAACTCTGAGACAACCATTATCTCAAAGTGCTTTATTAAAACAGAAACTTGGCATGTCTGTGGAATTCCGAAACTCAAGTTTCCTCCCAGACTTCCCACAAAACTCAACCCAAACCCACCCCTTTTCTTTCACATTATAAATCATGTGAACCAATCACCCTTCAGCTACAATTCTTGCTTCGCCATAGAGAATGACCTTGATGGTCATACATATCTATTTTGTCTACTGAAAACTACTCAAACAACAACAGCCCCTCTTCCATCCTCCGCAGCTGTGTGGCAGCTTTTAATAGGTATTCCAAAGCTGACATATACATCATTTGTGACTTACTAAAAAAAAGTGTCTAAGCCATAAGCAATTGTTGGCTGCTAAAGTTTAGATAAAATAAATAAAGCACTAGATAGAGATGCTGTATATTTTCTTAATAGCCAGTATATGCAGATATAGTCCATATTATTTTTCTATTATATTTAATTTAGAACAGTGAGAAACTGAAGGCCAAATGTTCCCCTCCCGTTCCCAATACATTAATGATGATGTACAAGAAAAAAAAGTGGGCTTTTGTATATTACACTACAAATTACAAAAGATGAGAATTTAATTAATTAATCATCTTCTACAAATCCCATGTTTAATACGTAAGCAATAGCACGCTCCCTTTGGCAGCAAAATATTTTATTTTTCAAAGAATACCCTGGGGTAAGGGTCAGACTTAGAAATCAAGTCAGGAAGAAAAGGTACAGATTTATTTTCAGAGCCTACTATGGATCTTGAATCCTTGCATATGATTAGCAAAAAGCTATTCTATAATTTAAACTAAAACTAGAGAATGATGATGCTTTCTGTAGAATGGGTTCAATTAAATTGTCATGGCAGTGAAATAGACTTAAATATATTATTGAGCTGTGAGCAGGTGTTTTCTCTACAGGAGGAAACCATATTTAGTAATTCAGAAAGCTTCAAGATTCAACCTAGTAATTCCAAAGATGCTCTTTTCAAGCTCTTTCAAGATGTTTCACTTCTCATCCAAGAAGCTTCTTCAGCTCTGACTAGATGGTGGGAAATGGAAGGATTTATACTCTTTGCAGACAGCTGGACATTTGCATTCTTTTAGCAGACCGTTATGGTCACCTGGAGATTTATCTGTGTCATCAGGGTCACCTGAGTGGTGCAAATTGAAGCCTTCTTGGAACTGTAGAAAGGACTGTGTTGAAGATTAGAGATAAATGATGTCATATCCCTCCCCCTCTGTTGAGAGGGGACTTTTCAGTTTTACATAGAGGGTCCCTTTAACCCTTCTTTCAAATCAGCTGTCCCCTTTGAACAAAATATGAAAATATCAAGAAGGCTCCACACCAATTTGCACCGCTCAGGTGTGATGACTCAGGGTGGGATACAAAATAAATATAGTCACAAAAAACAGGTGAAGCCCCTTTTATTCCTTCACTTTGCTTCCAAGCTCCAAATATCCTTGACTGGAGACAAAAAAAACTCCTACACAAGCAGTTACCAGAAGGAGGAAATTCTATTTAAATTATAAAGAGTAAAAAAACAACAAACCAGACAAGATAAGGGCTGGAGGATGTTCACAGATAACAGAACATATACTGGGAAGGATGCCAAACTCAGACAGGAACCATAAAGTAGAAATATTTCCATGCTTTGTTTCCAGCACTCACCAGTATGCATCCAGTTGTCACAGCTGCAGCCCATGAAGAGGATCAAGACCCTCTCCTCCCGAGTAGACCATGTCTCTCCCTTATCCTCTCCTCCCTGCATGTCCTAGGATGGAGAGGGGATGGGCCTGGGTTCTCTCTGACTGCCCAGCTGGCCTCTGCCCTTCCCCAGCCTCTTCCACAACCTTCAGAGCCACACTTCCACTCCCTGTCAACTGTTCCTCTTGTTCCCCAGAGTCAATCTCCACCAGGGGCATGACATCAAGTAACCCTGATGGCACAAACAAACCTCCAGGTGACCTTAACAATTTGCTAAAAGAATGCAAATGACCAGCTGTCTGCAAGGAGTATAAATCCTTCCATTTCCCAACATCCAGTCAGAGCTGAATAAGCTTCTTGGATGAGAAGCAAAATGTTAATCAAAGAAAAACCAGAAAGTAAGTCCACCTGACTCTTGAAAAAAGTACCTTTGGATGACTGAGAATCTCCATAAGCATTCAATTGATTTAATTGATCAACGAATTTTAAAACTGTAAAACACCCCTTCAATTTCAACAAGGCTAGGTTATAAAAAAAGAAAAGAAATGTCTGTGTGAATGCCTATAAGAATAAAGTATGCTTGCTCATTTTGCACAGGCCCTTCACAAGGCTTCAGGGAGGTCTTGTTAGGGATTAGCAGCTGCTTTGGCCAGACCTGGCTCATCAGCAGCAAGAAGAAAAAGCAGCTGCTGTGTGGGATAGCAGGGATGGATGGTGGTAGTAGAATGCAGGGAAAAGACTGGGGGGAAGAGACAGGTAGGTGGGCGAGTTTACGCACACTCTGTGGTGCTGCCAAGCACCCAAATTTTGATCACATATATGCAGAGGACTGCAACAGCTCCAACTTCAAGTTATGCTATAGCTACCATCGGTTCAGTGCAGCCGTAAATTCAAATGGTCACTGTATAGATGGTAGCTAAGTGATGACCTTATGTCAGCAACAATATTCCAAGGTATGCTTTGGAAAATGATTTACCTGAAAGAAACAGGGTATACCTAAAATATGTATATATTGAATACTCATTGCAATGTATTGGCTCCTTGTGAATGGCCAAAATCCCCCAAATGCCAGAAATGAAGATTGGCTGTTTAAAGGACCTGGCGTCAAATCAAAATATTTATTTACTGTAAATATTGCTCTTTTCAGGAAAAAAAAGAGAAAAGCATTTACTATAGCAAACCCCAGCCATTTACTTCTCTAAGTACATTGTTAAATAGCTTTGTAGTGCTTTGAAAGCTCAAACTGCCCAAGGAGCTGCTGATACAGTTCTACAGAGGAATTATTGAGTCTATCATCTGCACCTCTATAACTGTCTCATTTGGTTCTGCAACCCAACAGGACAGACACAGACTTCAGAGGATAATTAGGACTGCAGAAAAAACCATTACTACCAACCTGCCTTCAATTGAAGACCTGTATACTGCATGAGTCAAAAAGAGGGCTGTGAAAATATTTACAGACCCCTCACATCCCAGACATAAACTGTTTCAACTCCTTCCCTCAAAACGACGCTATAGAGCATTGTACACCAGAACAACTAGACACAAGGACAGTTTTTTTCCCGAATGCCATCACTCTGCTAAGCAAATAATTCCCTCAACACTGTTCAACTATTACAAAGTCTGCATTACTATTACTGCTAATCTTCTCATCACTCGTTATCACCCATCCCCTCCCACTTGTGATTGTAGGACTGTAACTTTGTCCCTTGTATCCTTACGATTTGTATTGACTTTTCCTAGTATGATTTGATTGCTGATTGTACCCTATGACTATCATTAAGTGTTGTACATTATGATTCTTGATTCTTAACGAATGTATCTTTTCTTTATGTATACTGAGAGTATTTACACCAAGAGAAATTCCTTGTGTGTCCAATCACACTTGGCCAATAAACTATTCTATTCCAGGGCTCCCCAACCTTGGCAATTTTAAGACTTGTGGACTTCAACTCCCAGAATTCCTCAGCCAGTGAGGAACTCTGGGAGCTGAAGTCCACAAGTCTTAAAGTTGCCAAGGTTGGAGACCTCTATTCTATTCTATTCTATTCTATTCTATTCTATTCTATTCTATCTCTCTCTCTCTAGGAAATTCTGTTTTCTGAGTTCTAGGTTCTCCCCAAATAGGTAATTTTTGTTATGGGAAGTCAAAACCCTACTCCATACCTTCTCACTGACTGTCATTGGGGATTATGCATTTTAATTTTTTACTACTCCTCAGTTTGTAAATATCCCATTTAACAAAACTGCTTCATCTCCTCCTACAATTTGTATGCCTAATCAGATATCCTTCTAAAACAAATAAATAAAATTATATACATACATATAAACATAAATTAAGAAGTAATTTAAAATAACGTATTTATTCCTTTTTAACAATGCATAGTAATAATCCTTCTTCCCAAACTCTTAGAACTCAAATCATTAGAAAATACCTAGTCCTGTACTAAGTGTACAGGAAATAAAGTGAATAACAAAATGGTGTATTAAATTCCTGAACAGAATGCTAGTAAAGAAAAGCATTATATCGTTAGTTTGTGTAAAAGATCAAGAGGAAAATGGATAAAAATAAAATCTGGCAATGGCTTATAATTGGAACAGTAAAAAAAGAAATTGGAGGCTCCATTTTGTCTGTGTAAGAGCAAGCTATCAGTACTAATGCAATCAAGGCCAAAACTGAAAAAGTAAATGATTAAAAATGCAGATTATACAAAGAAGTAAAAGAAACAGTAGATCATACACTTCACACATGCAAGATGGCACAAACTGATTATAATCAATGACAGAATACAGTCACCAAAACTGATTCATTGGAACATCTGTAAAAAAAATTATCATATACCAGTTATGAAAAATTGGTGGGAACATTAAGTTGAAAAAGAAGTTGACAATGAACAGGTGAAAATATTATGGGATTTTCAAGTATAGATTGATATAATCTTAACTCATAATACATCAGACACAACTGTGGTTGAAAGAAAAAATGTGGATCAATTGATGTGGTAATACCCGAGGATAGCAGAATATAAAACTAAGAAATGAAGAAGAACACGAAGTAACCAGGTCTAAAAATCAAAACTGAAAGAGTATGGTATAAATCAGCTATGGTGATTCCACTTGTTATTGGCATATGAAAAAGTCTTGGCCAGTACTTAGAAGAAGAAAAAAATCTGCCTATCAATTGCAAAAGGCCACAATACTTGGATTCACCTATGTACTACACCGATGCATTATGGCATCCTAGATTCCTGGGAAGAACTTGATCTATATGGAGAACAACATTAGCTAAAGAACTGGCAGCTCTGACTTCACATGGTTGTGAGATAATAATAATAATAATAACAACAACAACAACAACAACAACAACAACAATAATGTACTGATTGTATTTTTGTCATGCAAGTGAATGGAACAACTGTGCAACAACGGGGATTAAGCCTAAAGTAAAAAAAAATTGATCTACAATTTGGCCCAGTCCCATCAGAACTATGGGCCACCCATCGCTTCTCAAATAAAGGAACAGATATCATCCTCCATCAACTCTCAGCCCATCACAAATATATGCCCTGCCTATGTTTTGAAGCTCTTCTTCTAAGATGCTATTTCTATTCTGAGCAATCTCAAGCATTTCCAAGTGGTTGGTCTATCACATTTTATTCCAATCTAACGTACCCCCCCAGCACTATTTAGTACAGCATCTTGCATGCTCCCTCCACCCCAGCACAAGTTTCTGCCTTTATGGTTATTTCATCCTTCCACTTTCTTCCTGTTCTTCTTTCAGTTGGCTCATTGACGGCTCATAAAGAAAATGAAGTCCAATAAAGTATTCTGGCTATCACATGATTCCCATTTTTACAAACTACCTTTGTTCTATCCTTACATTTTCAGCTGACCATAATTTGCATAGGGTGGTTGAACCATACTCTTATTTCTTTCTCCTTTTGTGTTTATTGTACTGCAAAGACTCCCTCCTCCACACACCTCTTTTTAAAAGTCTGCAGTGTAGGCATGTTGGAATATAGGTACACAATTTTAGAGAATAGCAACAGCACTTAGACTTATATACCATTTTACAGCCCTTTCTAAGCGGTTTACAAAGTCAGCATATTGCCCCCAACAATCTGGGTCCTCATTTTATCAACCTCAGAAGGATGGAAGGCTGAGAATGGAATTTCTTTGTTTCCATGAATCTGAATCATTGGTTCTTTAATATTGCAAAATTAATACCTACTCTGTATGGACAAAGAACAAAATTCATCTAGTATAGTTAGTCCTTAACGTAGGACCACAATTGAGCCCAAAATTTCTATTGCAAGGCGGTTGTTGTGAGTTTTGCCCCATTTTACAACCTTTTTTGCCACAGTTGTTAAGTTGCAGATACTAAGTGAATCATAATCGTTAATTGAATCTGGCTTCTCCCATTGGCTTTGTTTGTCAATAGCCGGCTGCAAAATATATAAATATATGCCAGTTGCCAAGCCACTCTATATTTGATCATGTGACTATGGGGATTTTGCAACATTTGTAAGTGTGAAAAACAGTCATCATCGGTCACTTTTTCAGTGCTGCTATAACTTCAAACAGTCACTAAATGAATGGTTGTAAGTCAAGGACTAACTGTATAAAGAATTGGTGAATTGACCTTAAGAGAAACAGGCAGGAACTGTTATATAAACAAAGAGGGACTGAAATTTTCCTGAAGTCTTGAGAATCAAGATAGTATCTGGAAAAAAACTCAGACAGGGTTCTTCTTGATTCACTAGTTATAACAGAGTGAGGAGAAACAGTACAATCAAGGTATTTTCTAAAGTGCCCGTAGGGCAGACAAGGAATAATGGATGGAAACTGAACAAGGAGAGATTTAACCTGGAAATAAGGAGAAACTTTCTGACTGAGAGAACAATCAACCAATGGAACAGCTTGCCCTCGGAAGTTGTAGGAACACCATCACAAGAACTGATTGGATTGCCATTTGTCAGAAATGGTGTAGGGTCTCCTGCTTGGGCTGGGGGTTGGACTAGATGACCTACAAGGTTCCTTCCAACTCTGATTATCTGTTATCTGGTAGCTTATCCCAATAAAGTGCTAATGTAGTACATCTGTCCATGACATGATGGACATAATCAATCAAGTACAGTTCTAGTTGTATTGCGGAGTTGATTTTTTTGATCTGATCCTTTCCAAAAGGTTGACACTTATTCCCATTACTAGTTTATTGTAGTATCAGGGTAACAATGGGCAGGGGAAGGAGAGAATAAGTCTGTGTTAATGTTAATGGAGAGAACACAGAAATCTGTATTCGGAAATGTCTGGGAAAGCACAGGAATAGAATGGGGAGCAGTCAAAAGGAAGCAAAGGAAAAGATCTAGATGATGGATCAATCCACAAAGGGCCAGATAATAAGCTTTATCTGCCCAAATGCAGAAGGCAAGAAAGAGGGGAACAACCAGTCCAGTTCTATGATAGCCCTAGACTGGTCCATTGGTAGCACCAACCTGACCCCACTGACAATCCTCTGCCATACAGAAAGGAATTTGTAAGGCTGGCTTCAGAAATGGCCAGAAGCTGTGAAGGAGGCAAGCAGCTTAGACAAGTGGCCCCAACCTTTTGGGCACCAGGGATCGGTTCCATGGAGAAAGGTTTTTCCACAGAGCGGAGGGGGCATGGTTCTGCATTCTACCTGCATTCCATAGATGGGGTTTCACTTGTTTGCATGGACCGTTTGCTGGCATTTGGGAACTCCGGCTTATACTATAGAATTTTGCCTAGTTCATGAAGAACAAAGAAGATAGAAGTTGGTATGTTATAAATTCATAAACATTTAAGACAAGAGGCACACAAGGAATTACACTTTTTCATTGATTTTCCTACAGATAGTCTTTACAGTTTTGAATAAACTCGTTTGCTAATATATGGTCTTCTATATTCAAGTTTCTAAGGATTGTTTTAATTTTATTTTTGACTTTAACAATAAGAAACATTAAGAATTGTAGTAAATTGTTGAGTATTACTGATTGTATTGCTATATATTCTCTGTATTTTTAATTACTTTCATTACTGCTAAAATATAGCAATACATCTGAAACAATTCAAGTCTGTTCTAAGTTCTTTTTTCTTGATGCATATGGAAGCAAACAATTCTAAATAACATGTATTTATTCACCTGAAAACGAGCATTGTGCCAATGTGTCAACATTTGGATATAAACATCTTGTTGAATAAGCTATTTGCAAAGAGTCAGCCTCCCCCCCCGACTCCCCAAGAAAATAAAAAGGTTCTAAAAATACATTTCTGGGCAGAAATCATGAGTAACAGCATATGAATACATCTATTATGTAAGTCAATTTCTAGTCTGTCTCACTCTTCATACCCAGATGCACAGATATGTCTCAAAAGAAAAAAGCTTCATTTTCCAGAATAAATGCATGCAGAATTGCCATTCACTTCAGTGCATTTATTTTTCAGAATAAATATTACTGTCTACTTAATTAGCATGAATGCACAAAATATTTTATTATGTACCATACTGCAAAGGTTTCTTTAGAGATAGCTTGGTATGGTGGTTAAGGTATTAGAGAAATCAGGGGACCATCGTTTGTAGTCCTGCCTTGGTTATGAAGGCAATTGCCAATTTTGAGCCAGTCACAATTCTTTAGGTCGAGGAAGAAAGCAATGACAAACCACTTCCATAAAGGTTGTGGAGAAAACTGCAGGGGCTTGTTCAGTAAGTTGCTTAGAATCAAGGCTGATCTGAAGGCACATAAAAAAAGAGATTTGTTCCTTTAGGGTTGGTCACTAGACCCAGATTTTATGTAGCTTTTTAGATGTAGATTGAGGCGTTGATAGCTATTAACTGTTGGCTGTTGTTTCCTTGTGATGCCAAGCCCCTTCCTCCTAAGTACTTGATAACTCACCACTTCTGTTGAGCAACACACGACAGCCACAATATAAATACCACACAGAATAGCCCAATGCACACAATCTGCTAGACTAGAAATTCCCTGAAGATGGGATCCAGTCCAAAAGTTCAGAAGACAAACCTCTGGTCCCGGTGACTGACCCAGATTGGATCTTGCAACAATATCCTGGGGCACATATATTTGCATTCAGTGGTGGGATTCAACATTTTTTACTACCAGTTCTGTGGGCATGGCTTGGTGGGCATGGCCATATGACTGGGTGGTAATGGGTTTTTTTGCTTTTTGCTTTTTTGCAGCCACCCCCACCCATTTTTTGAGCCTTCTGGGCCTCAGGTAAGCCTCCTGGGGGGGTGGAGGTTTTGCTCCCAGGAAGCTTCCCTGGGGCTCAGGAAGAAAAATATAGAGCCTGGAGGGGGCACACAGCACACACTCCTCACTCAGTTTTGGGGCCTTTTGGGCCTCAAGGGAGCCTCCTGGGGGGGGGGGCATAAGCTCCTGGGGGGGGGGCATAAGCTCCTCTGGGACTCAAGAAGAAAAAAAATGGAGCCTGAAGAGGGCGAGCAGCACCCTCCTCTGTCCATTTTGGGGCCTTCTGGGGAGCCTCCTGGGGGGCGTTTTTGCTCCCAGAAGGTTCCCCTGGGGCTCAGGAAGGCAAAAAATAGAGAGGGGGGATGTGCCGTTCCCTCCATTTTTTGCCTTTCTGAGCCTCAGGGAATCTTCCTGAGTGAAGCAGTGAGACAAGCGAGGGGAATCCCGCACAGCTGATCATATGAACAGCTGATTGTCGGGAGGGAAAAAAGAAATACCTTAAGCGAGCTTAAAGTGGGGGGGGGGTGAGCAAGCATCAGGCAGGCAGGGCAAGAGAGCTAGCAGCAACTGGATGACTGGGTTGGGGGCATGGCCAGCCAGAACTTACTACTGGTTCAGCGACCCATGCCAAATCCTTGCTTCCGGTTTGTGTGAACCAGTACGAACCAGCTGAATACCACCACTGTTTGCATTCGTTTGTTAGATTTGTTCATGATTCTCCCAAACAGCTGTGAAGCATTGCTGTTGACATAATTTAATGGGAAGTCAAAAATTTAATAGGCAGACTAATATTCTCTTCTATTGTCCCAAATGTTGCTGCTGTCTTCTGCTGGCTTGTAATACGTTTCTGTTTTTCTAATCTGTTCCCAACCTAGGTAATCTATTAATAGCAGCTGGTTATACCACTGTTACTATTGCCCTGGGAAGAAAGGGCCACTCTGGGATTGGAGTGTTAAGCGGAAAACAGAAATTTAATGCATAGGCAGAAGAAATAGTTGTTTGCAGATACCTGGAAAGTGACTGCTGTTTTTTTTTCTTTAAAAAAAAAACCCATTATCCTGGAAGTACCTTTAATTTATTGTCAAATTGATATCCGGTTTTTTCCTTCAGGAATTCGGTTGTTTTCTAAACAATTACAGCCCTCTGAAGAAGAGGAGATAAAAGACAGTGAAAGGCCCAAAGGAAGCTTCTAGAGATGAGGGTGGATCTTAATTCTAGTTTCCTTTGCGCCTGGGCAATTAGAATTTATTTGCATCAGTGGGTACAATACATATGCTATATTTCATGTTTCAGATGGATAATGCAAAGATATATGTGAATGGGCTTGCATTAATATGTTTAATAAATAAGTGAGTGTTAACATGCTGTTAAAATAACTTATCTAATGTTCTGTTTAATATTTATTAATATTAAACATATTTATTAAACTGTATTTATTTTTAATTTTATTTATTTATTTGATTTGCCAATCGCTTACAAGATAATAAGTATAAGAATAAACATGAGTACGAATACAGGAAATAGGAAATAGGTACGAATAAATGGGGACAATAGGACAGGGACGGTAGGCACGATTGTTCACTTATGCACTTGTGATATGCATTCTGGGTGCGTTTTTTTTAATGCTCTTTCAGAACGCATTTCGAACTGCAGAATTTCTGTTTTATGCTGACTTAACGTGGTTTAGGATGTGTTTATGAATTGTATGCAGGTTTTTGAAGGTAGTGTGTTTCAAGGCTATTCATTCTGTTACTTTGGCATTTATGATAAATAATTCTGCTTTTTTTTTCCTGTTCTGTGCTAACATCTGTTTTTCAACTTTAGCTGACTCACCTCTAAATTAGTGGATTTCCTTCTTTTCTTGATCTCCATTTGGTCATATCTACAATTTCTATTTATTAATGTAATTAATATAGTTACAGTTACCATTTATTAATACCAATAAATAGTAGTAGCATTATTAACATGAAAGTGTAAATGCTAATACTATTAAATATTAGTACTATTTAAAAATTTCCATTTATTAATACAAATAATTATTAAAAGGAATTTTGCATTGGGACACGGAGTACAAAATTATTTTTAATAATTTTTTGAAAACAGAGGTGGAAAAGCCACAGCGCAGTGTTTAATTTAATTGACTTGAGTATTTCTCTTTGTTCTTTTCAGGAGAGATTGCTTGAGCCTGTTAAGCTGTTGAAACATCTAGATAAATTGCAGCTGAAAATATATTTGTTAAATAGATTAAATAGATTCGTTGTTTGTGCGTTTTTATACTTGCCTATATACTGTGTTGGGGATTAATTTAACAAATTGAAACATTTTTTTCTGTTGAAAAAGTGAGGTTTTTTTTTCCTGATTACTGATTCAGTCAATTCTATCCTTTAATAGATTTTTAAGATGCTTTGAAACAATTTTTTAAAATAAATAAATTAACATTATTATTTTGGAATTTGGGCATTGTGTACTAGTGAACATGAACTGTTCCTTATCTATTCTGGCAGTTCTGGAGTGAAAAACAAGGTAGTCTATTGCTTTCAATGGTTGAAATATGGGTCTATATTATACTGAATTCAACAGAAGATCAAAACATCTGATGCTGGTATTTAGCCTACAGGTGTGACTCCTATTTATTTGGGACAACAGAGTCAAGATTAGTAATGGATTAGTGTCCAGAAAGGTGGTGCAAAAGAAGAGTTTTTTTCTTGCATCCAACAATAAATATTCTGCAACCCAACAAGACAAGCATAGAATTCAGAGAGTAATTAGAACTGCAGAAAAAAACAATTACTACCAACCTGCCTTCCATCAAGGACCTGTATAATGCACGAGTCAAAAAAAGAGCTGTGAAAATTTTTATAGACCCCCTCATATCCTGGACATAAACTGTTTCAACTCCTTCCCTCAAAACGACGCTATAAAGCACTACACACCAGAACAATTAGATACAAGGACAGTTTTTTCCCAAACGCCATCACTCTGCTAAAATTCCCTCAACACTGTTCAACTATTTACAAAGTCTGCACTCTTATTACTATTAATCTTCTCATCATGCCTTATCACCAATTCCCTGCCAATTGTGACTGTATAACTGTAACTTTGTTGCTTGTATCCTTATGATTTATATTGACTGTTTCCTAGTATGGTTTGATTGTTTATTGTACGCTATGGCTATTATTAAGTGTTGTATCTTATGATTCTTGACTCTTGGCAAATGTATCTTTTCTTTTATGTACACTGAGAGCATTTGCACCAAGACAAATTCCTTGTGTGTCCAATCACATTTGGCCAATAAAGAATTCTGTTCTATTCTATTCTAAAACAAATATTTGCAATTAATTTTTAATTCACCTTGTATAATAAAATTTTGAAAGCAATAATTCTGCCTTTTTTTTAACTTCTCTTTTCCAGAAATTCTCTTATCGTTTGATAATTACAGAATATAATGCAACCTGAACAAATCCTCCCACATCTAAGAAAACAATAGAAGATATGATTTTTGTATTTTTTTCTTTCATCTAACTTCCCAAACTCAAACACTGTAATTATTTTGGTTGGAATACAGCTACTGTATGTTGGAAACCTTGAAGTTCTGGATCACTTATTTAAATTTAGGTCCAGACTTTAGTTTTATCTTTCTCTCATTTCTGTCCTATTAGAAGTGCAACTATGTATATATTCACAGGTGAGTTGAAAATTTTAGATGCCAAAATATACCCCAGAAATAAAATAACAGCTAAGATTATTTGGTGCCTCTCTTGCCTGACCAATATGTGATGCATTATTAAGCTCATTGTTATTATGTAATTGACTTCCTTGCATTTTTCTTTTGCAAACCACAAACAGGTGGTATAAAGAATTTCAGGGCAGTGAAAAATAGTACTAAAACAGTTGAATAATGGCTCATAACTTTGCTTCAAACAAATGCTTATGTATCAAATGTTATTTAGTTCTTATTTGAAATAACTTCTCAATTTACATGCTTCTATTAATAATGTCTCATAACTTTGCTTCAAAATTAAATACAACAAATGCTAATATATCACATGTTATTTAGTTCTTATTTGAAATTTACATGCTTTTATTCTCCACTCAGCGACTCGTACTATAAATATAACTTATATGTAATTTATTTAACAGCAAGACTATTTGATTATTCAAGGGTTTTCAAATTAACTTCTATTTTTGAGAATAATAAATTCAAAAATTATTCAGAATCAATAAATCACTGCAGATGCTTTATCTTAAAGCCAGGACATTCCCTCACCCAACAGATGGATTTGAAATACAAGGTTAACCATTTATTTGTTAACATCTAAGTACAAAGCTGAGTCTGGAAGTACTTCCAGATTGGAAATCTGACTTGGGGGAGGGCAATACTATCCCAAATAAATTTCAGTGGCTACCTAACTGTTCTGACAATTTAATTCTATGACAAGTTGCGGTATGATTCTACACATGCATTGCTAATATTGCCCACTTTGAGCTAATGCAATGCATTATACATGGACTGAATATCATTTATAAGCTGTAATTTATGTAATATTCTGCTGCTTCCTTCTAATGAACATTAGAGGGTGCTTTGGAGCATAGCAACACTGGCTGCCTATAAGCATCTATATTTCTTCAGCTTGGGAACAATGTACTGCAGAAAGAGTATATTTATATTGAAATTGGGCTATAAAGCTCTTTAGAAAAACCATAAAAGTTTTTATTTGGTTAGCATTCAATCTTTTGTATTAATTTAATGAATCCCAATATATTTTTAGAATGTGTTTTATATTTTTAATTATGTTATTCAATTTGAAGTGTCAATTGCTGATTTATTGTGTTTTGTTGTATTTCAAACAAGCCAATTTAGGCATCAGAAAAACAATCTGAAAATAATTCCCATGCTGCATCTGAAATCACATATTTTTTAGATTTAGTATTTATTTAATTAGTATAATGGAATATGATTCATTTATTAGAGATTTATCTACCATGCTTAATTATATAAAAATGTTGCTCTTGTTTTATCTCTCTTTTTTAAATAACCATCTAAAATATTTTGTTTCTTTGTTGGGGGGAAACGGTTTGGTATAGTACAGAAACATTGTCACTGGAAATAACAGATGCTGACTGTTTTGTTAATCTATAATATAATCTGCACCAGTGATTGTAATGCCAGAGAGGAAAAAAAAAGCTGCAATAGTTTCAATAGTGTAAGGCATTGTTTCTCAATCTTGGCAATTTGAAAATCTGTGAACTCCCTTCTGTCTGGGGAATTCTGGGAGTTGAAGTCCACATATCTTCAAGTTGCCAAAGTCGTGAAATTCTGGTGGAAGGGAATGAGAAGACATTTGTCAAATTATTTGGTTGTCTTTCTTGATTATAAGATGATTACCCAACCATTTATTCTACAAAATTAATTTAAAACGTAAAGTTATCCTGCTCATCCTGCCAGAGACTGATTTGTCATTGTTTATTGCCCAGATTGTATATTCATTCCATTTTCAATCAATTCCATTTTCAATCAATTCCATTGCATTGTAAGTGTTCAAGCTTAATTGTGCCCAAATAACTAATCTATTTTCAGTTATGAAAACAGCCCATCTGATCATTTAATTGTGCATTTAATCCAGCATTTGATCTAAATAGTTATGGATACTGTGGCATTAATAAGAAGATCTTTTGGATTTATGGAAGAAAGAATCCAGGCTAGAAACCTACTCTATTTACTACCTCAGTATCTTCCTCCAAATCTGAAGAAGCCAGAGTAGCTTAAACACAAAGGCATAAATTATGTACAATAGAATTGCCATTTATAACTGGGGAAAGCAACTTGATACGATTGTCATGGTTTACTGTAGCAGATAGAAATAATAAAAACCACAAGACTATAAAGAGAAACAATGAAAAAAACACAATCTTAGCAGAATCATATCTATGCATAACCAGCAATTCCATTATTTTTCCTCTCATTTTTATCCCTGAATAGAAAGTAGCTTTAGTAAACGAACATTGGATGTGAAGGGAAAAGTTTATCCTGACACAGTCTGATCCCATCCCTGCATACCCCATATGAAGGCAATAAAGCAGCTCTGGGAAGGTTTGACTACATAAATACACGTAGTGCTCACTTACCAACCACAGTTGGGACCTGCAACTCTGTCACTAAGTAATGCATTCATTAAGAAAAACAACACACAACCATGATGGACTTACAGTATCACATTTGGTTGTTGAGCAAGTCATGATGGGTCATTAAGCAAGATATCCCATGACTGCAACTTGTCATTTTTACAGTTTCTCCATTGAACTCAGTTTATTGGAAGCCATCTGTGAAATGTGCAAATAGCAATCACATGACCATGTAACAATTGTAAACACCTGCTGGTTCCAAAGTGTCCAAATGTTGATCATGTGACCAGAGGGATGATTGTAAATGTAAGGACTGGTCATAAATTTTATATTTTTTCAGCACCGTTGTAATGTCAAATGGTCACTAAACAGGGCAGTCATTAAGCTATTGTAATGTGAAAATTAAGACGCCCTCCCCTATATGTTCCCTATCTGCTACCAACTCCTAAATTCTTATTATTTTCTTTGATTTAAAACCTAAATAAAATGTAAAGAAAATTACAGAACCATTCATTTATTCTGACCAAGGCTTCCTGAGACAGTAACAATCACATGCTGTTCCCCAAAATCCTTGTTTTTATTTCAACAGCTGGGAATTATATGCATTCACAGCCTGTAATGAGTCCCAAACAGTTTATGAATAGTCCAACAGAAGTCTGCCACAGTCTTTCGGGATAAGGCTGATAAGCACCCACCTTTATCTCCCTTTGAAATGCTGCCAATGACTAAATTGCCAATTAGCTGTACAAGGCCAAAAAGAGCACAAAGTCAACACAAAGCTTCAGATTTTAAACTGACCAGAATGAACAAAGTTGCTTCCTGCAGAAGCTCATGTCCCTTTGCTCCTCCTTTATGTCTTATGGGAGGGGCCAATCATCTCAAAGCTTTACTCCCGAGTTGCCCCTTTTGTCTTAACTGTTCTTGCCTTCTGGCAGCTCTGTGCAGGTGCACACTGGGAACAGGCTCCCCCTGTTCCTCTGCCTAGCTGATGTCGGATTCTGGAGGCTCTGTTGTCAGCATATAACTTTCAGATGGCCCTGGTCCCATTTCTGTATCAGACACAGATCCCTCATCCAAGTCCTCCCCAGACTCAGGACTGGCCCATGTTCCTCCCCCCTGTCCGACTGTTGCCAACTCCGCCGCCACCAGTGGACCACAAGATCATTATACATAATTTTGACTTTGGGCAATCAATGTATAAGATAATATAATCTACTTCTATATAACATTTTTCAAAATATATTAATTGCTTCTGATTATATTAAATATTTTTACTCATGAACAAATTTAATTAATTATAGCAGTCAAAATGTCCTCTTCTGAACCTGTGTTATCATTACAGATAGTTTTATACCAGTAGCTAGGTAAACCTGAAATGGCTGGGCTGAATAGCTCATTAAATGCTAACTATCATAGCACAAAAATCTGTAAAGAAAATATTTTTCTTTCTCCATAAGAAAATGCAAGCAACTAAATGTATTTTAATTATTCAGATACACAGTCCAAATCATTCTGCATACCAGCTACTGAAAATGAAGCTATTGAAAGACTAAAAAAAAAAAATTAAGGCCACATACTTTTCTAATAATAATAATGATGATGATTTGAAATGTTATTTTTGACACTTTTTCATTACCAGCTGTCCAATTAATTAATGACTTTATATGAGAAAATGTCACAAGCTAAATTTTAAACACTTTTCAACCTCACATCACTTCTTATCATTAATGTTTGAGCTCTGCACAACACCTCATGTATGGCTAATTTCTGCACCTCTTCAAATCCAAAACTGGATGATCATTTCCTCCTACTCTAAAGCCCCTAAACCAGGGGTGTCAAACTCAAGGACCATGGAGCTGCCTTGGAAAGAGCAAGGGGCCAGTCCATGGTGCCTCTTTGCGGCGCTCCCAAGCTCAGTTTTCAGCTGTGACAGTCTTCTGCAGCCCTCTGCCAGTGAAAATGGAGCCTGGGCAGGCTGCACATGCCCCCGGGCTCTGTTTTAGGGGATTGCAGGAGGCCATTGTGGCCAAAAATGGAGCGTCAATGAGTGATGTTGAGCTGGCTATGCCCACTCTGCCCACGCCTACCCTGGTGCCTTGAGGTCAAACACAACCCTGATGCAGCCCACAGTGAAATAGAGTTTGACACCCCTGCCCTAAACCATTTCTATTACCTTATAATAGATTAAAGAAGACTTCAGTTGTTGACTAAAACATTCTTTTATCTTGTTTTGAACAAATATTTTAAAAAATGACCAGCAATGTCATCAGAATACTTACTCCTGAGATAAACAATTTCAATACTTTATATAATCTGTACCAGGTAACACTAATATGTGTCTATGGATTATAACTTCTAAATGTGATGAATCAGGAATGAAAAAACATTTTAGACATATGGAAAACTATCATAATTTCTAAAGTTTTTCAGAATTATACGCAGCAAATGAAAACCAATATTTCTAAATAAATGAATCAGTATCCACTTGGTAAAAAATGGACCTTATGCATAGAAAGAGGTCATTTACATTAACATTTTTGTATAATTTGGGAATCTAATATCTGAAGTTGGTAAGATTAACAGTTATAGCAAAACAAGGGATATCAAAAGCATAACTTTTTGGAATGGGGGAATAAAATTTAAATTAAAAAATCCTATATGCTTTTGAATTTTATATATAGTAGCATTTGAACAATTATGCTCCTAATAGATAGAATTGCCAAAATGTAAAAGTGTTTTTTGCACTATTGTGCACTTTACTGTATATAAAAATGCAGTCACAAACAACATAACCTCCATTTAATGGGATTATAATTTAATACTTTGAAGGATTAGTAAAGGTGCAAAAGGTAGAAACCAAAGTTAATTGAAAACACGATTTTCAAAATCAGCAAAGTAGGTGTTCAAATCAGAAAACAAGCACTGTAATTCACATTTTTTCATCTTGTTCTTTAAACAAAATAAAATGTAGTTTATCCAATATAATATAGTGCTTTCTTTCATGAGAATGCATGCTGTATAGAGATTAAAATTACAATGGATTCTCCCACTCTATCTTGGCTTCCAAGGACCCTTCATATACAGTTCTGCAGAACAATTATTGAATCTGACATTTGCACCTCTATAAGTGTCTGGTTTGGCACATCAACCAAACAAGATAGACACAGACTTCAGTGGATAGTTAGGACTACAGAAAAAACAACTGCAACCATCCTACCTTCCATTGAGAACCTGAATACTACATGAGCCAGACAGAGAGCGATGAAAAATATCTACAGACCCCTCAAATGTTGGACATGAACTGTTTCAACTTCTTTCCTAAAGATGCTATAGAGCATTGCACACCAAAACAACCAGACACAAAGGCAACCCCACCCTGGGCCCATATGCTATAACTCTGCTAAACAATTAATTCCCGCAACACTGTCTTATGCCCTGGGATGTCAAATTAGTAGGGATGTATTACTATTACGCTTATCCTTCTCATCTTTCTATCATCTATTTCATTAGCTTCTTATGACTATAGTTTTGTTGTTTGTATCTCATGATTTATGTTGATTGCTTTAAAGGTAATTTTTTAAAAAGGAAGGTTATATTAAAAGCATGCAGTTAAATATCTCTTGTTGAGCTATATCAAATGTTTATTTTCATAAATAATTGTATACCCATATTTCTTAATATAAAGATCAAATGCACACTAAATGCATCCTTAATATAAAATATGTCCAAAAACAATACTTGAACAGATAGGCTATAGGAATCGATGGAATACCCACTTAAAAGAGTGGAGTGGAGTGGGAGTGGGAGTGGGAGTGGGAGTGGAGTGGAGTGGAGTGGGGTGGAAGGGAAGAGAAGAGAAGAGAAGAGAAGAGAAGAGAAGAGAAGAGAAGAGAAGAGAAGAGAAGAGAAGAGAAGAGAAGAGAACAGAATTCTACATAAGCTCTCAGTGTACATATAGACAACAAGGTAATATAATCATTGTATATACAGATATATAAACAGTATGCATACTTAAACTACTAGTGTAGATACAAACAACAGGTAATATATAAGATACCAATAAGATAAGGTAGTAGAAAAGATGAGTAGGAGAATAGTAATCCAGCCCTACCACAGGGGTAAATATTCTTAGACAAAAGACAATGCTGTGATAATTAGGTGTTTAGCAGTGGTGAGATTCAAAAATTTTTATTACCATTCTGTGGCTTGGTGGGCGTGGTGTGGCTTGGTGGGTGTGGCTTGGTGGGTGTGGCAGGGGAAGAATACTGTAAAATCTCCATTCCCTCCCCATTCCTGGGGGAAGGTTACCACCAGTTCTCCGAACTATCCAAAATTTCTGCTACCGGTTCTCCAGAACTGGTCGGAACTGCTGAAAACTACCTCTGGTGTTTAGCAGAATGATGTCTTTGTGTATAGTTGTTTTGGCAAGCAACAAAAGAAAAAACAGCAAAGTTTCTAGCCAAACTATGGTGGCAGCAAATCTGGAGAATAACACAGTGACAAACAGATCAGAGGAGATCAATCAAGGGGCGGGGGAGGGAGGGAGAGAGAGAGAGAGAGAGAGAGAGAAAGACTGAGATTTAGCACAATGTGCAAACTACTGTATTATAGAATATTCTAGATTTCACAAGCTTGAAAAATAATGTTTAGGATCATTCAACACAGATTATAGCGCTGCATGGAAAAAGAGATGCCAAATGTTTAAGCTGGCTTTAGAAAAAGAAAATAAGATTTTATTGCTTATGCATAATTGAGAAAGCAAAGAATATGAAAAAGTTCAATATCAATGTTTCATTGATTGTACAAAGGCCTTCAATGGAATCAATCATGTCAATGTGCTCAGAAAAATGGGAATCAAAGAACATCTCATTGTGCTCAACTGGCTCTAGGTCAGCAAAGAAGTCAGACATGGCTCTAGATGCTTCCCTTATGTATTTAACCTATATGATGTATGTATGTATGTATGTATGTATGTATGTATGTATGTATGTATGTATGTATGTATGTATGTACACACTCATACATACACATACACATTAAGGGAACACACTGCCCTGATAGCCAAAATTGCAAAGAATTTGCAAGTTCTAGTAATAAAAGTTAAGAAGCAAAGTGAACAAATGGATAAACATTAAAGAAAACTAAAGTAATTACAATAGGCATGGCAACAGCCTTAGAATGGACAATTAAGGAACTGAAATGATAGATTGCTTCTGCCTTTTAGGATCAACCATCAAGAATAAAATGAAAAGGTTCAAGAAACATTGACAGTTTTGAACTTTGGTGTTGAAGAGGACTCCTGAGAATACGAAGATAATAAACAAATGGATCCTCAAGCAAATCCACCCAGAGTTCTCTCTTATCCTACTTTGGACACATTGTGAGATAACTCTGCTGCTAGAGAAAGCTCTAATGCTGAGGAAAGTGGAAGGAAAGAGAAGAGGAGAAGGAGCAACACTATGGTGGATTGATTCAGTGACAGTGGTGATAAATGATCATTGGATGACCTGATGGAACAGGTTACAGAAAATCATCATAGAGAAAATCTATCAGTGTGGTCACTAAAAGTCAACACCAACTAGATAGCACATAATCTATCAAACAAAACCTAAATTTATGCATGGTTTTAAAATGGTTTACTTTTCCATAATACCCAAGGCAATTAACAGCAACATCATTATACAAAAGACTCTTAGATATTTTCAGACGTCAAAGATACTGTCCTGTATATGTTGCCTTTTACTGCATTTGCACCACTAAATCACTCTATTATTATTAAGTAAATTGGTAGAATCAAAAATTCAACAACACATCCTCAGCATACCTTCTGTGAAAAGGGTTATAAAGGAAAAGTAAATGAAAATCTTACCCTGAAAACTATGTTTTATGTGGTGCTATTGTTTTGAAAATACAATAGGAATCTCAGAAAGCACAGGAAGAATGAAGTGGAGATATTGTAAATTTTTAAATAATGTATTCATTGCAAATTCCTATTAGAAAGTTTAGCCCCAGGCCCAATAATAAAAAAATATGTTTTATGAGAATCTGAGATCGTCTGCAACTGCCACCAGCTTGCATTGTTAAATGTAATGGAAGGTAAATGAGACAGCATGGAAATACAGTACTCTCATTTGCAAAAGGTTGAAACACAAGATTCATATAAATATATCACATATGCATGGACAGGAATACACTGTTATATTAAGATCTGCTGCAACGAGAACAACTGGAACATTCTAAAACATCTAGCAATCTCCCTCTGCCCCTATGTTGAAGGCTGAAGCCTTGAACATCTGTTAAAACCAAACAAGAATGAGAGCAATTTAAGATTAGGCGGGGAACAATATGATTGGAAACAAGGATATGGGTACAGACTGACTCAATGTTTGAATAATTGAGAGAAATGCATGCATTGTGCACTTAAAACCCCTGTTTCATAGCTGTTTTCTAGATCAGCACAATCACTCCATTCTGAGTAGTTTCCAATCTATAAATAGGGATGGGCTGCTGGGGGTTCGCAGGGGTTTGGGAGAGCCTCTAGCTAAGATTCTATGCAGTTTGGAGAGCCCCCAAATCCCACTCTTGGCTGGCCCTGCCAACCCCAACTCACCCCTCCCAGGAGTCCCCACACGGCCCATTTTGGATGCAGGTAAGTGCAGGACATGCACAGAGGTTTAGGGACGGAGAAAACTGGACCTCCCGAAAGTTTGGGAAGGCTGAAAATGGTCCCGTTTCCAGCTTCCAGAGAGCCTCCGGAGCCAGGGGAGGGCAAAAACACCCTCCCCCACCATGGTGCAGATGGCTGACTAGGCCACGCCCATCATGGCCATGCTCACCCTGCAACTGGGCAAAGAACCTATTGCTAAAATTTTTGAAGCCCACCCCTGATCACAGAAGGGATATGACATTTGTAATTAGAATAGCTGTACTATGTCTAGGCCTCTAAAACCCTGAAATGTTTTCCTGAAAGACAGAAACTCCAAAGTAACAAATAACTATCTACAAATTAGCTTGACTTCTTAGGATAGAGGTTTAGATGGGTACTTTTTAGGTAAGGAAAATCCCTCTTTCACATATGCTGTATCTAGCACATAGATGAAAAAGAAGTGGTCGATTCTTAAAGCAACCAAACTGCATTGTTTTTCTTATAAATATATCACAAATGGGCAAATTAGATATAGCACACATATGGATTTATTCGATCTTACATTTCGTTCCTCTTATGCCATGAGTTGTTTTTTCTTCCAGGTCAAGATATATTAATTCAATTTAAAAGAAAAAGAAAAAAAAAGCACATTGCAATTACAAGACTTGTAAACAAAGTAACATTCCTCTGCAAAAATTAATTGGCTTGATCCTAAAGATTCATGGAAGCAATTGGCTCCAACAGAATCTCTGTAGGTAATCAAGGAAAAATAATTTTACTAGTCTCTTCAGGCTCCCTAAGAGAAACTCCAATTTTCTAAAGAAGCTTTTATGGAGATGCATAATAATAATGATGATGATGATGATGATGATGATGGACTGATATCATGGTCAAAATTCTGGATCATGATTGAACTCTTGATCCAACCTACAGTGCACACTTCTCTAAGATTGTTTTTTGTTGTTGTTTAGATCGAAAAAGTATGCAGAACTACTATAAAATCCCACGGATACCATTAACATATAAATACCAAATGCCATAGATTAAAATTAGATGATTCTTGTTCCAGCTACAACAAGGAATAGGTTCATGGAATGAAACATTCATTATAAGGCAAGATGTAAATCTCATTAATAGCAAAGATGGAAAAAAGTCATACATAGTTTACATGATGACCATACATGATAAGTGTCATTGGATAATGCTAAAGTATAATGGGTAATTCGTAATTTTTATAAACTGAACAACATTAGCTTACAGTAAAAAAATCACTTTTATTTTCTAAAAACGCTAACATACAATTCAAGCAGTTAATTAGTATAATTAATTACACTAATTAATGAATTAATACAATAGTTTATTAATTATTTGGGAGATTTTCAGTATGATGGCAAATTCTACAAGTAGAAGCACAAACATTATCTGTATATATATATATAGTATAATGACTATAAAATACAAACTTGCTTGCAAAGCATACCAGAAGCCTTGGTTGACAGAGTCAAGTTCCTTGGTGATCATATCTGAAGTTGTTGTTGTTTTTTATATTTACTGTCTAAATAGCCTCTCTTTTTACCTTTATATGAAAATAATTATAACAGTCGAATGGACATTGTAGCAATAACCCAATTTAAAAATTATTCTGATTGAGCCTATCATGTCCACTAAGTAGCCATAGCATTAACTATACTGAAAAGTAGAATAGGTTTCTTTATTTAGGAGAAGCCAATAGGCTTCTATTAAAAATAGAAGAAGGATGTTTAAAGGTCCAAGCCAATATGCTATGCACTACTTACCTTCAAAAGTCAAATAAAACTTTCCTCTGTCAAACCAGACGAGAGAAGGTTGTTCATTTTCTGTATGGCCAGGAGTTGAAGCGGAATGGGAAAGGTTAAGGAGAGGAGAGAGAAGGACATAAGTGTGAGTCAGAAAGGCAGGTTATTAATCTCACTACAGGGAAAGAGGAAGTGCTGCAAGTTGTTAATGTGCAAGGAAAATTGGAGAGGATTTTAATTGACAACAGTCTTGTTTTGTTTTGGGAAGAAACAAAATAAGCAAGTATGGAATCCTACCAGATGGGGATAACTGCGAATTTTTGAAAAAGTGATTGCGATTTTTCTCTCTCTCTTCTTTAATGTTCTTTTATTTTGGTGGAATATAATATCAATGCCTGGTATCAGTTTAATAGTTTAATCCCAATAGCTTTGGGTGGAATTTGCCATTAGCGCGTCTTTTCCCTTTGAAAGATGAAGCTGCAATCTTGCAAAGTTGTTTGAGCATGAAACATTTAAAAATAGAGAACCAAATAATGCTACATTTATGTCTTAAAACAATCATGAATCAAGAGGAGGCCTAAAGAAGTTTCTGGAGCCACATGCACTATTCATAAAGGTAACATACACTGTAAATCTGATATTATGGATCTTCAAAATTGATGGCCTTCCCAAGGGGACATTAGTATCTGACTCAAAATTTATCCAAGTAGCAATGCTTAACTGAGATTAATAAACGGGTGGACATAATTTCTGTAATTGTGGTTAAGTGCAGGGTTTTAATTCATCCTTTTTACTTTATTAAAATTCCAAACGAAGAAGCTTTTAACATTACTTGTCAGCAATTAGCAGTTTCTTTGACTTTCTTTACTTAAGGATTCAGGCAATATATGACTAACAATTGGAATTACATGATGAACTTCTATTACTGAAGTTAATCATGCCTACTTCTGAAATTCCTAGAAACAATATGTGTATCCATATAGGCATGTATGTATGTATGCATGGATGTTTTTCTGTGTCAGGTTTGGAAGAAGAACATATATAATTGTGCATAATAGTCCTCAATAAGTTTTGTTATTTCTGTATCAAAGTTTCAAACATTATGTCGCCACTCAGAAACTCAGTCGAGCATTCAGAAGATTGAATTTTTTATGTGCAACATGAGTTCCTATCAGCTATGCATTTAATGCATTTGACTCTCATAGCAGTGAGAGTGGTAGTGAAGAAAGCATTTAGATGACAATGGCTTGGATTTAAAACAAAACAAAACACACAACTCCGCTTGTACGGTACCTGCAGGTGTTTCACAGTGCCTTGTAAACATGGACAATTTGTCATTATAAGTATCATCTTCCGAAACGCACAAGCAAAAGAAATGCAAAAGAAAAACAATGAAAACACAAATTCTAAATGAAAACCAAGGAGCTTCTTATTAACCAAATCCACAAATATTACAATAAAAAAGGTTTTACATAGAAATGATGGACACATCTCTTTTATTACCAAAGTCATGTTCAATACCACCACCAACACAAAAACAAATATAAGAAAAGGTAAATGAATGAACAAAAGCTATGCCATATTCTTTTGGACAAAGTATAAATGCATGGAATAAATCTCAGAAACTAAAAGAACAATGCGTGACAAAATAATGTAAGACTGAGAAGCATGAAATCTCTGTGTTGCGAAGCATTATTCTTGATTTCAAATGAATATGTGGGCAACCACTTGATTTTTTTTACATTCATAGATTTAAAATCTTGTCCTTCCCATCTCCTCCTGCCTTATTGCAATTATACCTGTTGAAGTGTTATTTTTTTTAATCCAAAATCTTAATGGATTTCTGTTTTCAAGTATATTTCATTCAATCCTTCTTGCACTATGAAGATTTTCCCCAATGTATACTTCCCCTCATCTGTTTTGCTTTAAATGGGAGTAGCTTGCATGTTTTGTGATCCAGCTGTGATGCAGACCCAGCAAGAAGGGATCCTGCTGCAAGGGATAAGTTCCTAGCATATATTTTGAAATTTATGTTGATTGTTCAAATGAAAGGCCCAAACTAATCTTTGTACAACCAAGGTTGGTTCAACTGTAATTGACACTTCATCGCCACAGTAGAAACTGCCCATCAAATTTTTGCCTTCAGCTAGACATTATTACATGCTAAGCCATTCAGGATATCCAGCACACCTTGTGACATATGCAGTTAGCCAAGCCCATTCATTCTCATTCAATAACCGACTACCTTACCAATTTTGACAGCATCAAGAGGCTTTTGGAGTAAATGATGCTTTTGAACAAATATGGTAAGTAAACACTCTTGTTTTTAGAAGACTAAATTCCATTTATTTTCTTCCAAAGCCAATACATTCTGAAACATTCCCCGGTGTGTGTGTTTTTCCCCCTCATCTTGTAAGAAAAATTTAAGGGAGATTGTTAAAATTCGGGTACCTGTGGGAAATACGGTCCTTCCCTCTGTCCCTGCTCAGGGAGAGCATGGGGAGAATACAGAATTTGACATTTTAATTATTGTTTTCTTCATTTAGAACAATGAAACAAATTTTTGAGCATGGCACAAACATCCAACAATATCAAACGGACAAAACAGCTCGTTTTAATACAAAAAAAACACTTATATTCTTGCGTTTAATAACACATTAAAAATAGTCTTAAAAGTTGTTTGCCAAGAATGTGATCATTCCTATGGGTCTCTGTAGTACAGAAATGCAGATTCAAAAAATTTCAAATATGGAAATTAAGAATTTAAGTTGCATTGTTATATATATATGTGTGTATGTGTATGTGTGTGTGTGTGTGTGTGTGTGTACACACGCACACGCACATACACACACACCCCCCTAGATTGAATTATTTTAAAATTCTAAGCATAAATAATGCTTAGCCACTTATTTGTAATGCATAAGTAATTATTAAATATAACGATAAAATAAGAGCCAATATGATTTCTTAGCCATTTTTCTTTCATAATTCTCATAATCATTTTGTACTACAGCCTGTCTATATCCCATTATATATTTAACAAAAACTCCAAGGTCATCAATCTACTGTAAATACAGCTGGTATATTTTGTTAATTTTAATTTTTATAGAAGATTTCATTAAAGATATCTGAGCAGTTCTCCTAAACAAAGTAATTATTTTAAGGTAAATTATATATAGTTAATTAAACATGCTTTTGTTTTATCTTTATAGTTTTTACAAATCAGTCTATAGGATTTGCAACTGTAATTTCTGAAATACCCTTGCTGTTTGAAGATTTGATGCATGCTCCTTAAACACTGTATTGAATAAATTCAGCTTTCTGTAAAATGCACTAATACATGGGACACTCAGCTTCACGTACAATACAAACTTTTGACTCACTGATGACAGAGCCTATTAAAAGACCAAATTTTTCAACATTATAGCATTAAGTCAGTTGGTATTCATTCCACTGATTGATAAAACGTTCACAATTTTATTGACCAACAGCAAATAAAAAGAGATAAATAATGAATTTGCAAAGAAGTCAGAAAAGTGCCTCTGACCCTCTTCCCAATTTCACATTATGCATAATAGGCAATGAAATTGAATTATTATTTTTTTCAGAAAGGCAACAAAGATTTTGAAGCACTTGATTAAATGTTTAGCAAGTTATTAGTTGAATGCATGTTCTAGCCAAAAGTAAATTCATTTCCTAATAACAAAAGCAATTACAATAAAATAAGAGTTAAAAGATGGAAAACTTTCTGTAAAGGGTTAGAAATCAGTGTCCAACATCTTAAGAAAAATACAATTATATCAGTTGATTCTGATTTCTCATATTATCAACTTTGATTTATTTTGAAAGAATATTCAAACTGTTGCCATTCTGACTTCAATCAGAATAATTAGGTAGTCAAGATGTCTTTTCTGTCCACGTAGACCAGAAAAGAGTTGAGAGAAAATTGACATAAGAGGGGCACTATAGAAATGGTGATAAAGCAGAATTTAGATTAATAGTAGAATGGGACCAACTACATAAAGTAACAGCAAAGAAAGGATGTAGCCTAACAATAAATGATAATTAAATGTCATAAAACTAATGCATAAAAGGGCAAAAATATTGATGAAGTAAGAAGCAGATGAAAGAGTAAATCTGAAATCTGCAGCAGAATGAACTATACCTGATAAAAGAATTAAAAAAAAATAAAGTTATGCAATTGAAACTGAGGATGGCAGTGGGGATCACAATATATGATTCAAGAAGATGAGAATGAACAAGAAAGACTAAAGAAACAATGAAACAAAAGGAAAGGATAAATAGAGAATTTATCATTCTAACAATGCTGTTTCTTTAGGGAAGAATAATATTGTATGTAAAAAAAATTCACATTTCAAATTCTTAGGTTCATATCAAACATTTTAGGTGCTTTTAAAGTTTGTTATTCATTTTCTGCAGTTCAATTTTAATAAAACATCTTGTTCAAAACATTATTTTGACAATGACAATATGTAACTAGTTCCTGCTTTTTCTACTCACAATTGCATTTCCAGAATCTTGCATGTGTTTAGCATAAGTATATTTAATTTAGCAGTGATTCATGCAAATATCAAATGATCAGACTGTTGTTCTTTATAGATTCTTGAGCAAGTATAAGCCTGACCCATTCTAGATGTTTTCAACTAAGTACTATAGTCCTTTGCTATTAAAACTACAGTAATCAAGGCACAGGAAATAAACTTAAAAAAATATCTAGAAGGGACCAAGCTATCTACCTTGTAGTCTTTCCCAAACAAACAAGCTCACTGCTGATGAATTGCTGTTTTATTTAGATTGGGCATCCTCCACCTGTGGTCATGATCTACAAAAATGAGATGTTTCTCTCTGCAGGCAGCAAATAGTGGCAATCCACATCTTGTCTTTAACTGGGTGCCTCATATAGCCATAAGAGGAAATGCCTGACAATTCCCCACCTTCCAATTTCTACATTCCCAATAACATCACAGGGTTGAAGGACATGATCAAAAACACCAAATTTCAGAAATAGTCTGCCAAGATATGTGCCAGAATGATGACAAGATCACTGGGCTGTTGGGCTGAGCTCCGATCTTGGCAATTTGGTTGCAAACTTTTCGTCACCTTTGGAGGTAACGTCATCAGTGCACTTTGAATTGTGCTTGTATGAATTGTGCACAGACAAACACAATTCAAAGTGCATTGACGATGTCTCCTCGAATGGTGATGAAACGTTTGCAACCAAATTGCCAAGCTTGGAGCTCAGACCAACAGTCTAACTACCAACCTGAGCTACTTATATTCAAATGCTTTTCAGATTACTCCTTTTTTTGTTTGTTTTTTAGGGGGTGGGGAGGATTTCTTTGATGATGGGCACTAAGGGACAAGAAAGATGCCCTTGAATACTGGCCTTCATTTTTATTTATTTGTATTCCACCTGTATTATTTTTTACAAATAACTCAACGTGGTGAACATATCAATGCACCATTATCCTCCTATATTAACTAGAAAGGTCATAGTATGCAATTAGTTTTCTACCAATGCCTTAGACCTGTAGCAGAGAGGAACTTATAATAGCAACATCACTTAGACTTATATACCGCTTCACAGTGCTTTACAGCACACTCTGGGCAGTTTACAATGTCAGCACATTGTTCCCAATAATCTGGGTCCTCATTTTACTGACCTCGGAAGGATGGAAGGCTGAGTCAACCTTCAGCCCGGTCAGGATCGAACTCCAGGCTGTGGGGAGAGTTTGTTTGCAATACTGCATTTTAACCACTATGCCACCAAAGGTTAGACACAGCAGCCCTTTCACATTCTGTTTCTTTTGAAATGTAAAATCAAAATACTTGGGTGATACAAAGCTAGCTTTCTTTTCTTTCTTCCCTCAGTCTCTATTAAATTGTCAAGATATTAAGGAATATACATGACAATTCTATACATATACATTTTCTGAATAGCTTATCAGAAAGCACAAAATTCAATTTAATTTAGCACAAAGCAGTAGTTAAAAACTATGTTGGTTTTAACTAAGAACTTTTTAAATGTAAAAATCTAATATTGCATGAGAACTATTCCTTTCTTGCTCTGATTCCTTCTTGGAAAAAAGGCATAGTTAAAGTTGTAATCTATGTTAGTTAGGAGTATGTTCTGTCTGTATAACTTAGGGGGAAAAATGAATGTGTATGCAGAATATGAATGTGTTCCCCTTTAGATCCTACTACCATATATAATCTGTATAATCCTATTTATAATCTATAACAATGGCCCCCAAACTTTCTGGTGTCCGGGAATGGTTTCAGGAGAAAAATTATCTTCCTTGAAACAGGGGGAGGATTGGTTTCATGCACAATCTAGATCCTGCACATGTGCAGATGAAACTTCACTCGCTCACTCCAAACATTCATGCGGCCTGTTTCCTAACAGGCTGAGGATAGCCACTGACCCACGGCCTGGGGATTGTGGACCCCTGAGACATAAGATCCTACTATTGCATATATAAAGATATGTAAAAAATGTAGTGGTCTAAAGAGAATCACAGCTACAATTCTCTGTTATGACTTTTCCGGGTTTTTTTTTCTTTTTCCATGCAGCATGATGATGACAACAAAACAAAGAAAACATAACCAAAATAAAAAATTTCAAAAACCAAAGGATTTAAGCCATTCTGCTAACAGAAACTATTGTTCCAAAGAAAAGAAAAAAGTTGTTACCAATTGTAGGAGTAGTAGCTGCACTCAAGGAATTGGTGGATGAAATAGAAGAGGTGCTTTCGGCACGAGCTAAAGGTGCTATTGGAGGAGGACTAGATGAGTGAATTGGAGGGCTGAAAGGTCTGGACTATAGATAAACACAAAGAACATTAAAAATACACACAATAATCACTTAATGAACCCACTCAGTACTCAAAAATATTCATAACTCTACATAGTTTTTGATTTGGGGATAAAGTGAGGATTAATCCATAAATATAAGTAGATGCTTACTTTGATTTCTCAGCAACCATTTCCTGACTACAATTGATTGCAAGTTTCATCTTTAATTAATGTAATCTTTTGTTTGCCAGCTTCCTCTCTTCATCCAAGAAGAGTGTGACGCCAAAGACATGGGCCACTTTTGAATTTTGTTTTGAAGACTCAGAATGGCATCTTTCACTTCTGAAGGGGCAAAACCATTCGTTCATTCTTTAAAATCCCCAAGCCAACCCCAAAACCATGTATGATTTTATCACATTTGAATGGTCAACAGCTGACAAAAGTTACATATTCCAACCTAATCTATAGGTTCTAAATTCAGACTTGCCTTTCAGGAAATGGGAATATTGTAATAAGGATTCATCAGATAAGAGCTTGGGACTAAACAAACTCCCACAAACTTCAACCCATGCTCTCAGAGAACAGTTTATCAAAGGAGCACAATGTCCTGACCTACTGCCTTTCAGCAAGTTATAAATTAACTAGGTGTTTTTAATTAATTGGTAAGGAAAGCTAACAGTTTAATTCAATCTATGTTCAAGTCTAGAATTCCATCTCAGGAAACTGGTCTCAAAAGGCAAGGCAAGAAATTGAGAATTCCAGCAGATAAGAGTAGTACGCTTATGGGCCCTTGAAAATAAGGTTATAATAAGAAACTGTTCCAGTTTTAACTATAATGGACAGAGCATTAATGCCTTCAGGTGCCTATCAGTTCTAATTTCAAGAGCATGTACTATTTGAAAGGTGTATATTAATTATAATAAACCCTCCTCGTGCTATAGGGTGTAAATCTTTCTCTTGATCTCTTGATCTTCTAGTTCAATGCCCAAAACTAATGATGCTCCTATTGGTTGAATGGTCTCATTTTTGGTGTCTCTTGCTGAAGCAAGAGTAGTACAATCTTATAGTATACTGAATTATGAATTCTTTGTATCAGAATTGCTATTTGGCTAGACTTTTCTGTAGCAGCTATCCAGTAATTCTTTCCTATTCGTCCTTCTTGGGTAAGGCTGGACTCATGAAAAACAGGTGAAGGTATTTTAGCAAAAGTCACATTCCAGCTTCATCTTTCAGTCTGTTAAGTACAAGTTTTCTCGAATCCTATCTTTTTAATAAATATGAGATTACCTCATCAAGAAATAGTTGCAAATAGTAGCAATGGCGATTGATTTGAAATGATAGAGAACCATAAATTATTATCATTTCTTTGCATGAGAAAAGCTTGATATTCTTGCTAAAGTAATAATTCTAAAAAAAAACTTCATGAAAGCCAACAAAATTACCCCACAATTTTAAATTTAATTCATTTTTAAAATCTAACATTAAATTATAACACTCTTCTGGATATTTTTAAACAAAAGCAAGAATTTAGCTAGAGACTTAACAAACATAATTTGTTACATCTTTTATTCATTTACTTAATTATTAGATTTGTATTCCTTATACTCACAACAAAACCAGCCCACAGTGATTAATATAACATTTGTTCATATCTACAGTATTTAGCACCTCCATAGTAGGCAAGAGTCGTTCTAATTCAGTGTAGTTAGCCATTTGTAAAAAAAAAAAAATCTAAAACATACCACATCAACACCTGGCTTTCCCGGAGGTAACTTTGGACGAGATGGGGGTCTAGGTGGCGGTGGTGGCGGGGTAGGGCTGCTGCACGATGTCAACGGGGTCGCAGGGCGAGCAGGTGATGATGACCCTGGAAGAAATGTACACTATCAGTATGGGGTTAAGCTGCTTTTATTACAGCTCCCTTGTACTTTTACAATATATATCCCACAGTGTGGAGAGTTGATCAAGCTAAACAATGGCAAAACCAGCTTGGGATTTGGTTCAGGGGTTACTGAGTAAACATATACATTCATATATGTGGACTCAAACTGGATGAAATAGACAGTTGCTAACCAGATAGGTCACCATGAAGTAGAACAGCTTATTTCTCCACTTTTGTGCCAGTGCAGTTTTTATACATACATAACAACAATATCTATGTTTTGGTTATATTTACTTGTGCATAAACCTTACAAAGTTTAATTCAAAAGGAACATTGGTTGAACTGCACCATTTTAGGTTAAGTGTGGCTGCTCAGCATTCCAAAATATTTTCTTCTTTCTTTAACATTAACTTGTAAATAAATGGACAGTATGTTATTGTTCCAAAAAATTAATAGGGGAAGCTGCCATCAATTAATAATGATTAAAAATAGGTACACTGCAAACCTACACATATTTATTTAGAAATAAGTCTGACTGGGTTCAATTGAATATACCCCCATGTAAATGGATTTGCAACCTTAGTGAATGGTAAATCACAGTAAAAAAAGAATAAAAAGCTGGCAAATCAGATAACAACCAAGGACGATTCATGAAAATTAGTGAAAATCTGATATTACTCTGGAGAAAAATGCATGTCCAGAATTTAAGAAATTGGTATATTTCTTACTCTTTCAAGGTAATTTTTCCCAAATTGTTGAACATGTTTTCTAAATTGCCACTGACAGTTGTTAAACAAGCTGTTTCATTTAAGTATAATCATTCATTATAAAAGAATAATACTGAAACTGATTTAAGTCACATGCCAATATAACTCCAACTACCATTCAAATTGTTTTTGTTTTGTTTTTTGCCAACAGACTAGAATGTCTTTTTTGAAACTTAAGAATATGAGGTATCTTTAAAAATCAGCCTAACAGAATTCCAATATCATATCCCAAATGACTTCCAATGACATCTAAGCTATTACTTATGTTTGATAACATCAAAAGTTTGTTTTAATTGGAAGAATTCAAGCTGTGTCTTCTTTCTACTCTATCGGTATTCTTCTTGGAAACTAGAACAGTTGCAACATGGAAGGAATTCACAGCATGGATTCCTTGTATGCACCTTGAGCATACAACAGTGATCAGTGTATATCACAGGAAGGAAGCATGCTGCAGTTGCTCTCATGCTGCCAAAGGGAAAATATAAAAATGGCCCATAAAACTTGTAAGAATACATACTTATTGTATTATCTGTCTCAACGAAGAGTACATCTTCTTTCTCCCAACATACTAAGCATAGGACTGCACAAAGCATTTGGAAGGGATGTTTTGTGAAACATGTAGTGTGGATGAAGTGCCTCTCCTTTAAAGAGTTAAAGCAGCCACACCCTCCAGATGGCTTGGAGTAAATGCTGGAAGGATTTGCCTGGTTGTCTGCATGTATTGTATGTGTGCATGCAATGCCACTTTAGGGACAGTCGGTATAGAAAAATTGTACCTGCAAACAAATCCACAGGCAGCTAAGAAAGCCTTTAGGAAGAGGTGACTTGGATGCTTTGAGAATGAATATTTGGCTTGTGTAAGCCAAATATTGCAATACTTTACAAAGATCCCATTTTAAATATTTGGCACAGCCCTATCAAATGACAAATAAAGAAAGGAGGCTTATATTCAACCAATCCGATTTTTGTGGTGTTTTCCTAAGCCTTAAACGGGAACCCTTTTGTGTCAAACAAGACATTCTTGTCAGAATGGTTGATCTATCATGTCAGTATTAGTGAAACTTATAAGCACTGACTGATCACATGCTTCATGCAGTCAGTAAAACACTCAGCTGCAAGGAGAGGGTGGATGGATGGAGCTTTAAAATACAGCATCATAAATTATTATGTAATATTTGTTGCATTAATAATATTCCATTTGCTAAGCATGCTCTGAATAATTTGCTTACGTGAGATGAGGCTTTGGAAAAGGTTGAAAATTTAGATTTTTTTAGTGACCCCATACTCCTGGAATAGTATAGTTTTTGCTCTAAAACTAATTTTCCTTTAATTTCCTGCCCTGCTCTGCTCTTTTTCCTTTCCTTTCCTTCAATATCATAAAAAAATCTGAAAAATGATTGCACAAATATTCATAGTGTATTGCTCTATAGTTCAGATTTCTCTATTAGCGACAAATGAAATAAAGAGGGATTGTATACCTATGTCTATGGAGATTCTCAATCATCCAGGTCATAGTTGTCCTTAGTTGTGCTTTTTCAAACGGCAACTGGACTTTCTTTGTTTTTCCTTGAACATGTTTCACTTCTTAACCAAGAAACTTCTTCTCCAGTCAGCAATGAAGACACTTCTTGGATGAGAAGTGAAACATCTTCAAGGAAAAAAGAGTCCATTTCTCTTTTGAAAAGGCACCCTTGTGATAAATCTATGCTATGAAACTGGTGGCACTTTATATCTATCTTCTGGAATCAGCAAAGAAGCTTTATATTTAAGGGATGATACACAGAATTGAAATATTTCTACAGAAGCTTCAAATACCTTAGCAATTTTTTAAAATGTAATACTTAGTGCAGAAATTACTGGATAGTTTTATCTCAAAATCAGAACAAGAAATGGACACTTAATAGAATTATCAAATCAGTGTTTACATTGAAGCTGATTTGACTGATGACAAAAAAATGTTTTATTTTGAAACCATTTTGTATCTAACTCCAATCAATCATTATGATAATTTTGGCAGTAACTGACATTTCAAAGGGCTAGAATGGCTGTTCACACACACAATACACACACACTTTTAAAATCCAAACATAAAACTTCATCGACATCTGTTGTGATAAGTACACAAGAAGAAACTTCCTCAATAGCCATCAACTGTGTCCTTGAAAGTGCCAAAACAAGCAAAAATACAACAATCCCAAAATATATTGTAGTAATGGATTGTAGTTACACAGGAAAGGAACTTTGAGATAGGAAAGCGTATGTGTCTGTAGACCCCTATCTTCCTTAACTGTATATATTGATATATAGAAGTGTAAGAGATGCTATAAGCCTGATTAACTTCCAATTCCACTCACTCGTGAGAATAATAAGTGAAACAGATAATACACCATCTACTTTTGCACTTGCTCTCTATAAAAAATATGAATCCTAGATTGCTGTAAACAGATAATGTTACAATTATATTGCAGATAAACCTCCAGGCCCAACTTGTATTTTTCAGAGGGAACATATTAATCATCAACTATCAAACTTCAGGAAAATGAAACACTTCAAAAAATAAGAGATTTCCTCCCAAATAAAATTAACTGTGAAAGGTTGGTTTCTGATTTTTTGGGGAAAATAATTTAAATTTTAAAAAGATTTCTTCCACCTTGGGCATTTCAAACTTGCAAAACTGATTTTTTACTTCAATGATAAACGATATCTTCAAGCGGTAGCGCGCTCCGACCCTCTTTACCCATCCTGCAGTCCTGGTTGTCCACAGCCTCAGGCCCTGATTACCCGGCTGTTGCTGTGCAATGCCAGGTCCGTCGTTAACAAGGCCCCCCTGATTTGTGATCTGGCGCAGGACGAGGGCGCGGACCTGGTAGGCATTACCGAAACCTGGTTGGGCCCAAAGGGCGGTGTCCCTCTGGTAGAGATGTGCCCACCAGGTTTCCTTGCATTTCATCAGCCTAGGTCTCAGGGAAGGGGTGGCGGGGTGGCGGTGCTTATTAAAGAGGTCCTTTGTCCTAGGGAGGCCACTGTCCCTCAGACGGCTGGCTGTGAGTCTCTCTTTGTGAAGTGGGGTCAAGGGGTTCAGATGGACCTTCTGATGGCGTACCTGGCTCCCTGCCATGTCTCATCGGCACTGCCCAGACTCCTTGAGGTGATAGCCGGGCTAGCGGTTGAGACCCCTAGGCTTTTGGTCATGGGGGATTTCAACCTGCCATCGCTCGGTGAAACCTCGGGGGTTGCCCGGGAGTTCATGGCTTCCATGACAGCCATGGACCTGACCCAATTAGTTTCTGCCCCCCCTCATATAGGAGGAGACACGCTGGACCTGATTTTTGTCTCGGGTCAGTGGTTAAATGACTGTAATTTCGGGGATTTAGTTATTACACCCTTGTCATGGACAGACCATTCCCTTCTTAGACTGGACTTCTGTTCCGCCACCCCCCACCGCAGGGAGGCGGAGCCACGTAGATTGTTCCGCCCCAGGCGCCTGATGGACCCTGAGCGGTTCCAGAGGGAGCTTGGGCCATTTCCTGAGTCTCTGGCTCACAACTCGCCTGGAGACTTGGTAGCCACCTGGGATAGGTTGGCTGCCGGGGCTCTGGATCGAGTTGCACCTCTGCGACCTCTGACCTGGCATAGATCCCACTTGGCTCCGTGGTTTACGGAGGAGCTGCGGGAGATGAAGTGCCGGAAAAGACGTCTAGAGAGCATTTGGAGGGCGAGCCGCACTGAATCTGACCGGACACAGGTGAGATCTTATATTAAGACCTACCTTGTGGCGATAGAGGCGGTGAAGTGTTCGCATTTCTCCGCCCTTATTGTGTCGGCAGAAAATCGGCCTGCCGCCCTGTTTAGAGTGACCCGCTCTCTGCTCGAACCGAGAGTGCGGGATGACCTCTTGTAGGGTAGGGTAAAGGAGTTTTCCCGATTCCTGCATGACAAAATCGCTCAGATTCGGGATGGGCTGGACTCCAATTGGGTGGTCCCGGGGGAGGTGTCCGGGGCAGGTCTTGAGAATGTTATCTGGGGGGAGTTTGATCCTGTGACCGATGAGGGCGTGGACAGACTGCTGGGGGGTCTGAATGCCACCACCTGTTTGTTAGACCCGTGTCCCTCCTGGTTGGTTTCGGCCGCCAGGGAGACGACACGAGGCTGGCTCCAGGGGATTATCAACGCTTCTTTGAGAGAGGGGTCGTTCCCTAGCGCCTTGAAAGTGGCGTTTGTGCAGCCCCTCCTCAAGAAGCCTTCCCTGGACCCAGCTGTTTTAAACAACTATCGTCCAGTCTCCAACCTTCCTTTTATAGCGAAGGTTGTTGAGAGTGTGGTAGCACGTCAGCTCCCTCAGTACCTGGAGGAAGTGACTTACCTCGATCCATTCCAATCGGGCTTCAGGCCCGGGCATAGTACTGAAACAGCATTGGTCGCGTTGGTTGATGATCTCTGGAGGGCCCGTGACAGAGGGTTCTCCTCTGTCCTGGTCCTATTAGATCTCTCGGCGGCTTTTGATACTATCGACCATAGATACCATAATATCTTATTGCGGCGGTTGGAGGGGCTGGGGATTGGGGGAACTCTCCTGTGGTGGTTCTCCTCCTTCCTCTCCAGCCGTTCGCAATTTGTGTTGGTGGGAGGGGAGAGGTCCACCTCTAGGCCCCTTATTTGTGGGGTGCCTCAGGGGTCGGTCCTCTCCCCTCTCTTGTTCAACATTTATGTGAAGCCGTTGGGTGAGATCATCCATGGTCTTGGGGTGCGGTGTCATCTGTACGCAGATGACACCCAGTTATACATCTCCACCCCAGACCACCCCAACGATGCTGTGGGGGCTATGTCCCGGTGCCTGGAGGCCGTGCGGAACTGGATGGGCGGGAACAGGCTCCGGCTCAACCCATCCAAGACCGAGTGGCTGTGGTTCCCGGCGCCCCGATATAGCCAGCAGTCACCTTCGCTGGCTATTGGGGGAGAGATTTTGCCCCCTACAGGGAGGGCTCGCAATCTGGGCGTCCTCCTGGATGCACGGCTGTCATTAGAACATCATATTGCGGCGTCTCCAGGGAGGCGTTTTATCAGGTTCGCCTGATTTACCGGTTGCGGCCCTTCCTGGATCGGGACGCCCTGCGCACAGTCACTCATGCCCTTGTCACCTCTTGCCTGGATTACTGCAATGCTCTCTACATGGGGCTCCCTGCGGGGAGCACCTGGAGACTCCAACTGGTGCAAAATGTGGCCGCACGGGTGATTATGGGGGCGTCACGTAGCTCCCATGTGACACCTCTCCTGCGTGAGCTGCATTGGTTGCCGGTGGCTTTCCGGGTTCGCTTTAAGGTTCTAGTTTTGACCTTTAAGGCAATCCATGGCATTGGGCCAGGTTACCTGCAGGACCGCATTCTGCCAGTGATCTCCAACAGACCGGTGCGTTCCCACAGGGAGGGCCTTCTCCGGGTGCCGTCGGCCTCTATGTGTCGTCTGGCGGCCCCCAGGAGTAGGGCCTTCTCTGTGGGGGCCCCTGCCCTCTGGAATGCTCTGCCACCTGAGATACGCACTAGCGCGGACCTGAGGGCCTTCAGGCGCGCGCTAAAAACCTGGCTCTTTGAGCAGGCTGGCCTGGGCTGACATAGGTTTTAAGTGTCTCTTTTAATTGGGTTTTAATTAGGGTTTTAATATATTCTTAGGGGGAGGGTTGTTTTTAGTTTAACAGCCTTATTTAATTGTATTTTAACTTTTGTACTGTTTGGGGTTGATTCGGCTGTACACCGCCCTGAGTCCCTAGGGAGAAGGACAGTATATAAATGTTATAATAAATAAATAAATAAATAAAAAAAGCATTTTCTTTGAAAGTAGGGGTTATGTAAGTATCAACAGGGAGAGGTTATCAAAGACAAGAAAGAATTCTTCAGTCTCATCTTAGAGGAACAGATTGTTGATTTCCTATTTGTAATTAGCAGTAGATAGTTTTCATTTCCTTCCAAAATTGAATTGGGAGCCAGAGAAAAAAATACAAGGCATATGTTGCCCAAAGCAAGTTACTTACTGGACACAATGAAGAAATTATTCCCATATAAGAAGAAGCTACAGTTCTTTTTCAGATTCCAAGACAATTGTTTTTAGTTACAAAGGAAGATGAATTTAACTTGTTGTTTGTAGAAATAATGGGTGTATGTTTCATTCTCATCCCTCCATTTTTATTTTCTAAACTACTCAAACATAACAACATTTTAAAAGTATTTGCAGGGAAAGTGTTGCTCCCCTGAAGTGTTGATTATTGATCTGAGATTTAAACACTTTTCTGTTTTGCTAAATTTCCATCAGAGTTCTTATTAATCTAAGAATAGTCACATATATTTTCTTGTCATCACAAAGGGTAGGAGTTTGCCTTGATGTCATTCTAGAGCACCTTGAAGTTCATGGTACACAATAACAGCTTCAGAAGTAGATGAATGGATTTCCTGGGGACTAAAATAATTTTTCATGCTACCTATCTTTGAGTCTTGGGATACTACAATCGTCTGCTATACCCATACTTGTATTTCCAATGAAATAGCACTATATATAATTTCCTGTTGGGATTACTATATTGGCATTACTACATTAAGATTAAATTATCTCTCTTAAATTGAGTTGATCTCCTAATGACTGTATGGACATGTCCATTTTCCCCCAATCTCACATCTGGAGGTTAGTGAAGCAAGAAAGACAAAATTGACTCTTTCTCTGCTAATTAACAGTATAACTCTTATCATACCTATTAGCTGATGTCTGGGCTGATTCTCATGAGGATATAGCACTATTCTTGAATAGCATTACATCTATCTTTTTTAAAAAAGAGCTTATCAGCGGAATATAAGCTAATTGAGAGATTCCTTTTGATTGCCAATTAAAATTTGCACTCTCCCAGATCCCCATCCCAGTTTGGTTGATGATGTTTGTTGGGAGAAATAAGCCAGGGAATTCCACCAATCTATGTCATCAATATTTTCAGTACCATTTGCAGGTCATTCTATGATGGGACAAAAATCACTACAGTGGATACAGGCCCTGAGAGAGAGAGAAATCCTTCATTTAAGACTTAATATATTAATATGTGCTTATACTTTCCACAAAAAGCATAGAAAGTGTTTCTTAGACAGATGTGATCTTTCCTGCTACTGTTTAAGTGCTATAAAATTGTGTTTTCATGGCTACTGGTTATACAGATCCTAAATTATATAAATGAAGAGAGAAAGTCCTATTAAGACTTCTTTTTTCTGCAAAAAGGTCAAGTATGATATGTGGTAGTCTGGCAAAACATGGATTATTTTTAATCCTTTCCTCCTGAGGAAAATCGCCAAGTGAAGTAAAATAAAATACTTCATTTCTTGATTCAGAGCTTTAATAAATTTAGAGCAATCCTGATCGATGATATCACATTTCCACCTTTAGCTGGTGCTTAAGACATAAAGCTCTCCCATCAACAATTAGACATTCAGCAATGGTAGGAAAATAAAACATACTATCAAGGATTCACAGTTGAGTTGGGTCACAAGAGCACGGAATTAAAGAAAGAAAAAGGCCACTGGGCACAGTACAATCAAACAAAAGGGAATGATTGATGCTAAAAGCCAAAAACAAAAACAAAAAAACTAACAGCTAAAAAGGCTTGTTGTTTCACACGGCAGCATTCATGGCCACACTGAAGCACACTCAAAGCAGTTTAGACATACCACTGGTGCTTCCTGGGCCACCGCCAGGGCTGGGTCCGGGTGATGACACCACTGTCCTGTAGGTAGGAGGTGGAGGGGGAGGTGGTGTTGCTCTCTGTCCCACCCCAAAATCTTTAGGAGATGCTGCTGGTGCTAAGTTATCATCTTTAACGTGGGTCTGCTCTGAAACTTTCTTCTGAACCTCTTCTAAATTGAGTGGAGAAGGAATATTGCGAGAGACTTCAGCCTCTGGAGGCTCTTCTGGGATTTCGGATGCCACAGGTGGGGACACCACTTTTTCCCTTGAAGTCACCTCTGGAGTTACATTTTCCAGGGACTGATCAGAAAAACTGATCCATTTATCCTCTGTGTTATCAGCAACAGATTTGGGGGATAATACTGGGCCAAAAATGTTGTCCAAGTCATTGATTGATGGTTGTTTGTCACTTTTGACCTCTGTTGCTGTCTGGTCATTTCCTGTGGTCAAAGTAGTTGATTTCAAACTTTAACATCAACTGGTACAGTTAAGTTGTATTATTGCTCTATGTATGTATGGGGCTTTTAAAAGTCAAGCTACATTCTAGCACAAAGACATTTTCCTAACACATTTAAAAGGTGCTTTTGAAAACATTGTTGTGTGCAGGTATCCATATAACTTTGAAGCACATTTCATGTAAATTACATTCTTCTTTCAAAATCAAATATCATATATTATATATTGACAGAGAAAATTACCTAGGCAGCACAATTGACATTGTGACTTTATTACTAAATATTAGAAGAGAAATGGCAAAACAATACAAAATTTAAACAAGGCGATGTATGAACATATATATTGCATAATGCATTGGATTATGTGATATGCAATGTGACATTATTTTAGCAAATCAAAAAGAATATAATTCGTAATACATTTCTATGCTTGAGCTGAATCGTCAATATTGCCAAATAAATTTTAGTAAATGTAGCAGAACATTTGACCACAGATGTGTTAAGGGACAGGAAAAGATTCTTAATGAAAAATTAATTAATGGTTGCTATATTCAAATAATAGTTGCATTACTAAATTTCAATGTTTGGGATAACCTGAAATCAAATAAACAGTTTCTAAATTCTTTTCCTTCTGTGAAAGAAAATGTTTAAAGTTAATATGTATCTTAATCTCTATGATTAGTTGCCATTCAACAAAAGTTAAGCAAATTTAATTCCCAATGACAACAAGAGATACATCCACGGCCTCCATTTTGTCTGAAATGGTTGCAATTTTCCAAATCTGCATACAAAATAGAAAACAATGTAAAACTATTTTCTTTTCATAGAAAAGAAGAAGACTATTCCATATGTGCAGAACTCTGGATCGCAGCTAGTAAGTTCATTGTTGGAATATAATTTTTGTAATTATTATTCTGTAACTATGAATATATATAAAACCAAAATGCCCAATTTTTTTAGAAAAGCAAAATTATATTAATTTTTTATTCAATTCTTCCCACTTCTCAATTGCTATATTCCAGATTGGAGAAAGCTATGTTTGAGAAATTATAATCATTATATATTTTAGTATATTCATAGTCTACCTTTCTGTCAAAGTGTAGCACACCAAGGGAGGTACCCATCTATCATAGGCCATGTATATATAAATGAAATATTGATAAAAAGAGAAAAAATTCTGATCCAAAAATGTTAGGTATGTTTGTAAAGAAATGTTTAAAAAATTGAGTTTGTATGCATGGCAGTTTTCCTTATATAACAGAACCACTTGTTGATTGAGAAGAAAACCGTAAATGCGTTGAGATTCAAGACAAACATGTTTAAGCTTTCCAACTTCTTTTCTTATACAAAATAAGTAAGTAAATAAAAGTTTAGTAAATAAAAGCTTACTAATAAAATTATCAAAAAACATTCAAATTTGCATACCTAATATAGCACAGGTAACAGAAGCATTTCAAAATTTCAAGAGTTTAGAAGATAATGTATAAAGCTTCATCATATTTTTTGATATAAAAAAAGAGAAACCTGCTTAAAATATATTGTGAACAAAATATTAAACACATACAATATATGCATATTAAGAAATTATGATTGAGTTCATATTAATGTTTCATAATGTATACTAAACTAGGTCATCATTATTATGCAGCAAACTATACAAGTGTTAGACCTGACCATTTGTGTCAAATATTCTTACCTACTCCAATTGTTAAAGGGGAACCAGCATGGGGAGGTGTAGCAGGAATGTTTTTGGGTGGAAGTGGTGGAGGTGCTGTAATGTAAAAGGAACATTTCAAAGGCAAGGATAGACAAAGCTCAATCACAAAGAATTGACAACTTGGTCTCATGTAGATGTAGCTATAATTCAGAGTTCATTGTACAAGCAGAATATATTTCCACTTGGAACACCAGTTGTTAGTTTCTGACCTTCAAAGAACATTCCATAATTTTTATGCAGAGTATCTCTATCATCAGAATTACACATTTAATATGAAAGCATGCATAATAATGTTGCTGAACATTATACATTTTAAAACAAACATAGCAATTTTAATGATAAATTTATCTTCTGTTTTCTGATTAATTTCTCTTTTTAATATATTATATTGGAGTAAAAGTAAGTTTTCATTGCACAGTTGAATTCATATCTCTGTTGTATAATTCATATCTCATTGTATAATGAGCCATGATTCCTAGTAGATTTACTTCTTTCTATATTTCACAATTTTTCAATTATACAGGCCCAACAAATTAAACCACTTTTTCTACCAAGAATTGTTCTAACTTACTTCCAGATGGGAAAGGTCGTGATGCATTTGGAGATTCTACACTTGAGTTCTCTGGTTGCACAGAACCCCAAACTTCAGACTGATCTATGGGACCTGAAGCTATATATAAACAGAAGATATATAACAACATATTAATCTAGAAGTAACACAAGAGCTTGATTCTTTTTTTATTTCCAGTAGCAGTTTAACTCTGAACTTTAGGACCGAATTACAGCAGTTATTCAAATAAAAACAAATTAATCCAAATACTTGTAAGTAGTATTTTGAGTGTTTGTTTCACCATGAAATGTGCAGTACAATATTGGAGCTAGTGGCTTCCTGATGCACGTATCCATTCATCTAATATGGCACACTTTTTTAAAAAAAAAATCAAAATGCTTGTTAAAAATGATTCAGATAGGAGCAAAAAAAGAAAGAAAGAAAAGAAACTGAACATAGATTTGATACCATGTTTTTCTTAGATTAGCAATTCAGCAACCCAGGGGAGCATGGGTACACTCACAATCAGAAAGAAACAGTCAGCTGCATCTGCTAGGAGAGCAGGGGACAGCATAATGAAAGCAGCATTGGAATACACACCCCACCCTTTCCATACCTGCACCAAGAGGTATGCAGATACAAAAGAGGCAGAGCCTGGGGTAAAACTACTTTTGTTATTCTGAATAAAGCAACATACTCTGATGAAATGGACAGAATTAATCAAACAATGAATCTAATGATTATTTCAGATGAAGCAGCCTGATGCAAAATCTACATGGAGTAATCATATGGGGATGGTACTGAACTGGAACAGGTAAAATCCAAGTTCCAATCATAGAAGTTAATTAGGTAACTTCCAGACAATCACATTTTTCAATCCAAAATAACACAAGGACTATATAGGAACAGACTCAAATAGAGAGAAAAACTAGATATTCCCACCTGAGCCTCTAGGGAAAAAGCAAGCTATGGGTCTAATAAATAAATACAATTTAATAATTTACCTTCCAATTTGTCTTCTTCAAATGCAGATTCTAGGGGTGGACCGAATAATGGTGCTAGGACAGCAGCATCTTCTGAAGTTCTTTTGCTACAGAAAAATTAGATATTTCATATCAGCAGATGTGACAAACGGGTTAGATTTTTTAAAAAATATTTTCCATAAAAATAAGTGTCAAACTTTTAAATGTCATTTCATATATTTACATAGGAATTGAGTTTTGTCTTGATATTGCTTGTTATAGATCTGCTGATAACCATTGCCATATCTATGTAAGGAAAATATTATGTACCGCAGCAACTATGCAGTTTTAAGTTATACTAGAAAGTTGTCAATGTAGCTATTCAAAGGTTTATATATGAACAATTCTATAAAAACTTACATATTAAAAACAAATTAGCTTCTTAAGTGCTAATCCTTAAGAAATCAAAGAATACTATCCATATTACCAGATTTGAATACTGTCAGGATTTGGAAATGTGAAAATGAATTGGCCAATTTATTAACCTCCCAAGAGCCACTAAGATTAAACCTGCACAGTTTTAGAAAATTTTAAGTGTTGAGAGAATGGAATAGAATATAAACAGTGGGTACTTCAGGGGTGGGTAAATATGGCAATTTTATGATCTATGGACTTCAAAATTCCCAGAATTCCTGAGCCAGCCATAAAGTTGCCATAGTTGCCCACCGCGGGCCACCTGAATAGGAATACTGTTTACTGCATTTTATTTTATGTTATTCATGTTACTTTCTATAGCTGTAAAGGGAAGCTCAGGAACCAGTTTTTCAAATAGTTAGAGAAATGGGGCTCAGTGGTTCTGCAGTAGAAGCAGAGAATCATCTGAAAAACTTTCCTTAATATTTAGAAAATTGTGCCCATTCAGCTCTGGAGATCTTATCTCCAGCCTTTAGAGTACTGTTGTGTTTCTTTAAACATGCAGACACACATATACACATACTGTACCAACCAAAGATAAAATGTTATTCTTATAAGTAAAAACCCACAAGCCAGGAAATAAATTCTGGAAGCAGCATTTCACAACCAGTAGTGAAAGTTCCTATTTTTTTTTAAAGACATAACAGACAATACAACATTTTACAACATAGACAATATGATTTAATTGGCTATTTAAAAATTGAGAAATTAAATGTCAACAGACCACAAGTTATCAGATATATGAATAGTTTACCCCTATATGCATAATATTACACCTATCTTTTTGTATAACATTTTCTGTCAGGATTATATATCTTAAAAGGCATTTTGTTACATTTTCCATTCAAGGATATCAGAATGATAGCATAATAGAAGCAAGAAATCCTCTAAAATATATCCCAGTATAATATAGTAAGAAAACATCAGAAAACAGATCAAGTGCCTAAAACCTCTATAAGAGATTTAAAAAATCTGTCTGATATTTAAAAATGCCTGGGTACAAATAATATTTCAACAGATAATGCACTAATGACAATTAAATTTCAATTTCCACCAATTTCTCTCTCTATAACAGAGAAATGGTATATTACTAAAAAAAAAAACATGTAGTTGTTCTACAATGAATTTATGCTGCCCAAAGAATCTGGAACAAATTTACACATAAGATAGAAGAATTTAAGAGATGAAAATTATCCTCAGAATTACTATTTCTTAAAATGGAGTGAAGTAATGTGTACCTGAAATGATTAAGGCATTTTTTAAAAAAACACCACCACCAAGATATGTTTTAACAATTAGTATCATCCCAATGCTTAGTTCTGGTCACTAACTATTGTGCAGATTGGGTTAATAGCATTTTGTGTGTGTGTGTCTGTGTCTGTGCACACACATGTGCAAATGTGTCTGTGTGTGTATATATAAATCTGTGATATCAGATTATGTATTTGGTCTATCATAGCAGATTGGGATAAAAAGGTTATTCTTCAAATATTTTGATTCAAAGCCATTTGGTACCAGTCATTCCCTGTGTTTGTTCCTGGACATATTTAATAATCAAATGATATCAAGAAATGTCGATCAACAGTACCTTTCCTTCTCTAAAACTCTAATAGTTCTTTTGGTATAATTTGTTTCTTCTTTGTCCAATTGTTCTATCCTAATCAATAGTTAATACATTACACATTTTTGGATAAACACTCAGAAAATGAATACTGTAATCCAGTAAAATAATAAATCAATTATATTTTCAATCCATTTTATTTATGTATTTGGAATCTTATGAGCATAAATAATAGAGTAAAAATAAACAGATGGCAAGAACTGGCTCCAATATTGTAAATTTTGTTTACACATTTCTGCTTATAGCCTGTCTTGAGTTGATAATATTATCTGGCAACCAAGCTATATCTGTGTAAATTCAGTCTGATACAGATGGAATTCCTTTCCAGATCGCTAAAAGTTAGATAAAAAAGTGCATTGCAGTATTCTTTTCATACTCAATGTATAAGTAAAAAGGGAATGCCATTTTATGTATAGAACATACAGGATTGGAAAGAGATTATAATCTAAGAGATTATAATTTTATACATTTGTATAAAAAACAAATGTAGACCTAATAAGGCAGTCAAGCATAAAACAATAGTCCCTCCACACATATGTCCATTTTGAGAATAAGAATTCCACATCTTTGGGAACTCAGTTTTACACTAACCTGAGAAGCTCTGGAGTAGGTGTTGAACGCCGGGGTCTTGCTATCTCTTCACCTAGCACAAAATATACATTTAAAATTGTTTTCTTGGAGTACAGGGTAGACAAACTGCCTGCTGAATATTAAATAAAATCAACTGAACAGTGGGCCCACGAAGATGTGGCATTGGTGCTGAACTGAGATGACAAGTATATTCCTTTTTGCATAATGTGACTTTTGTAAACTTTTTGCAGTCGAGGCAATTAATTTTGCAGGAGTTATTACTGCATGAACAATTCTGCAATGTTACCGCCTAAGCTATGGGAGAATTTTGCTCTTGAAAGGAATTCTCAACTTTCCTGCCTCCTGGCTTCTCAACATTTTCCCTATTTTGTCATACACCTTGACATCATTTCATTGACTTTAAATTTAAGAAAAGGGTGTTTTCTTTCTTTGCTCATAAGACAAGACTAAGGATAAGAAGCTAGAACTGAACGAAAGCCTGTATATTGGTTCCATGGTTGGACAACCGGAAGGAACACTAGTAAAACTGCTTTGTGTGAAAGGCTATGATAGCTTCGGACAATATTAAATTATAACATTGTAGGCTACTTCTGCTGACTGCTGGCTGACTGCAATTTGGCAGATCGAATCTCACCAGGCTCAAGACTGACTCAGCCTTCAATCCTTCTGAGGTGGGTAAAATGAGGATCTAAATTGTTGAAGGCAGTATGCTGACTCTGTAAACTACTTAGAGAGGGCTGTAAAGCACTGTAAAGCATTGTATCAGTCTAAGTGCTATAATTTAATATCTCTTTAAAATACAATCAAATGACCAACAACTGTATAATATTAAAATTATAATTAGGCAATCTACATTTTTCTATTTAATGCTTATTAATACTTAATAAATCAGGCAGAAACCTAACCGTGGCTGCTTAACATAATACAAGATTTCATAAATCGTTTCAACTGAGATTAATTATGCCCCCAGTCTTTCTACATATACTGTAACATTTCACATTTTAGGGCTACATGTGTGTTTTTATGAAAAATAATGCAATGAAAATATTTTCATTAAATATATAGTATGTACAGTATGTATTTTTATTAGGTATATGAGAATATTCCATAAATTAAGATTGATATTTCACTTACGCCCAGAGAAATATATATTTTACGGCCTTTTGATATGGTCTGTGCAATCAGCTAACTGCAAATTTTGCATGTGCACTTTAATTTAGAATGCATCTATTAATTATGCTTATGTATTTTGTACAGAATTTCATACCAGTATGCAGATGTATTCTCAATCTGTTTTGAGGTCTATTTCACTAATGTTCTGAATACGATCTTTCTTGTTAATTAGCTGCTGCTGTTCTTTTAGAATATGAAAAATATGAAAGAAATCTACTCCAATTATGGATATTCACGGGTTAAAGTCCAATGTGTTTTTAAATGATACTTACTAGATAGGTTCCTCTTAACTGTACCCTAAAATTAAATACAGAAAACTACAGTTTAGAATTAAAGGATTATATTTACATAAAGGGAACATCGCTCTGTTTTGAAGTGCTAAAAGCCATCGAGAATAATATTTGTAAAACAAAACATACACTAAATTGGGTTTATAGAATACACTTTGTGGGTTCCTTTGCCAGTTTATTCATTCACTCATATTTACATAAACATGCAAACTATTAAAATATCTTTTGAATAGAGTTGAAGGTAATAGTTACAAATGTATTTACACAAAACTTTCACACGTACTCAATTTGCCAAAAAATCCTAGACAACATGTTTATAGCCCCAGAGCTAGATTATACATTCATAAAATCTCATTTGCTTGTACATTGGTTTATGTCTAATTTTTTAAATTTGGAAATCTAGACTGCGGTATTGAAGGATATGAAAAAAACCCCATAGAAACAGAAAATAGAACACTCAAGTATGAAACATAAATTGGACATATCTGTGCATGTAAGTGTTCTTATATGTTTTTCTGATAGCTCCTTATACTTTATATATTAAAACAGAGGGTGACAGAGGACTGGATCCAGAATGGTTATTCTGTTCATTTCTGCATGTGTTTTTCAAGGCAGCTCTTTTCTTTTCAAATCATATTCCATGAAATATTTTACCACCAGAAAATGAGGCCATCATATCACATCCAAGGAAAAGGGAAGACCAAAAAGTACTAAATGATCAAGAGTTCAATAGGGAAGATTTTAAAAGATAATAAAATAGGAAATATTTCTTAATCAATTTGATACATTAAGCTTGGCAAGAATTGTTATCTCCCAAACACTATCTGCAAGATATATGAGGCATAATCCCCAAATAAATTTAAAATAACCCACAGTCATTTACGCAACTGTTTCAACATGAATTAATGACCTACCGGGCTGCGTCTCTGTGATCAGCAAAAAGGAAGAGAGAACAGATACCTAGTCAGAGAGTGAAAGATCAGTAGTAAAAATGTCTTTGGATGGTAGGAGATCATCTACTTCATAAAATATTAATTTCAACACTATTTTTCTTCAAATAGCTCTCTTCCCAAATCCACTTAAGGTCTTGGGCCTGTATAAACTTGATTTTAAAAATGAACCTGTACTATGAAGATATTTGCAGGAAAAACGTCAACAGAAAATCCACATTTGCTTATTTTATCCCACATATTAATTGTTAAAAGATTGCTATAGATCAAAAATTAATTAAAGTGTTACAGATCTAAAATTAATTAAGATTTTAAATTAATCAAAAACCATGTCTGCTTTCTTTATATATTTTGGGCAGTTGGGGAGACTGGCCTTTTCATATTTGCAATTACTTCCAGTACTTATTTGGAAATTCAAAAACATTGTCTTAAAAATGTCTGGTATGTATTGTCAGCTTCTTATATTTTTAAAAATTGGCAATTATTCCTTGTTTTGAAAAAGGGTCATATTATGGAGTTAAATATTCTTCTACCTTTTCTTTTTCTTTTTTTCTGAAAAATGCAGAGCACACTTTGGATATTGTCAATATTCATATATCCCTATTATTTCTCTACATAACTTTTACCTTATGTTTACTTTTGTCTCGTTCTATTTATCATATCTGTAGTTTTGTTAGTCTTTGTGTCTGGTCTGCAATTTGTCAGCTCAGTGAGACTCCTATTCTCCCAAAATAGTGAGAATCTGTGATTTCTGGTCTCTTCACTGTTTGTGATTTGAAACAGTATGTTTTGCTTTTAGACTGTTCCATATAATACAAACTATTCTTTATATCATATATGTTATGTACAAAAGAGTCAAATACAAAACTCTCATATCTTTTAAATATTGTCGCATAAGCAATATCTAATAAGTTATTTCTGGAAAGGTCTAATTTTGCCACTGAGCCATGCTAATATATCTCCTAGTCTAGAAGAGTATGTGTTTATGAGAATAGTAAACTCAATTTTTAGTAAGAAAATTAATTTGGAATAGGACACTTGCTGTGTGAATTCAGTGCAAATTATCTATAGATTCTCTGCTGGGCAATTTTGAAGCTGCTTTGCTTTTCATTTTTTGTCCTCGCTTCTTTTGCCTTTAAAGACATTTAGTAAAAATATTTCAGTGTTTTATTGTGCCAAACTTTGAATCTATCTGGCTCAAAATTTGCTGGCTAAATATTCCCTAAAGGATCTTCTATCTGTGCTATTTTTTTTAATCCCATTCTCATTGATAGATTATGTTACTTTGATCCTTCCCTGTTATACTGAAAGGTATTTAATCTTCAAATCTTTTATCAAGCTGTAGCTCAAAAGTTCAAAATTAATTTTGTTACCTTTGAATTTTACATCTCAAATCTTCACTGATTGCCTATTTATTCTAACAACTTTAGAAGGACAATTAGTTTGAAAGGCAACCAGGTGGCCTACATGGATATCTTGGTTCCTGCTTCTTCAGGGAAAGGAAATGGTTCAAATAACATGCAGCCATTTTTTATTTTCCATTAGTGCTGCTGTCAATATGAAGGGAAGAACTATGCTTCCTTCTCAGAGCCTATCTTCCCAAAACTGTCCTTTGTTTATTCCTTCCTGTGAAATGACATGAAGATGAACAACCTGACAGCACTACCTTCTCAAATACTACAAAATATGTATGTATGTGCATGTGCATACATCCCCCACCCCCACAAACAGAAACTGTTTACATCTAATAAAATGAGAGTATTAAAGGGAATAAGAAGACTTCTTACCGGACTTTTTCTCTGCAAAATGCATTAAGATAAAGAGAAAAAAAATAGGCATTTTCCACTGCACATAATCCATGGAAAAACTAACGAAATGATACATTAAATATTTTACAGATCAGTCCTAAAGACATCTATTCAGAAACCAATTAATTTTAATTAAATTTACTTTCAAAAGTTCTAATGGAGATAAATTTGTAACAATGAAAAAACTAAAAGTTTTATTACTGTAGTCAAAAGAGAAAGTCAAAGAGAAATGGGCATTTGTAAAATTCAGAGGCTATGCCTCCTTGTTCAGAAACAAGTTGCAATAGGATTAAACAGGTTCACCATAAATCAGTCTTCCTTAACCTGGACATTTTTTGAATTCATGTTTTCTCGACTCCCAGAATGCCCTGCAGTGGCCAAAGTTGTTCACACACCACTGACAGTACCCAAAATAGAGAAACCATTGAGCATGAGAATCATAACATTGAAACATTGCAAAGACCCTATTACTCATTATTGATATACATGTAATGTTTCTCAATGTGTAATCAATTAGCTTAACTAATTAAAATCAAATATATGTGATGGACCTTAATGATTATCTGTGACCCATCAAAGAGACTAAGCATATTTTTATTATTTTGGTGCTTTATTTGTCTCGGATCAATCAGAAAAATTTTAAATTTAAACTGAGTTCCATTGTTGTCCATTACAGAAAAACAATGGTGATATAGCTGCTTTGTTAAACTTCGAATTACTCCAACTAATGTAACTGCCTTCAAAAAAGGTCAAGAAATACCAGTCATAAGGTTATTATCCTGGCTAAGAAGGATAACAAAATATAAAATATACTGGTTTCTGATAACATGGGATGATAAATATAATCATAAAGAAACCTGACAGATTGTTCTCAGCTTAAGCAGGTTCAGATATTATGCATATCTGTTAATGCATGACATATTCAATGAGATTTGCTCACAAGTAATGGTGCATGACTTTGCAGTCAGAAACTATTAAACAATTGAATTGAGAAGAAAACTTACTTATTATGTTTTGGAACAGCACATTTCCTTTCGTAATCAAATAGAATCCAATTAAAATTCAACAGACGGCTCTAAATACTGATTCCTTCACCAGATACAAAAAATGAAATCTTTGCTGCTGTTTGATTTTCAGCCCATAATTATCTGTTTGCCATCTCCATAAGGTATGAGAATAGTTAGTTGAGAAGGTAGTGACAAAGTGTCACAAGGGGATTTAAACTAAACTGATATTTTCTATCATGTGTCAATTCCTAATTATTTTCCCCATTCTTTTTCCTTTTAAATAGTTTAGGACCTTAAAAATGTTACTTGTTCCCAAGTGCTCCCCTGTCATATCTATGCTTGAGCTGATGGTCATTATCTAATGTAGACTATGGAATACAGCAAAGCCTTGCTATTAGAATAAGTAGGAAGAAAGAAGGAGGGAAATAGGGCACACTGATCTTTTCTTCCTCATCTAACAGTGTTGAATTATTTGGGCATAAATTCTCAACGATGAGGTTGGCAGTATAAACATCTCACAGAAATTATTTTATTAACACATCATCTTGAAGAACAGCTCATCAACATTCATCAGAAACACACACCATCATCAGATTTTCTTTGTAGAAAAATGATGCATAATCCAGTGGTTTATAATATGTTATTGGTTAATCACAATGTTACTAAGAAGAGCAAGTAATTGCTATTATTGCTTTATTTAACATTTTTTCCATAAGATTTCAAGCAAATCTTGCTATAGACAGTGAGTCATGATTTTATAACAGTGATGTTTGAGGCAAAATTTTAAGATTGGCTTATATTTCTTGTATTTGCAAAATAAATTCAACAGCAATGATACCTGAAGTACAGTTTTAAAATACTGTAGTTCTGCTGCTCTCTAATCTCTTTAAAGAAAGGCATAATAAATCCCATTATAGAAATAATTATAACCAACAGATATGCTGCAACCATCATCCATATATCCCCTCATATAAAGTGGGAATGACTTCTTGTTGTGCAACAAAAGAAATACATAGAATATATGATATGTACCAGCCTTTCCTTTTACATTTTAACAAGGCAAATTTTCTCCATTTCTGTCATAATTCTGCACAAAGGTAGATGGAGTAATTTCATTCATGCTATTGGTTTGGCTCTAATCTTTTCAGATGCTGCTTTCTGGCAAGAAACAGACCTAAAGTGAATTTTCAGGTCATGAGACACTTAAACCTTAAATTAGCACATTATAGTCATATATTCAGGAGCAAAAGAAGAAAATGCTAGTTGTATAATCAACTCAATGGGGCAAAACAACACACTTTGGATTATAGCATTTCGTTTTGCTCCAAAAATATTGCACTTTTAAATTTAAATTGGTTATCTCTGGATCTTTGTGAATGACATGACTTTATTTCTAAATTAAACCAGCATTTTAAAAAGTGTCCTATTAGAAAAAAAAGATGAGATAACAATTTTAGGACATTTCATATTTCCCCGCTGTGTTATTCTTATGCTGTTTTAGGTAGCTTTTCAACTCTTAGAACAGTTTAAGTTGGAGGGAAAGGAGAAATTATCCAAAAGCGTTTTCCCCCAAAATATATTAAATTCTATTTAATATACATTTGAGTCTAAACTCATTAGATATACATATGAATCATGTAAGCACACTTTCCTATACATATTATGTAATTCTCTCTTCCTAAGTAAACTAAATCTGGCTATTAGAGAACTTCTAGCCAACCATAATAATATTCCAATTACTATTTACTTTTGTAATACTATCTAAACAAACTTCTTTTGAAATATTTTAAAAAGCATATCAAAGGGTATTTCTCCTGAATTTTGCTGCAACAATTAGAATCAATATCTATACTATTACAGCTGTGAAGAGAAAACTGTTTTAAGAAACAAAACAAGTTCTTGAAAAAATTGATTGTATTCTGTCTAGAAGTACTAAAACAAATAAGGATTTCAATCCAGCACACCTAACTTTCTGATCAAGGTAGCATAATGGACAACAGCTCATAGAAACTTTAGAAAAACCCTCTTTTTGCCAAAAGCAAATTCCAAAATAAATATATAATAGTTTTGCACAAAAAAATGAACTCAAATGCTGCTAATCAAGGGGTATTACTTTTATTAGTCAAGAGTGCAATATTTGGTTTAAATGCTCCAGAGATTTTACGTTATTATGCAAACTGTTGCACACACGATACATCTCACTAATATAAAGTATAGTCCTACTCAATTTAAAGAAATGACACTATACATTCTAAGTTTCCCTTTTCATAGTATAAACCCATTCAAGTTATTCTTTTCAGCATCCTGCCTTCAGGAAAAGCATTACAGCTCTAGAAGCTTCCTTAAACTGTATGGCATCAATTGATTAGGAAGCTGCATTCTCTCCAATGCAACAAAGTCATCATTCTGATTAACAGCTTTCATGTCTTCCACAGTCCAGGAAATGAGTGTTACAAATCACCTCTTGAACTTGATTTCCATATACTACAATATAACACACTGTTGCCTTCAAACCCAGCTGCATCAGTCTTCTGAATTCATAATGATTGCAAGGTTCATTTACTGAAATAAAGACCACCAAATTGCACATACACATACAATGCATAAAAGTTGGAACTTCTTGCAGCAGTAAATGATGAAGACATAGATGATACCCGACGTTAGGTTTCAAAAAATTTGCACGACATTAGATTAGTTAAATTTGTTTCCAATTGTGAATCCAGTATGCTGCTGGATTCTTTGTTGTTAAAGCCAAATGATAGAAGAAACAAAGCCATATATTTTCTTTAACTGGAAATTCAGAAACTTTATGCAATTAGGGCAAGTACAACTTTATTATTTACTACTAATCTTTTCGTATATATCCAGTAACTAATAGTACCAAGGGACCAATTGGGAGACTGTTGTAATTACCTTCTTTTGTACTGCTGTCTTTTCCACAAAAGAATGGTCATTATTATGAGAGTGATAAACTTATAGACTTACAATTCAATTGCATAATTTTTATGAAGGAATGCTATTAAAATGGTTCATGTCCAAAGTAGATATATAACTATCTACCTGATAAACAAATCACCCCATTGAGTCATAGTTGAAACAATTAGAAGTTAACCACCTGTGTGGGATGAAAGTAAGTACTATTTAATGTTTAATGAATTAATCATCAGATGAAGCAGAAACAAATCTCAATAAAAATCCTGTGTCAATATATTGTTTGAGTAGCTCTGTTTGGATAGAGAAATCTTGAACTGACTAATATAATTCATCCTCAGATATTTATAAAGTACAAACTCTCTGTAGGAAGGTATTCTGACATAAGGCCATTGGACATATCTCCTGTTTACCAATGAATCATGCTTTTTTCCCCAGAATGTTAGCCATGTGCTGCATTGGAGAAAGAGGCTATTGCTTTAAGGAAATGGAAAGATTTCTTAGACAGGATGATGAGCAGGTATCCACTTCTGAAAATGGGGTTTTGATAAGAAATATGGGTATATAGGAACCTTGGTGTATCAGCCAATTACTTGGCTAACTGATGTAAGGGTTAGAAGGCTAACATATGTCATCTAGATCAGGGATTCCCAACTCCCAGGCTATAGTCCTGTGCCAGGCCACAGCCTGTTCAGAACCGGGCCGCAGAAGTGGTAGATGAGTTCATGCACACACAACTACATTTATGCATGAAACCATCCCCTCTCTCCCACCCTGGGTCACTACCAGTCCATGAAGCTGGAAAGGTTGGAGAAAGGTGATCTAGATAAATTGACAGTGTTCAGAAGCAGTGATCAAAATGTAGAACTCTATGAACGACACTGACCTCCAATGTTCTTATAAAATTGGAAGTTGAAAGTTGCAATCTGTAAAGTTGTTTTTCCTGAAATGCTACTTATTCCGCATACAGGATTAGCTAGTGGGTTTTTTTTAAAGAAATATTAATGTTTTGATAAGAAAATATTTGGAGACTGAGAACAATTTAGGATATGCAAAAGGGACAATTCCCATTTGTCATGCTTTAAAGTAATAATACTAAATCATTCATGTTTATATTGTCTTCTACAGGGATGGGGTGGAGTAGAAAGAAAGAAATGCTAAGAAGGTCATTCAGTTTGAAATGGATCTCTTTAGAATCTAAAAGAAAAAACTGATCACCCATATGACACCAATAGGTAACAGGACACAAGCATAGAACATGTTAGTCAGCCAAAATAACCAAATAGTTATACAGAAAGTTGTATTCTTAACCATATTGGGGTAGAGACAAAGCTAGCCTGGGAACACTAACGGTATTAGTCTCAAGCCAAGAGAGGAAAACTGAAGGCTTAATTTTAAAGAATAGAGATACAAAAGCCATAACAAAAACCACAGAATGCAGCCATCTCTGAATAGATAGGTGAAAGGAAGGACACACTGAGATAGTGCTATAATAAAGATCATCATATCACTCTAGACATTGCCAATAAATTGGCCAAAATTATTCTGACTGAAAATATCAGGTCTTGAGAATTCTTGTCATGTTAAACTTCTAGAAATAAAAGCTTTGCACTATTGAGAGTAAAAGGTATATTTTTCACTTCGCAGTAATGGTACCCATCTCTTCTGCATCTCAAAAAGACTTAAATCTCTTATCTCTGACTTCTGCACATTTCTAATGACATTCTTCATGTTTTTATACTGGATCCCTTTGGGAAATTGGAATCCAATTTCCAATAACTGATATAAAAATGAGAGAGCAAACAACTCAGCTCAGTTTAATTTAAAAAAAAATCTCTGAATTGTGGCCATTTCATGACTATTTGAATAAGTAGCCTCTTATTTTTTTCAAATGCTTTTTGAAATACCATAATAGCAGCATGCAGAGAAAATTGCTGTGACTTCTTCAATGTTCTCTCTTTAAAGATCTGTCAAAAGCGCAAAGCAGCTATGGAATAGAATAAAATAACAGAGTTGGAAGGGACCTTGGAGGTCTTCTAGTCCAACCCCCTGCCTAGGCAGGAATCCCTATACCATTTCAGACAAATGGTTATCCAATCTCTTCTTAAAAACTTCCATTGTTGGAGCATTTACAACTTCTGGAGGCAAGTTGTTCCACTGATTAATTGTTCTATCAGGAAATTTCTCCTTAGTTCTAAGGTGCTTCTCTCCTTGATTAGTTTCCACCCATTGCTCCTTGTCCTGCCCTCAGGTGCTTTGGAGAATAGCTTGACTCCCTTTTCTTTGTGGCAACCCCTGAGATATTGAAACACTACTATCATGTCACCCCTAGTCCTTCTTTTCTTTAAACTAGACATACACAATTCCAGCAACTGTTCTTTATATGTTTTAGCTTCCAGTCTCCTAATCATCTTTGTTGCTCTTCTCTGTACTCTTTCTAGAGTTTCCACATCTTTTTTGCAGTATTCCAAGTGTGGCCTTACCAAGGCCTTATAACGTGGAATTAATATGATCGTCACAGTCAGTGTTGGATGTATATTTTGTGTATATTCGTAGACATTGAACTCTCAAACTGCAAATGGAGATGTGGATACTCTATTTTTCTTATCTTCATTTATAAATTCCTTTGGTTTATTATATTGCAAACAGTTGCTGGGATGCATCCACAGTTTTGTTGTACTTGTACAATGACAATAAAGTTCTTCTATTCTATTCTATTCTATTCTATTCTATTCTATTCTATTCTATTCTATTCTATTCTATTCTATTCTATTCTATTCTATTCTATCTGGATTCTATCCCTCTATTTATGCAGCCTAGAACTGTGTTGGCTTTTTTGGCAGCTGCAGCACACTGCTGGCTCATATTTAATTGATTGTCCACTAGGACTCATGATATTAATACTATGATAAGTCATGATATTTTTCACCATATCTTGAACCTAAAATGATTGTAGGAAGCCCTTATGCTGTGAAATACATGATAAAACCAAATTTGGAGGAGATGAATAATGTAAACTGATTTTATGGCACACTTGGAAAATAAGCAAAATACAATTTGGGAAGTCTTAGTAACAAATTAAACATATTTGCTTACCACTGGTGAAGGTGAAAGTGCAATATTGCCTATAGAAGCTTTCAGTTCATCAACAGTTGCTGCACTCTTAAGAGTGTCTTTAGATTGCAAAGGTTTGATCTTAATATTGAATTTCTTGTGTGCCTCCTCTTCCTCTTCAGATTCACTTGAAGAATAAAAGTGCTTTCCTTTGGTAGGTAGATCACAGTTAAAGAGAAATGCAACTGATCTGTAGACTACAATACAACAATCAGTTTCATAATAGTCCTATCAAGGCACCAGTTTTAAATGAACAGTGCGATTCCAATGGTGTACAACACAATTTTAATACAGTGCAGTACATTACATTACAGTACATAACTTGGAAGCAAAGATCTAAACTCAGAGCGGGAAATCAGACAGTGGAAAGGAGCTCAAAAGAGCCTTGAATATGATCCATTGTAGAGTTCTCCATCATGGGAGAAGATAGCATCTGAAATCAGGCAATCTCTTCCCAGTGGCACACTTATACCGGTATTTACTGGGAACCTAGGACTAAAAAAGCTGATGATACTGGAATCCTATTCTTTTTCTCTCTGTTGGGCTCCTCCCGTCCCCAATATTAGAGAATTTAGACATTGGGAAGATTACATGATTGAGTTTTGAGAAGGAGTTGGGAATTCTGGCAGGTGTAGCTAGATCATCTACCTGAGGAAGGAAGTTGCAAATTAAAAATAAAGGATATAGCCAGGTTCTTCTGGTCTGATGCTGTATCCTTCTTCATCAAGTTCAGGTGAATTCTGGTATGGCAATATAGTGAAGAAGTCAACATATAAACATGCTTTTCTTTTTTTCCCCTTTTCCTCAAAATCTCATTAATGAGGCTTTTACTTATTTGCTTTGAGAATTTATAAGGCCTCCTAATTAAAAAAAAATTGCTACAACACAAATAAACATTAACAGAAAAGAAACCAGCCATATATCATTAAAAAGTAACAGGACATATAAAGTCTAGGCACAATCATTCATACCTTATTGGATCATTGCAATTAATTCTATATATGAGACTATCCTTAAAGCTGTAGCTGACCCCAAAAGTGGGAGCAAGCAGGGATGGGTCCCTCTCAATAAGTCTATGTAATACCATTATTGTATTAGGTGCAATGGATACCAGTGGATTTTCAGATACAATTCAAGATGCAGTGGTTATCTATAAAGCATAGAAAGTGGTGATTTCAAAGGACTATCTCTCCAATTTCTGCCTATTCTACAAAGCCTGACATATGAGCCTGCTAGTAATATAAATATATTTTTGTTGGGCTTTATCCCTGACAGGGTATGTATTTTGTTTCTTTACCATTGTTTTTGTACTATATTTTTTTTTTTTGAAACTCTGTTAACTACCTTGAATCACTCTGCAAGTAGATAGTCATATACAGATAGTTCTCAACTTATAATGATTCATTTTGTGACCGTTCAAAGGTACAATAGCACTGAAAAAAATGTCTTATGACCAGGGGTGGGATTCTACCAGTTCAGATCTATTCGCTAGAACCGGTTGTTAACATTCTAAGCAATTCAGAGGACCGGTTGTTAGAAGAAATTACTGGCCTAATCTTGTAAGGAAGGCAGGAAGGAAACATTCTGGTGTTGCTTACAGAAACTGCCTCTCTGTTAACTCTTATTACATTCCTGGCAGGACTAAACTTCCTGTCTCAGGAACTTCTCTGGAGTTTTTTCCCCCTCCTTTGCTGGTACTTTGCTTGTGTGAAGTGACCACTCAAAGTTACAATGGCACTGAAAAAAGTGACATGACCATTTTTCACACTTAGCATCCCCACAGTCATGAGGCCAGACAAAGAGATGTATGCCTCGATGTGAGTGATATTGAGTTGGCCACACCCAGCCAATAACAGGACTACCAAGCCATGTCCACCCAGTCACATGACCACCAAGCCACGCCCACCACCTAAGCCATGCCCACAGAACCAGTTGTTAAAAATTTGAATCCCACTCCTGCTTATGCCCAGTCCTCACACTTGCAACCATCACAGCATCCCTATGGTCATATCATAAAAATTTGGGTGCTTGGCACTTGGCATATATTTACAATGTTGTAGAGTCTAGAAATCATATGATTGCCATTTGTGGCTTTCCCACAAACAAGCAGTCAATAGGAAAATTTGTCTAATGACTGCATTTGCTTAACAACTATAGCAAGAAAGATACGAAAATCAGGTGTGACACTTAACAACTGAGAAGTTCTGATCCCAATTGTGATTGTAAGTTGAAGACCACCTGAATGTTAAATACATACTGTACCTGCATATGTATCACTCAACTTATTAGACAGTGAGTAAACATAAAAATATTTTAATCCAAACATTTAATCTCCTAGGGGATATCTTGCAAAATAGTTTTACTGTATCTAGTGTGTTTATGATACACTGATATTTCTCTACCTAGCAAAATAAAGAACACACATAGGTTTTGAAGACATATGATGGGAGATTAAACAAATTATCTTGACTAATTCAGTCTGCAAATACTAAAGTAAAAACTATAAGCTAGTGCAACTTCTTTTCAAGTTAAGTTAAACATTGTCAGATGAAATGTTAATTTCTCCTATGAGGCTGGTTTTCATATTAGCAATATGTCTAAAACTGAGCTTCTCTACAAATGATTTGCAATATTTTTTTTTTGTTTCCAAATAAATGGGCCAAGTGTTTGTATACATATAAAACATGGGATGGGGAAGACTAACAATTTATTTCCTCTTCTGTTTGTTCCAAGAGGAAACAATATTCTTTTATAGGCATGCATCTGATAAACTGAGGGAATGGACAAGGTACTCGGTTATTTCCAGCTTAACTTTCAGCGTTCCAAATAATCAGCAGAAATATATTCAGTAGGTGGAGATTATTATCAAGGACTAAGATAGACATGGCTGATCTCTTCTAAACATAACCTATTAGTTTCATAGGGAAAAAATCAGTCCAGGCCAACTGCAGGGATGTATCTGGTAAGTGGATGTATCAGGAGAATACTTTATATGCAGGTGTTGTTATTGATTTTGTGCTGACATAATAGGATCTGCTAAAAATATAATTCATAGTCACTATGACACGTTAATAAGTGTTCAAATAAGTAGCGAAGTCTCACTGGAACAAAGAATTTTTAAAAGACTGCTATCAACTTTGAGATATTTTTTAATTACTATTACTTACATATCTTTCCCAGTCAATCTCTGAATAAAATCCATTCGGAGCACCATTTGTTCTCTTCTGTAATACATAGTTTAAACAATGTTTTTGTTTGTGTTGTTATAAGAGGGGAATACATTAAAATGTTATAATTTCTTAGGAGACATGAAAAAGTCAATGTTTTCAATGGAGAAATGCCCCGACATCGATCACTCCATTACGAATAACTAAAAAGATCATTTCAGGTTCTTTACTCTGCATCTGGAAAGCAACTTTCCATTCTTGAACTTTCGACTATTCCAAAGCTGAGAACCAGTGTAGGAATTGTAACAAATTTTATGATAATTTTCATTGTCAAAGTACAGTATAGTAATAGCAATAAGACTTATATACCACTTTACAGTGCTTTTACAGCCCTCTCTAAGGGGTTTACAGAGTGCATATTGCCCCCAACAATCCAAATCTCGGAAGGATGGAAGGCTGAGTCAACCTTGAGCCTGGTCAGATTCAAACTGCCAAATTTCAGGCAGCCAGCAGTCAGCAGAAGTAGCTTGCAGTACTGTATTCTAACCACTGTGCCATTACAGCTTTTATAAGATACCTATGCAAGAGATGATAACTCAGTGGCAAAAGTCCCAGATTTGATTCCTGCCACCCCACATTATAGGCTCATATAGCAGGTTTTTAGATGTTGTAGCCTAAGACTCTGAAGCCATTGAGAGAAAGAATGCTGGGTTATACTGTGGGATATCCAAATATAAACTGATACATTCTTGGCTCATAATACACCAGACCTAACTGTGATTGAAAAGAAGAGAGTGTGGATAATTGATGTGGCAATACTAGGAGACAGTTGGAATAGAAGACAAAGAATTGGAGAAGATCACGCAGTATAAAGATCTGAAAATTAAAATCAAAAGATTATAGCATAACCAGTCTCCCCAATAGTTATCGGCACGTTGGGTGCCATACCAGAAAATCTTGGACAACAATTAGAAAATCTGTGCATTGATAAAATTTCCATTTATCAATTGCAAAAGGACATACTGCTTGAATCCACACATTTACTATGCTGGTACATTATGACATGATTTCCCAATGTTGTATATATAACAATAATAACTATCCTAGAATATTTAAAGGGTTTTTTTTTTTTTGCATATAATATGTAGAATCAAAATGCATAGTTTCATTTCAAAACAATGTATGATTAACATAATATAGCCAAGGTTTTCTTTTATAAATACCATTTTAAGCCAAGCTTCATAAAACAAATGTTCTATTTTCCATCTAATTTACTTGAATTAACATTATTTAATTCTCCCCTTCAAAAGCTTTCTATTACAAAACGCTAATTAATATAGCCATGAAATAAATAAATAAGTGTGTGTGTGTGTATGTGTGTGTGTGCACGCACACACACACATACATGCTTTAAGGTGCTAGCTTAGAAAGCAGGAGACTGTGAGTTCTAGACCCGCCTTAAACATGAAAGCTGTACAGGTGACTTTGGGCCAGTCACTCTCTACCAGACCAACCCATCTCAAAGGTTATTGTTGTGGGGAAAATAGGAAAAGGAAAGAGTATTAGGTGTGTTCATCACCTTGAGTTATTTATCAAAATAATAAAGGCAGGATAAAAATCTAATAAATAAATATGAACATATATTAGAAACATGTAAGAACCATCCATGGTTGTTGCTGTGGCTATTGGCACACTGGGTACCATACCAGAAAACCTTGAACAGCACTTAGAAAATCTGTTCATTGACAAAAACCCACCTGCCAATTACAAAGAGCGACACCACCTAGATCGTGGTTTATGTAAAATGAAGAGTTAGTCATCCTATTTGGAGCATCAATGGTGAAAGTACATTGAAATAAGTAACACATGAAGAATATCAAACATGCATTGGTGTATTTTAAAGAAAAAAACAACACTGTTGTAGTTTCAACATTATTGTAACCGCCCACTTGAAGCTTTAGTTTAAGCCAATATTCACATTCTTACCGAAACTGCTTTTCCGCCTTCCTGGGCACATTCTGGTTTGCTATTGTAGAATGGATCATGAGGATGAGGACTGGGTGGCTGGAATGGATTTTGTTTTTTATAGAAAAAGGGTTAAAATGTTTGGTGGTTTGACTTAAAAAAATACATGAAACTACATGGAGTAAACAAGCTGAAAATGAACTTTCTGAAGGAATTATTTGCCAAATTAATGTTGCTATCAGCAGACTATTTTGGAACAGAGAGTACCTGCTCTAGTCAGCAGAAGTTAGACATTATAAGGGAATTTAGCTGAAACCTATCATGATTTTAAATCTCATGGTCTATTAACTGAACATTAGATTGCTACGTATTTCAAAACCACACCTTCCTCCTCTTTCTTTTTTTCCCATCGGTCAATAGCTTTTTCAATTTTGTATTTCAATGCAGTATATCTTTGCCAATTAAACAGGACAGATCAATCTTAGGGAAAATTTAATTAAGCAATCATTGAACTATATAAAGGGGATATGATCTTAAATTCATCCTGTTTGTAAGAAAAGAGGTCAATAGTATTTTGATGTTCAGTAAGTTTTGAATAGTTGCAGGGTTGTGGTGCTCCTTGACAAAATATCCATCACATTGTGTCCAAATGTCCATCAAGAGCTTACACCGGCCCAATGTCTGGTTTTTTTCAACATAGACTACCCTGTCCTTGAATGGCTGGGTGGACTCGACATTAACATTTGAACCTCTATAAATCCATGCATTTGCCATACGCTAAATAAACAAGTTGCAGGCAAAGAAGGTATTTTCTTAGAACTAGAAACTGTTAGCCATGAATTGTTACTCCAAGATGGGATAGAAACTATCAAAATTGAAAGTTTGTTTTGTAATAATGGAGATGCCACATCCAGAAACTTGCAATTGATCATTGAGTTTACAAAATAAACACCTCTTCTTAGATTTAAGATTAACTACAATATCAAACTTTTAAACTAGCAACAAAATTCAGGGTATAGAAAATCTACTGACTGGAATGTAGCTACAATCATTCTAGTCTGAGTAAACATGACCCACAAAACAAGAAAATTTCTTGTATCATTTAAAGAGAAATTTAACACATATTACATAACTATAGAATAGCAATTCCAAAAGTGCTTTTTCAAGAGACAACTGGACTTTCTGGTTTTTCTTTGAAGACATTTCACTTCTCGTCCAAGAAGCTTCTTCAGAGCTGTAGAACCTTATTGGATGAGAAGCAATTCAAAGAAAAACTAGAAAGTCCAGTTGCCTCTTGAAAATGGGATTACCATGACTTGGATGACTGAGAATCTCCATAGTCACATAGAAAAGCTAACGTCACTTGAAATAATGCAAAATGATTAGATAAAAATAATCTTCATTTTCAGACTTCAGCAGTACTGAAACCCAGAAAAAGTGTGAGATGTCACACGCGGTGAATACAACAGACTAACAGTAGTAATGGTGAAGCCAAAGACCGAAGACAGAAGGCAAGTTTATTAGAAAGTTGCCTACTTGATAGCTTCCTTTGTCATTTTAAGGTTTGCAGAAATATGATTTTGCTTGAAAATTGAAAGATGGGAGGAATAGAAAACTACACGAGCGCATTATCAGTATGGATGATTTAATGGAAACCATATCTGTGTGAGTCAATGCTGGTCTATGACTTTAATAAAGATTTGATTTGATTAAACCTGTGTGAGCCAAATTCTAAGTCATGTGGAAAAAACATGCTTGGCTGTTAAAAATAATCCACTAACCAAGATTGCAGAAAGTGGGAAGGAAAAATAGATCAAGACAGCGAGTAATGGCATGGAAGACATTTTTCCCCATTTATTTCTTCAATATAAATTGTTTGTCTCCCCAAGTTGCTAGTAAGATACGGCAAGGGCAAAACACAGATTCTAGGATATTTGTAGGAGGATAAGGAGAGCAAAGGACAACACATCTGTCATGACATCATCATGCAAATGATCTGGCTTCTGTATTTGCTTCAAACACTTGAGATCCAAGAACATAACTGTTTCATCTGTGTGACAAAGTCATGGTGTACATGCTATATGCAAAACCTACGGGCTCCACTTTCAGAATTATGTAGGCAAGCTGGGATGTGTTTAAAGAAAAAAGGACAGTATTTTGTTTCCTCCGTGTCTAATATAGCAGCTCCAGAAAAGCTACCAACTCTTTTCTGTGCTTAGATCAGTGGTGGTTAAACTGGGGATAATTACCCAAATCAACAATTTGGCATAGCCTGGGGACAATGGAACAATTCATAATGGCTTGTTTGTGAGTTGAGGATCTGGATTGAGACAATTATTACTGAGATGCTTGTGTAAAACAATAGAGCTCTTTTTTCTGTGAGAGTAATGACTCCAACTGGTGCAGAATGCGGTTGCCCGGATAATAAATGTTGCCAGATATTTGGCACATGTAACACTACTTCCATGTGAGCTGCACTGGTAGTAACCTAGTGTGTTTCCAGGTGAAATTCAAGGTATTGTTGGATTATCTTTAAAGTCTTACATGGTTTAGGACTAGGGTATCTGAGGGATCATCTTTTTTCAAGAGTTTCTACCTGTCCAATCAGGTCAAGCAGAATGATCATGCTGCACAATGCATTCGGCACCAGTTGGAGTCATTATTCCCACAGAAAAAAAGGCTTCATTATGAATTGTTCCATTATCCCCCTAGATATGCCAAATTATCAACTTGGGTAATTATCCCCAGTTTAACCGCTACTGATCTAAGAATGTCAGCTGCTCTATGAAACATTTTTCTTTCTGAGATCAGAATGGCGTCAATCCCACTAGCTTTATATCTGGCTATGTACTGGAGCCTGGGCCACTGATTCTGTCAAGGGCCCTGTTTCCTGGCTATGTTGCTAAGTAACCAAGTATCTTGCTCCTATGTATATTTCATTTGGACATGTTTAGTGTTTTTATTGGTTCGACTGTTTTTATGGCTTTATTGTTTTTATTGTTTATAAACTGCCCAGATTCGTTGACTGAGATTGATGGCCATAAAAATTGATTGAATGATTGAATGAATGAAATTAGTTGAGACTGGGAAAAGGTGCAATTCGTCAAGCAGTTCAAGAATCACTAGCTTAAACTACCAGTACAGCAGTGGTGGGATTCAAATTTTTTTACTACCAGTTCTGTGGGCGTGGCTTGGTGGGTGTGGCAGGGGAAGGATACTGTAAAATCTCCAGTCAGAGATAGTATTTTCTGGTTCTCTGAACTATTCAAAATTTCCACTACCGGTTCTCCAGAACTGGTCAGAAGTTGCTGAATACCACCTCTGCAGTACAGAGTAGATTGCACTATGAATGGGACCTGAGGAATGAATCAACTTGCAAGCTAGGAAAGTCTATGTCTTTCTTCTTCTTCTTCTTCTGCTGAACAGAGCTTTGACCAAACTGTTATACATAAGCGTTCCAGGTGTGGTCTACTTTTGTTTAAAAAGAAAAAGGAAAAGAGATAATAAAAGCAATGAGCGGACATAAGGGGGATGCAGGATGATGTGTAGATGCCAGCTTTTTTTCAACCTACGATTGCAACTACAAGCATTTCTACCCAATTCAGTTCTTCTGAAATCACTGCTATTGGGCTGAAAAGGAATAATGTTAAGGTGGGAGGATTAAGGATCTTGGGTCAGATGTTCAAAAAGTTAGGCCAGCAAAATTGTATTAGGACCTTTCCAGAAGATAAAGCTCACTCTCAACTAACAACAGTAGTAAGAGGAAGCAGAAGATACCTTACTTCTCAGAAGACACTTTTTAAAAAGTATCTAGAAGGCATATACTTCTATATTAATAAAACCTTCCGAACTAAGAATTCAATTAAAAGAATAATAAGTGATTACTTTTTAAAAGGAAATAAAACTATTCTGTATGTTTATCACTTCTTAAAAAGGATAAACATTTCTGTGTTTTTGTATTGTGTAAGGGATCACATAAACTTTTTAAAAGAAGGAATGGGAGAAACTTTCAATCAGGAATCATAAAAGAGAAGGTTGAGTATGCTGGTCATTAAGTATGAGACAGATTTTATATGATTCAGTCCTCAATTCAACAATACACTTTCCCTCAAAAAGAAGAAGGACATGCCATCTAAAAGAACCCACATTCACCAGTGACATAAATATGCTGGGAAAATGTTTTTTTTTTCTGGACATGACCATGAATCCAGCTCATAACCCATGTACTAGAAGTTCATTCACTGTTCAGAAAAGTATCATCTGGAAAGGCCCTTAGGATTCATAATTTCTAGGTCTTCTTTCTTTTAATAACATTTTTATTGGATTACAGAATAAAATACAAAAATATGAAAGCAAATAATAGGAAATTTCTGGGTCTTCATTCTGTTTGTGAAGATCTATTGAGCACACTTAACAATTACCCCCATTTTTTTCTCATCAGATAAATAGGAGGAAGTCTTCTGAAATCAGGAATCAATATAAAACAAAGTTAAATTTGTATCTGAGCCCAACATTCTTTATTGCAAACATAAAGTCTAATAGCTGAGGTAAGTTTCTTTTGAAAATTAGTTCTAGCATGTATGAAAATACTAAGACCATAAATGAAAGCAACAGTAATTTAAGAGCAGCCCTTCTTTCTTATTTCTATTTTCTCCTGGTTGTAATTACCTTCAGTTCATTTCCTCAAATGCAAAAACCGATTTTCCAATTTTAAATCTTGATATAATATTTTAAACTTTTTGAAATTTGAAGAGGAAGTAGAGGACTTAGACTGGGTTCAAGTAAAATCAGAATATATTGAAATTTAGTTTTCTAAATTTAAAATATAGAGTATTCTATATTAACTATAGAATATAGTTAATATATTCAAAGTATTAAAATAGAAATAGGGAAGAAGATTTAAGAATGCTTAAGGCATATTTTCTGTTGAATACACCTAGTTGAAAATAAATACTAATTTCAGAATGAAATATCTTTAAAACTTACAGTTCCATCTCGGTCTGGTGATCCTCTGTAATAAAATTAAAATAGGTTCTATTACTATAAGGAATCAAAAAACCTACATTAATTTAATTATCATCACTGCTCAATAAAATAGTTGCACTGAAAAAGATTATACTTCTTAAAATCATATTTTTGCTTCAAATGTTTCTAATGAAACACTACTATAATAAAGAATAAAGCAACAAACATATCCCGAAAATCAAATTATTAAGCTGTACTGCTGCCTCTGTACATAAATCACATATCATAAATTGGATTTTTTCTCACTGCCTTCTTAACCTGCATTCCTCCCATCCTTAATTGGCAAAAATTATACCAACATCAATTCTTCCACCCCCTTTTCCCAATGGACTTCAGCTTCTGGATTTCCCTGTCAGCATGGCCTACAACAGAGGATTCTGAGTTGAAATCTGCACATGTGGAAAATGTTAGCACCAGGGATGAAATTCAACCACCTGGGCCTACCTCGGGAGAGGTGGTAGGGACGATTTGAATCAGTAAAAATTTGCCCCAATCACTCCCGGTTGCTATTACCAAGCCATGCCCACAGCCAAGCCCACAGAACCGGTAGGAAAAAAAAATTAAATTTTACCCCTGATCCACACATATGCTTCCCTCCACACATTCACATATGTATGGAGGACTATGCAACTGTATGACCCCAGAGATGGATAGTTACTAGAGGTCGGGTATCATGAAAGTAGTTTACTTATTTATACAAAATGTGGTGTTTCACAGGACTCAGTAACATTCACACAAAATGCAAGTGAAAAGGCCCATACATTAATAATCACCTTAATTGCTGTAGCAATAAAATAGCTACTAACGCAAAACTTCTACAAATTTCTATTTCCTAAAATGCTTGGATAATGTCTTTCTCACTTTCTTATGTGCTTGTTGATGTCTTTGTTAATTCATCTGTTTCCAACCTATATTTTGACTAGCTCATTAAAAATTAGACCCTTCTATTTCCACTTCAATTTGGTGATTCCAGAGTGCTTTAAAAAAAGTCCTTTAAATTATTCAGAATAATGCTAGCATTTAGCTTGATGTACCTACAAGGCTAGATATCATTCATTATAAGTTCCTCCTTTTAACATTTCTGTTACTGGATTGCTGTGACTGAATTTCAGTACTGTTATGAAGTTATGAAAGTAACTGTCAGGCAAACATCTGGATAATTGACAACATAATTTATCTCATGTTTATATTTTCTATTGAGATCTGTTCCTTTCATGCATAGTCCATATTTCTTTTTAATATAGTTCAATCTAATCCAATGGCAGGAGAGGCACTTGATCAACAGTAATCCAGTACTCCAAAATGTTGGTGCAAGATGATTAAAAGCATTTTCAAAAATGGAAAAAAATCTTGTGAATTTCCTTGACCATTTCCCCCCCGGCTTTTCTTATATTTGCTATGAAACTTCTAAGGGGAAAAAGAGGTGTAGGTGTGGAAAAATGTTTTCGAGAAACAGAAAGCAGCAACATACTTAAAATATTTTTTCCCTCACACATCATGCAGGAACTGTTAAGTACCACACCAAGTAAAACAGTTTCATTTTAAAAACTCTTCTAAACCAACAATAGAATCCTGTGATATAACTGAAAAACCAAGACAATTCTTTGCGAACATCTAACATCAGAAAAGTTTTCTTTTTTGAGAATTTGGCCTCTACCTTCGGTAAGTCTCTATATTCACAGTGTTGAATGAATTCAATCAAACTTGCAAACTTCAATTTGGCAGTTTAGATAAAATATAGTCATCCTATCAGGGAACCAGAGAAATGAGTAACTGTGCTTTCATTGTTTGTGTAAAACAATTTCATTCATGAAACAGCTCTAGTTATGTATTTGTGTGTTTGTTTACAATTCATATTTATAGGCCACCCACCCAACTAAAAATTATTTGAACAACAAACAATTAAAAATAAATTCAGAATCACAAAAAACAAAATGTGGTGTATTAGATAAACAGATGACACCACACCAGTTAAAACAATCCCTGGCATAATAAAATTGCTATCAAGGGACATACTCCCAACTCAGGACCTTGGGTCAGTGAAGGCACCAAGCTAGAAAGCAGGAGACCACAAGTTCAAGTCCTGCCTTAGCCATGAAACTCAGCTGTGGTACTTTGGGCCAGTCACTCTCTCAGCCCAACCCACCTGACAGAATTGTTGTTGTGGGGAAAATAAGGGGAGGAAGGTGTGTTGGATATGTTTGCTGCCTTGAGTTTTATTTATTTTTATTTATTTATTTGTATCCTCAGGAGTTACCATCTAGATCTCATTACAGGGCAATGTTTTAAGGATGGGACTGGATTCAATCTAACTTTATGTATCTTACTCTTCAGACTGTTAATTCACAGTACATACTTACGTGGAATCGGTATCCTTTTCTTTCTTCCGTATTCCAAAGGCTTTCCTTGTACGCTTTTTCAATCCTGTAGAGACAGGAGAAAAAATAATGGACTATTTCAGACAGCTTTAAACTGGGCTAAGTAATACAGTAGATCAGTGGTCCCCAACCTTTGGGGCACCAGGCACCAGTTCTGTGTGGAGAGAGGTTTTTTTCCCAAGGACCGGAGGAGGTGTGGTTTTGCATGCTGACTGCATCCCGCGGATGGGGCTTCACTTGTTTGCGTGTCCTGGTTTTTGGCATGCCATGGCCTGGTGTCAGTCCACAGCCTGAGGATTGGGAACTCCTGCAGTAGATGGCCTAGTGAGCAATCAGATTCAACATATTTGGAAGTTAAGTCTTACTGAAGCATATAGAGAGTTGTGTTTTAAAAATAAACAGTATTGTCATATAATGAATAAAGATCTATAGAGGACTTTATATTACACAGCTCAATTAAAGCACAGAATGTAGAGGACTTTCTTCCCATAAAGGAATTCTGATATGATTTACTATTGAGTTTTACTGGCTTAATAGACAATTACAAGTGAACAATGGTTCTGTCTAGGACTAAATTATAAATGGAAAACTCCCTCAGCAGAGTAAATAAAACTAAATATTTTAAAAAATAGATATATTTTGAAATGTTTTTACAAGCTGTTTAGAAATGCTATTTTGGTATTCCTGTCATACCTTTCTAGATTAATAAATCCACATACACACACATTATAAAAGCAAACAGTTTTGATTAATTGTCATTACTTATATTTATTAAATTATATTACATTACCAATTACATTACTTATATTTGTTAATGCTGAAGAGAACAATATCCAAAATTTCCCCTCAGAGAAGAGCCAATATGATTTAGTGGTGAAGGTGCTGGCCTCAAAACTAGGCAACTGTGAATTCTAGTCCTGCCTTAGATGTGAAAGTCTACTAGTCAACTGGGCCAGTCACTCTCTCAACCCAACCCATCTCACAGGATTGTTGTTGTTGGGAAAATAAGAAGAGGAAGGAGTATTAGGTCACCTTAGTTATTAAGTAATTAAGTTATGTTTACTCCTTTTGAAAAACAAGATAAACAAATGAAAAAGTTCTTTTTATCAAACTGGACGAGAATTTAAAAAAATACAGAAGGCACTACCCTCATAGCTATCTTCTACAGCTAAAAAGTTGCTTCGTGGAACTGTAATTTGGTAAAGATTTAAAAAACTTGCCTGCAGCAGGTTGTTATTTAGTTATTTTCCTATAAATCTATTTAGTATCTTAACTAATAAAGCGTAGGGGGGATATACAGCTGTTAATTTTGTTTTGTACGTATCAATGTTTGTAGATTTATCACCCGGGTAACAATTATATTAACATAATCACGGAGGAGTAAATGTTGTATTCTATGATTTATTCTGGTACTTGTTGGATTATTTGTATTTTCTTGCTTCTCTTTGCTTTCGTTCTTATAAATTTTTGCTGGTCATTGACCAAATAAATATTATTGATTGCTACTATCAGTTCTGCCTTCATTGCAATACAATGCTGGGAAAAGAAGCACTGCACCTACCCCCACCTAGCTTAGGGCAGCGCACGATTCTATACACATTTTCCTGTGGTACGATTCATCTTGTTCTTTCAATGCTTGGATGAAAATAATAACCTCCACTGAAGCCTCCCTACCCACGTTTGCATGAACATTGTGTAAGCCGGAACAGAACAGCTTCTCTTAGCTTTGCAGAGATTGCTCACAACTTGTTGCTACAGTGATACCAACCCATTTAACCTCCAGAGGACAAATTAATGAATGTCTTGCTACACAAACACACCTTCGTTTCCTGAAAATATCGTTAAGAGACTAAAGTCTGCACAACTGAGTTAGTTTGCTGGAGCAACGGGGTCATTAGAAGGACAGATACATAAGGACTGAGAGTGGAAGCAGAGAATATCTGATATCCTAGGCATTGTGTAACCAGACCAGGCTACTGCAAAGATAAAACTAAAACACAATTCTGAACAGCCCTTCCATCCAACTGTAGGCTACACCAGAAATTATAACGAGTCAAATATAAATCTGCCATAGAATTTGCTATTCATGGCAGCCAGCAACAGTGATTCTGAGTCTTTATCCTTATGCAGGTAATCCTCAACTTATGACCACAATTGTCATGCCCCTGTTGGAGTCTGAATCCAAAAGGAAGAAGAACAGCTGACAGGGAGTTGGAGTGTGGCTCCGTTGGCTGTGGAGGAAACTGGGGATGGGCAAAGTCCGGCTGGGCAGAGCAGAGAAGAGATAAAACAAGGGAGAGGGAATTCTGACGAAGACCCAGGCCAATCCCCTCTTTATCCTAGGACATGCAAGGAGCAATGGAGAAGAGAGCAACATGGGTTGCATGGCTTACGGGGAAAGGCCCTGATTCCCTTCATTAGACATACCTGGAAAGAGAGTTTAAGGAAGAGGAAGCTAAGAGCAAAGGTTGCTGGGAACAAATGTGAGTTTATCATGTTGACTTTGGTTGTCTGCGTTCCTAGCATCCTCCCAACTGGGTTGATTTACTGCCATTCCTTCACCTCTGGAATTCCTTCTCTTGCCCTACTGGACTAATTACTCCATCTTGCCTTGATTGGACTCATAGTTACAGTTTTTGTTGACCATGTTTTGGACTTGAATCTCTGCAGCCAAAGGCTGTTCCTGGGAGAGTGTTTCTCCAGCCCAAAAGGTAACCAGGTGTCATGCCCCTGGTGAAGATTGACTCTGAGGGAGAGGAGAAACAGCTGACAGGGAGTGGAAGTGTGGCTCCGGAGATTGTGGAGGAGGCTGGGGAAGGGCAGAGACCAGCTGAGCAGTCAGTGAAGGACCCAGGCCCATCCCCTATCCATCCTAGGGCATGCAGGGAGGAGAGGATAAAGGAGAGACATCGTCTACTTGTGAGAAGAGGGCCTTGAACCTCTTCATGGACTGCAGCTGTGACAACTCAATAAGAGTACGGACCTACATATGGACGAACACTAGAAACAAAGCGTGGAAATATCTCTAGTTGATGGTTCCTCTCTGAGTTTGGTATCCTTCCCAGTGTGTGTTATCTGTGGATGTCCTCCAGCCCTTATCTTGCCGGATTTGTGTTGCTTTTTTCCTTCTTCTTGTAACTGTTTGTGTGGGAGTTTTTTGTCTTCCATCAAGAATATTCGGAGCTTGGAAGCAAAGTGAAGGAATAAAAGGGGCTTCACCTGTTTTCTGTGACTATGTTTGTTTTGTATCCCACCCGGGGTCATCACACCAGGACATTGGGGGCAAAGTTGGAACAAATAAAGAGACTCCTACTTATTATTTGATTGTATTGCCTTTGTGCCATGCCCCAGGTCATCACAACAATTGAGCTCTACATTTCTGTTGCTAAATGAGACATTTGTTAAGTGAGTTTTGCTCCATTTTTACCACCTTTCTTGCCAAAGTTGTTAATTGCTATAGCTGTTAAGTTGGTAACATACTGGTTAAGTGAATCTGGCTTCCCCATTGAATTTATTTGTCAGAAGGTCATACAAGGTGATCACATAGCCCTGGGACATTGCAGCCGTCATAAATATGAGTCAGTTGCCAAGCATCTCAATTTTGATTACATGACTGCAATGGTCATAAGTGTGAAAAATGGTCATAAGTTCCTTTTTTCAGTGACGTTGCAACCCTGATCACTAAACGAACTATTGTAAGTCAAGAACTATCTGTGTAATAAAGGTACTTATAAACATACTCATCACTAAGCATATTTAGAAGGAATAACCATAACTATAATAATTACATCTAAAACATAAGGCAACCTTATAATTCATATGAGATACTTTATTTTAATTGCAGTTGCATGATAAATTCCTATTAGAAACCCAACATATAATAATGGTCTCTTTCTTTTACTGCCTGTCACTAAGGATACTTAAGAGACAATTCTAATTTTGCAATAAGACAGGTAGCATAGGCAGAAAACAAATAAGAAGCCATTAAAATAAAGTATAGGACTAAATCAGAATATTCTAAGATAAAATGGTATGATCTAAAAGCATATTGAAGTGCCTGTACTTCTCTGTTTTATGTAGAAGGTATGGATGTGTGAATAGGCAGAAACATGTGTTTTCTACACAGCATTTTATCAACCACAGTTAAAATTAAAGTAATATAAATTTCCCAGTCAGCTCTGTTGGTGGGGAAATTTGTTTCATTCTAAAGTGGAATTTTAGAAGAAACTTTCCATCAACATACAGTGGTACCTCTACTTATGAAAGGCTCTACTTACGAAAGTTTCAGGTTACCAAATGCGTCTTCGAGAAAATATCATCTCTACCTACGAATATGTTTCAAGATACGAAAGGCTTTCTTGGAAAATGGCGCGTCCGAGCTACGTTGCCATTGGTTATCTTCCTGGCATCCCATTGGCTAGGAGGGATCTGTGCGCACGCACCGCGCCGCGTTCTCAGTCTTGCGCTAGCAATCCAGCAAAGCAGGAAGTAATAACGAAGAATTACAGTCTGGATTTCGGGGGCTTGGAACAAATTAGGACATTTACAGGTAAAATGTTCCTCTACTTACGAAATTTTCAGGTTACGAAACGGCTTCCGGAACGAATTAATTTCGTAAGTAGAGGTACCACTGTAATCAAGAGCTGCACTTTGTTACATAATCTTAACAGAAAGCACCAATAATATTTATTTATTTGATTTGTCAATCGCTTACAAGATACAGGTATAAGAATAAACATAGTTTTGAATTCATGAGATGGATACTTATAAGAAAAATAAAGAATAAAAAGAAAGAAACAATAGGACAGGGACAGTAAGCACGATTGGTGCGCTTATGCACGCCCCCTACAGGCCTCTTAGGAGTGGGTGAGGTCAATAGTAGACAGTCTAAGGTTACAGTTTTTGGGATTTGGGGAAGAAGCCACAGAGTCAGATAGAGTATTCCAAACATTGACCACTCTGTTGCTGAAGTCGTATTTTCTGCAATCAAGTTCGGTGCGGTTAACCTTGAGTTTGTATTGTTATGATTGAAGCTTAAGTATTCATTTGCAGGTAGGACATTGCAATGTATTATTTTATATACTATATTTAGATCGGACTGAAGGCAGAGTAGTTCTAGATTTTCTAGATCTAGAGTTTCAAGTCTGGTGGCATAAGATATTCTGCAAAGAGTAGAGGAGCGGATAACTCTTCTTGTGAAACATTTCTGGACTTTCTCAATTGTGTTAATATCAGATACATGATATGGGTTCCAGAGTGATGAGCTATATTCAAGTATAGGTCTAGCAAATGTTTTGTATGCTTTAGTTAGTAGTGTGATATTACCAGAGAAGAATGTATACACATGTTCATGTTCTGTACATTTTGAAAGATTAAATTGGAGTGAGAAGACTATGCTCTGTGTGAATTCATTAACTTTCATAGGAATCAAAATCACCGAGTTTCAATCTATGTCTCCATTGTACAAGGTGACAACATACATTGGATGCTTTTTGCTCTTTGAAAATATTATTGTATATGCTGATCTTTCAGTTTAGGTATTTAAAAAAGATCAAAAAAAATTTAGTGCAGTGCAATAATTTCTGATTCTAAAGAACAGTTTAAGGTTATGTGCCATGCCTTTCAGTATACCAAAATAATAATGGAAAAAATATTGTAACCCCAGCGGAAAGTGTTATGGTCTTGAAAGCATACTGATTATAGTTATTATCTTTGAATATCCACAGTTAACTATAAGCAGGAAACAGGAATTAATTATATTAATTCTGGAGCTTTGAACACATGTGTTCTTTCTTTTCTCCTTCATTTTTATCTACAGTGCAATTTCATCCTTCCTTAGATTGTCTGATGAGCAACACATTACTATTATCATTGTTCCCTGGTTCAGGTATAACAGTAACTTTTGTTGCAAACTAGAAAGGAAAGGATGGAGAAAGTATGTATGTATGTATGTTTAGGCCCATTTAATACTTTTAATTAAATATATTTTATTTTTTGTACCAGGTACTACATCAGGTATTGCATATAATCCAGGTATTTAAACCATTCCCAGTATTTTCAGAACTTGAATGACAGAAATATTTTGTGTAAACTTAGTGTGAAGTCAAATAATGCTTTGTATTTTTTTTTGACTTCTTCAATGTATTTCATTGTTGGGGAAAAAAGGAGAGGAGACAATTATCTTCAGAGACACAAGAACAATTTGATTGGTTGACATGGCAATTTGATATGCTCATTAATATTTTACTGAATTCATTTACAAGAAAGAATTGCAGATGTCACATAGAGGAGACTAATGCTAAAATGCTTAGAAATGCTGGCATTAGACAGTAGCCTTTTTATGCAAAGTCAACATACATAACTCTGAATATAAGTTAGAATATTGCAAAAACCATGGATGATGACTAATAATTTAAATATCAAATTCCAGAGTCATACAAAATGGTAAACAAACATAATGAAAGCCAATTTGATGTAATTAAGGTACCAGACTAGAAAGCTGGAGACAGTCATAGGCACAAAGCCACCTGGTTAACTTTGGGCCAGTCACTCTCTCTCAGTCCTAGAGAACAAACAATGGCAGACCATTTCCAAAGTCTTGCCAGAACTGCAGAGATTAGTCCAAGCAGTCACCAGAAGTCAATATGGACTTGAAGGTATTAAAAACAATAAAAAAACAATAAAGACACAACATATTTGCAATAGAACATTCAAATTAAGCACAGGTATCACATACCCTCCAGATTAATCAGATATTTTCTTTGATATCACCGCATTGTCAAAAACACTATCAATAGTGAGATATTATAACCATCTACAGTAAATGTTTCCATAAAGGCAGATGGTCGGTTTACAATGGATTGTCACTTGCTTATAAGAGGAAAACTGATAATTATTTGAAAGAAAAGTGATAAATTGTCAGTTTTAAGTGATCAGAAAACCACTACATTTGGAGGAGGAGGAGGAGGAAGAGGAGGAGGAGGAGGAGGAAAAGGAAGAGTGGTTTGCCACCCACTTGATGGATTATAGCAATATTGACATATTTTTCTTTAGTCAGAAATTGTTAGGACAGCTAATTTATAGGCAGCTTATTTTCTTTTACTATATTAGCAGATTATTAGTTATTTCATATTATTTCAGGCTGGAAGTAGAAGAAAACAGTACATATAGTCTACAGTACATATATTCAATCTCAGCACACTTTTTGCATATTCACATTGTTTCCACAACTACTGAGTAAGAAATGAGGTGTGGACACACTCTCTCCCCTCAGAAAGTATCCTTTTCTCTTGCGATTCAAGTCCGGACACGCAGCTGAATTTTCTGGAAGAGTTCTAACTTCAAGGCAATTTGGGATGTAGAAAATGCATCTCTTAATTTTCTATCTTTCCTTCTGCAGATGCTGTACAAATCATTCATTTAAAAAAAAAATAACTGTCTTACCTTCCCCATCAATGAATATATTGCCTTTTTCAGGATTAATTTATCTTTCCTTCAATGCTTTATAGATTTTCTTACGCTACATATACACAGTCTACTCATCTTGTTAAATATTTGCAAGATCAACAATGGATACCCCAATAATCATCTGAGGCATTTTTCACTACAGAATATAGTATTATGGCTTTTTCTGATCTAGTAAAGCAGTGCTAATATGATTGCTGTTTAATGACAATTATACAAAGAAAATAATACTAATAGCTGCATATCACAGTATTAGATCTCAGACTAGTATCCTCAGACACTGATGCATTAAGTATTGTAGACAGTAGAGAAGGTGACTTTGATGCAGATATGCAGGGTTTGTTGCCAAGAATGGCCAAATCATTTCTAAGTCCAGGGTGAAATAACATTTCATTCATTTTGAAATAACATTTCAGGCAGACATCTTCTTAATTTACTGAACTATGAGAGAAGGAAGACGTGCAGCACAATCAGATTTATAAGATTATTTTATTATTTACTCTCAATAAGAGTAGTTTTAGTCTTCCTGGGAAATTGATTTCCTGCTCTGGCTTACATTGGTGGAGCTGACAGGTTCCCTGCACTCATAGCTCTCTATCAGATAAATAAAATATACTATGAGCTGCAAAATCTCCAATTCAAACCTTAGCTTAGCTCAGCCTGCTGAAGATATTATATATCATAGGGCATATCATTTCAATCAAATTTTTTCCATTTGGTTTAAGAAGAAAATGTATAACACAATCCAAAGAAGTTTAAACAATTTCAATGTTAAATTAGTTCATATTTACAATTGTAAGAGCAGTGGCACTCTTATAGAAATGATAAAAAAGGACATTGCAACATGGTGGCGGAGAACAGAAGCCAAGATAAGACACAAAGCTGTTATTGCAAAAGACAGCTGGACTTTGTTTTCTCCTGAAGATGTTTTGTTTCTCATTCAAGAAGCTTCTTCAGTTCTGACTGGAGATCACTTCAAAAGTTGCCTTTTGAAAAAGCATCTTTGGGACAACCATGACCTAGATGACTGAGAAGCTCCATAGACATTAAGATTTGATTGGCAATTATGTGGACTGCTATGGATTGGTTGATTGGACTTGGCTTTGGATTTCCTCAGCTGGAGAAGCTGGCGAATGGGGCTATGTTTACTACTTTGCTGTGCTGCCACATTTGCTGTATTATCATGCCTATAGGTTAGGTACACTGAGGATGAACTTGTGCTTGTGGGCCTGGTGCTGGATGAAGGAATGGCTTGGAAGATGGGCTTCATTTGTAGTGCTGGCTGTTTGGGGTCATTTTCTTTTCTGGGTTTGCATCCTTTTTTGCTGCCAGTGCTTCTACCCACATGGACTATATGACTCTGGGCGACCCTTCATCGGAGGAAACTGACAAGAATGCTAGAGTTTATGGAAATTGGTGACTAGGCAAGAAGGATGAGGTGGTTAGACCTTTCCTCCTGCAGAGTCCATCTTGCCTTTGCCTCTATTAGCTTTAGAGAAGAACATGTGGTGTGACTGCATCTGCTAGTGTGATCCCCTCCTTTGGGTGAGACCAGAGGAGAAAATTGGTTGGGTGGAGGTTTATTGGAAGGAAATCATTACCAACTAGTGAGTGTGGCAGGAAGGGTATTCCTGTGACGTGTTTGTGTGTCTATGTGTGAATGTGTGTGAGTACAGTGGGGGAGATGGACACTGGGTACCCAGATGCAGCTGAAGTATCTCAGGGTGCTTAGTTTCATTTTCCTGGGATTGATGGCACTGAGCACTATAAGAGGACCCCAGTTTTAGAAATTGAGGGGAAAGGATTGGAGGATAATGTAGCCTTTGGGTGGTATAGGCAGCCCAAAATATTACAGTGGCAATGGACATGGAGAAATATGGCAGGAGGCAAGGGGTGAGCCATTTGGGGTGGAATGTGGGATTGATGTCTCATATCAATTTCATGTTCCAACTCATTGATCTCAATCCCTGTATCCGGTCATCAGACTTTCAGAGACTCCAGAGACCTTAAAATGCTGCTTTTCAAGGCCAGATCAATTTGTAATAAAGCCTCCCTCATCTGTGATTTAATTGTTGATTAGAGAGGTGGCCTGGCACATATTATGAAACAGAATCAGCTGGCGCACTGTAGAGACTTCCTATGCCGAAGCTTCCTTGTGGCATCCCTGAAGTGGGCACCATTTTGGAAGTGGCCACAATGCTTGCAATCTGAGAATTCAAAATTCAAAAAATTCAAAAATTCTTCCAAAATGACACCCACATCTGTGATGGTTTGGGACAGTTTCTGTATAAGGAAAGCTGCCTAGTGGATCGTCTTGGCGCTTTTTCAGAAAAGCAATTTTCAAAAGAGGTAAATGGTGCAAGGTATGAGGAGCAGTGGTGAAATGCGACTGGTTCTGCCTGGTTCTGGAGAGCCGGTAGCGGCGATGAGCAGCAGAGAGAGAACCGGTTCTCTCCACTGCTCTGTGTTTGGGCCACCCACCCGCCCGGTCTCCTATACTTATTTTTATGGCCAGAATTCGAAGCGCAGCTGCTTTGCGTGGCGCAGAATAGCGCCGCACGGCAGCTGCTGCAGCAACCGGCGTCATGCAGGCTTGCAGGAGGAAAGGTAGAACAACTCTGCGCCTGCGCAAATGCCTCTATGCCTGCGCAAATGCCTCTGCGCCTGCGCAAAGTGCGTGTTTGGTGCACGTGTGCATGCAAAGTGTGTGCATGCACACAAAGTACGTCCACCAAACCACGCCCACCATATAGGTGGCAACTTTATTTGAATTCCGTCCCTGGTGAGGAGGTTCAAGGCGTAGGACGCAGTGGAGCAGGAAGAAGACTTAAACCCTACAGAAATCAAGCCAAGCGTGAAGTAGGTCCTAGGGGCAGGATGGGGGAAAGGTAAGCGGGTGGGAGCAAGCCACAGTACCCCTTCCAGTGGTCAATAGTTGCATGTCAAGGATATCTGTAGGGTAAACAGATATTCAGATATCTTCATCTGAATATTTCTTCTCTTATAACTTTGTTTTTTATCATTTGTGATGTTTTTTTAAATGATAACAACTATTTGGTATTTATTAGCTAACTAGTTTTTTTAGCCTAGTTGTATCACTTGTTTGTGAGATGGGCAGTTATATAAATTTGACAATAAAAAAGTCAACAAAGATGAAAGTCTGGCTTTCATTCCAGATAGTTGTCTAGTCAGACAGATAAAGGCTTGTACTTCAGGAGATGTATTAATAATAGTGTACCAAATTTTATTAGATGGGATCTATTTTTGAGCCCTTAAATAATTCCCAAGAAAGCTCTGGCACAAAGGTGACAGCCACAAACCATGATAGAGAGATAAAATCTGTCCATATAGAGAACAGAAGGATAAACAACAAATTAAAATTATCTTTAATTTTGTTAACTACCAAACTGGAGGTGGCTGAGAACAGACTATCTCAGCTGCAAGATCACACAAAACCTGTTAACACAGCGATAAGTGATTTAATGAAGTCTAATAATAGCTTTCAGGACATATCAAATACTTAAAATGTCTTGGATCCAATATATGCATGGTAGGAATTCCCAAAGAAGAGAAAAAGCACTACTGGGTGAAATATTAGTTTTGTCAGATTGTTAGATAGATATTGGGGCCATTCTGTTCCAAGCTTTTCTTTTTCTTTAAAAGCTGGAATATATTGACCATTTATTGGGAAGTTTCTCGGTTTTGCTGTGAAAAATTCCGTCCTAAAGCTAATCTATTGGTAAATGAGCAAGGAAAGAATAAGTCTCACACTTTTGTTTCCCCAGATATAGAACATGTGTATATGCTCAATTACTCAGTATTATAATGTGACTATTTTGCACATTGCACTGCTAATATGCATTGTACTTAAAGTGAACTAGCTATTGCATCATTGAATCACAGAGTTGGAAAATATTATTTAGGTCATTGGATCTGCCTTGAAAGAGCGTAGTTGAACATAATATCTTTCTCCAAAGATGGGCATGCTGCTGAACCTATTAACTCATAAATTGAAGAACCGAACATTAGTACCAATGGGAAACTATAACTATCCTAATTCAAGGCAAGTCCAAAAATGTTAGAGAATTTCTGGAAGCCTGGCCCTTTGACAAATCGGCTGTCAACAGGCACATAGAGATAAACAATATCTATATACCATTCAAAAGAAATAATCACTAAGCCAAAAAAGGGAACAAAAAGACCAGAACACCTCTTTAGCAGCAATTGATACCCAGAGAAGCAGAGATTAACACCAAGACTAACATTAGACTAACGATCATGAAGCAAACAATATCCCAATCAAGGAATTGCCAAAGAAACTAACAGTAAATAGCCCAACCAAAGAACCACCAAAACCATTCCCATGAACACTGGCAGGCCAAGCCACTAGAATATAAAATGACAAAAAAAAAAAAAACACAACTCACTCCCTTCTAGCACTTATAAGGTTACCTAATTTGGGTAAAAAAAATTGCAAGAAAACAACTAAGCTCAGAGAGCACCAAGGACCCCTCATTTCAACTCTGAGTTACAAATATTCCCCTCTGTTGACATGAGGGACTGTGAGCAGTTCAGGAAAGAGTGCAATTGGTGCATTAAACAAATCTGTGCAAAGGCATACTGATGGATAACTTCCTTTAGCAAAAGGGAAGTGGTGTAAAAAGGAGTGGTGAAAGGTCCATGACCTGGGGTACCCCACATTGTGGGGGGGGGTAGGGCTTGATCACTTTCCTCCTACCAACCTTGATTGGATATATATATATATGACTCTGGTAACACCTGGACACAAACAGACCCCCCCTAATACCTCCAGCCCAAACATGCCCCAGCCATCTACCCAAATAAAACCTAGCTTCCTAATAAATAATTATCGGCCATTTACAAGAAACCAAGCTGCACTAAGAAACTCCAGTGCACAAAACACAATGTTGCCAACCAATCAAAAACACAGCAACTCGAAGACCAATAAAAACAGACCCAGACTCCCAGCCAATCAAGATGAGGAAAAAACCATTCAAATATAACAGAAAGCCAGCACCAAATTCAAACCAAAAAATGACTGCCAAGCCTGGCACACAAAATTAAGAAGAACCTAATACACATGCCTGAGGATGGTAGATGAGATTCTGCTGAAACGTCGCTATAATAAAAGCACAAATATTACATGGGAAAATACTCGAAGAAACCTAAATACTAGATAGATAGATAGATAGATAGATAGATAGGTAGGTAGGTAGGTAGGTAGGTAGGTAGGTAGATAGATAGGTAGGTAGGTAGGTAGGTAGGTAGGTAGGTAGGTAGGTAGGTAGATCCAGTCAAGATTGGATATATATGAAGGAAAGAGGAGAACTACCATAATACAGTGCCTTTCACTCCCAGGCCCTGAAGCCAGTTCAGACATCATGTTCAATAATAGTGAAAGGCACCAAGAAGTCCAGGAAACCCACAATGGTTGCACTATCTCTGTCCCAAGCCCACCAAAGATCAACAAATGTTACTAAAGTCATTTCAGTACTGCTCCCCAGGGCCGAACCCAGACTGAAAAAGATCCAGATAATACATTCCACCCAGGATTGTTTTTTTCCCAACCATTCTCTCAACAACCTTCCCTAAAAAGATTGGAGACAGACAAAAATTGTTTAGTACTGTGAACAACCCCACTGGGGTTGCGAGATCCAAAAATGGCCTCTTGAGAACGGGGTGCATCACTGCCTTCTTCAGGCCAGACAGTACCATTCCCTCTTACAAAGAGATATTAATCCCCACTTTGGTCCAACATATGTAATCTCCTGGAGTCCTTAACCACTCAAAGGGGCATGGATCCAGAATACAGGTGGCTGAGCTCACATCCCCAGTCCACTTCCTCAAAAGCAACCAGGTTGAACTTGAACTCCTCCCAAATAACAAGGCTTAGATGTGTCTCTATCACATCCTTATTGTCGGCCCAGTCAGAGTCTTACTCTGAGTGGTCAAGCAACTTTATCTGACAGATTCTAAATATATGCCTCACAGCAACCTTGCAAAGGTTCCTCTGCTTCTTCTTACCCAGGAGGGATCTAGTGACCCAAACAGGGCTGCTGTTGGCTACCCCCAGATGCAATAAGGACAGTGAAGTAGTTATGCTTTGCTGACTTTATTCCCACAAAGTAGGTCCTAATATGGGCTCATACTGTGCTCAGTAAGCCTTGCTCTTTTCTTCTACAGCATCTTTAAGCATTTCTTATGTTACGTGATTTCTCTGAACTGCTTGGTAAACCATGGGACTCTATGAAAACCACGGGCACAAAGAGTCCACACAAGGTTCAAGGTTCCCATCATAGGCTCATTCCAAGCTGCAACGAGGGCCTCTCCCAAACAGTAACCAAGTATCAGAAAAGACCCCAAATTCCTGCTTGAAACTAACCTGGCCCATCAGGTGCCTGGGATGGATGGATCACATAGACTCTACCTCCCTGTAATGGGAGCAGAGTAACGGTTGTTTTGCTTTTGTTTGGCTTTTTTCTTTCTTACTTTCTATTCGTTTGTGCAACTTTTATTTTCTGGATTAAAAAAGGTTTGATAAAAAAATTATACATAAAAGGTAATTTGCTTTGGAAAACATTTCTACGCGCTCCTTTCTATTTTAATTGTTTTTTTTTTTTTTAATTGTGAAATGCATCGACATTTTGACAAATTGTCCTGAGAGGAAAATAATGACAATCATAGAATTTCCCTCCAATAACCTAGCAGATTTTCAGGCATTATAACAGGCAGGCAGCCTCTTTTGAGAAGACAAACCTAGTACTTTAGCTTGGATCTTGTTGACTTTTTGGGCTAGATTTTGAAAGAGCAATGGCTGATCTTTTTCCCAAGTTGCACATTGTTACCTTTTGAATCAGCATTGATTCCTGGAGACTGGCTAGAGAAATGCCTGCAGTTTTCAGAAATGTGTAACATAAAGTAAGTATCAAATATTACATCTGCAGCAATTTAAACACACAGAAAAAAATTTTTTTTTAATCTATCCTGATGTACCTTATAAAACCAAACAACATTTTAAATTAAGGCCAGTCTGGAACCAAACAAAAACAATAAGTTATAATATGTATGTTAATATTTATTTATTCAAATTTGTATATTCAAATTTGTATACCACCCCCTCTCCCTAAGGACTCGAGGTGGTTCACAGCGAGATAAAAACATAAATACAAATATAATAATTTTAAAATAAATTAAAAGAATTAAATAGATAGGCTTTAAGAGATTAAGAGTGGGGAATTAGAAAAGTTAAAAACCATTTAAAAGCTTAATTTATAACCTTTTTATATCACTCTAGGCCAGACCGGTTAGATGGAATAGGTGGGTTTTTAGGTCAACATGTCGGGGATGGTCCTTATCTCCAGGGGCAATTCGTTCCAGAGGGAGGGGGCTCTCAGAGAGAAGGCCCGAACCCTCGTGGCCATCAGCCGTCCAGTCAGTGGTACCCCAAGGAGGCCCGCTCTATGAGAGCGCACTGGTCGGTGAGAGACTGATGGTGGCAGCAGGCGGTCCCTTAAGTACCCAGGTCCCAAGCCATGAAGCGCTTTAAAGGTGGTCACTAACACCTTGAATCGCACCCAGAAGGCCACTGGGAGCCAATGTAGCTCGTGCAAAAGTGGTGTAACATGGGAGCTCAGAGGAGTCCCCAAGACCACCCGCGCGGCCGCATTTTGCACCAGCTGGAGCCTCCGGGTGCTCTTCAAGGGGAGCCCCATGTAGAGAGTATTGGCATAATCCAGCCGGGAGATGACGAGGCTGAATATGACCATGCGAGGTGCGTCCCGATCCAGAAAAGGCCGCAACTGGTAAATCCTACGGACCTGACAAACAGCCCCCCTGGCGACGGCTGTTATATGATCTTCTAACGACAGCTGTACATCCAGGAGGACACCTAAATTGCGTGCCCTTTCTGTGGGGGCTAGAAATTCCCCCCCACGGCCAGCGAAGGAGTAAGCTGGCTGTATCGGGGTGCTGGAAAGCACAGCCATTCGGTCTTGGCTGGGTTGAACTGAAGTCTGTTTCGCCCCATCCAACCCCGTACAGCCTCCTGGCACTGGGTCATCACTTCCATGGCTTCGTTAGGGTGGCCCGGGGTAGAAAAGTACAACTGAGTATCATCAGGGTACTGATGAAATTCTATCACAAAGCCAGGGATGATCTCACCCAGTGGCTTCACATAAATGTTGAACAGGAGGGGCGAGAGCTCTGACCCCTGAGGGGCCTCGAGGTCGATCTCTGCCCCCCTGCCAACACAAATTGCGAGCAGTCGGAGAGTAAGGAGGAGAACCACCGTAACACAGTACCTCCCACTCCCAACCCCTCCAGTCGCCGCAATAAGATACTGTGGTTGACAGTATCAAAAGCCGCTGAGAAATCTAATAGGACCAGGACAGAGGAAAACCCCCTGTCATGGTCCCTCCAGAGATCATCAACTAACGCGACCAATGCCATTTCCGTGCTGTGTCTGGGCCTGAAGCCTGATTGGCGTGGATCCAAATAGGATGATTCCTCCATGTGCCGGGGGAGCTGTCGTGCCACCACACTCTCAACAGCCTTCGCCATAAAGCGGAGGTTGGAGACCGGACGATTTATCTTTTTAGTGCCCATTGTGTCACTTGAATTGCTAGAAGAATGAAAAATTTTGAGAAATATTAAAAAGGCAGAATATTATATTTCCCTAAAGGAGAAATTGAGAAACATGCTCTTAGAGACAGCCCCCATTTTTCTTAATAGCCCACAGTGGATATTTTTTGCCCATTAAGAAAGACTGGGCCATCCTATCTACAAAACAAAAGACCTTCAGCTCCAAGATGATGGGATTAAGACATGACCCCCCAGGACATAATAGGATTAACCCACTAGCAGCAGAGCTCACTACATTGCACAATCTCCTAACGACATTGCATCAGAGTCCAAACTTCAACCAAACCTGAGAGCTCAGACAACCTACAGAATCAGCTATGACCCCTACAAACAGTAGAATACATGTTCTTACATAGGAACAGGAAGTTCAAGTGCAAAGCCCAAGTGAAGGTAAAAATACCCCCTCACTCTCAGCTCCATGTGGTCAGCTGCCCAGGACTTCAAACCCATGTGGTTTGGCTTCATCATTAAACCATCTTTCCAATCAGTCTCCCTGTTTCCAGTGTCTTTCTCCCGGCTTAGAACTGAGCCAGGTGGATATTTCTCCCAACAACTGTGTCTGTTGGATTAATAATAATGTTTCCTACAGATGGAGCATTATTCATTTGAAACACAAGTAATACTATACATTTGCACAGAGACCATGGCAATCCCTACCATGTATGAACATCAAAATTATTTAATCAAATCAAAGAATGCCATCTTTTAAATGTTAGAGAGATTGCTGCTGAAAAGACATGCATCTTTAAAACCACTTTCTAAACATTTGAAAATATTCATTTTGCTAGCTTAAGCCTCTTATTCATTTATGAAGTATAAATACGGAACAAAGAACATTGCAATCCAGCTGCTATTTAGCCTCCAGAAACTATCATACGCATTAGGTATTTTCAAAGGAGATGTTGCAAAGCACCAGTCTTTATATAGTTTGAAAAGTCACAGCTTTACAATTTGAAGGCAGAGTTTGAAATGGTGCTAGTTCATCACAAATAAACCTACAGAATAGAGGTAGGATCAGAAGCACAAATAAATCTCCAATAATAAACAAAAATCTACACTACTTATTGATAATAATTACAATGTCATCTAAAATATAGTTACAGTAAATGATGTTAATGCCTTATCTTACTGCAACAGAGAGAGACGGAAGTCAATGTTTCTTTTTCTTTTTTTCTTATCCTTCCCCACTTCTCTTCCCCCTTCTCCTTCCAGAGAGGGATTTTTCAGATGAGGAGTCGGAGGTAGCAGGTTCCCCACCCTTTAAGGGCCTTTTCCAGCCGGTTCTTTTCAAGACTCTGCTGGCTAAGGCTAAGAGCACGGCTAATCTTAAAAAGGACACGGTCGCTCAGGACCTTCCCACGGAGGGGTATAATCAGGAGGATTTTCTGTTCACTGAGAAAACATCTGTGGTGGATGCTGTACCTGTGCCCCAGATGTTTCTGAACTTGATAAAAAAACAGTGGGAGGCCCATGGGGTGTATACCCGCCCCACTGGATCTGAGTCTACATTATTCAACATGGACAAGGACCTTTTGGATGCCATGGAGGTGCCAAAGGTAGATGGCCCAGTGGTAGCCCTAGCTTCCTCATCCCACCAGATACAGAGGACATCTTAAAGGCAGAGGACCGGAAAGAGGAGCTGGCGCTCCGGAGAGCTCATCAGGCCGATGCCTGGGCCATCAGAGCATCAACGACCGCATCTTTTTTTACCCGGGCATCGTTGAGGTGGCTGAGGCAGCTTCAGAGCAGAATCCCACCTGAGGATCTCAGGCTGCATCAAGACTTGAACAAAATTATAGCGGCAGCTCAATTGTCTGCCTGATGCCACCCTGACGTCAGCCAAATTCGCTTCCAGAGCTATGGCCTCTTCCATATCAGCTCACAGGCTTCTCTGGTTGAGAAAATGGCAGATGGACGTCAGAACCAGATGGAAACTGGCATCTGCTCCATTTAAAGGAGAGAGACTCTTTGGGGAGGCCCTGGATCCCTTTTTGACAGAGACCAGGGACAAAAGAAAGATCCTTCCCTCCCAAGGGAGGCGCTTTGATTCCAGGACTCCACCCTATTACAGGAAGCCCTCCTTCAAGCAGGGGGAAGCTGGGGCAGGTTTTTCCCGTCAACCTAGGCCCTTTTTCCAGAGAGCATCATCTCAGGCCGATAGGCAGGCCTTTACTGCCAGAGGGCAACAGAGGCAGGAGGGCAGGAGGGCTTTTAAGGGTTCCAACAGGCCCTTCAGATGCAACAAATGATGCCCGAGCCTCAGTCCCCATAGGGGGCCGTCTGGGTCTGTTCTGGCAAAGGTGGGAACGGACTACGATGGACGCTTGGGTCCTGTCAACCTTACAGTCGGGTCTCTCTCTGGAGTTTCTCTCCTCTTCCCCAAGGACCTTTGTCTGTTGCCCCGTCTCCAAGGACCCCTCCAAGAGGGATCTCATGGAATCGGCGATCCACCATTTTTTGGACATTTGGGCCATCCAGCCGGTTCCAGTAGACCAGGAGAGACAGGAGTTCTATTCCATATTGTTTATGATCCCAAAGGCCTCGGGGGGTGGACAGCAATTCTCAACCTGAAAGGGCTCAACAGACATCTAATCTACCGAAGGTTCAAGATGCACTCCCTCTATTCCATTCTTCAGGGACTGCGGGAGGGAGACTTTTTGGCCTTGGTAGACTTGAAGGAGGCCTACCTCCATGTGCCCATTCACCCCAGCCACCGTCAGTTCCTGAGGTTTTGCTATGGCAGCCACCATTTTCAATACAGGGCACTTCCGTTTGGCCTATCATCAGCCCCTCGGACCTTTACCAAGATCCTGGCGGCAGTAACAGCATTCCTCAGGGCCTTACCCATAAGAATCCAATGCTATTTGGATGACATCCTGATAGCATCCTCTTCCCGACCTCAGGCGGAGGAGGATCTGAATTCAACAATCAGGATTCTTCGGGAGCACGGGTTCTCGATAAACCTGGACAAATGCCACCTAATACCATCGACTCGGCTTGTGCATTTGGGGACTGTCATAGACACCTTGACCAGGCAGGTTTTCCTCTCACAGGAACGTCGAGACAGTATCAGGGAGATCACATCACTGACTCTGTCTTCCAGAGAGGCACCTATCATCTTGCTGTCCCAACTCCTCAGCAAGATGATATCGTGCATCGGAATTATCCCATGAGCCAGATTCCATACCCAAACTCTCCAGTGGTTCCTGCTCCCTTATCAGAGGGCGAACAAGGGCAACTCCCCAAGGAGGGTTCGCGTTCCCCTGCCAGTCTGTTGTTCTCTCCATTGGAGGCAGTCCAAAGCCATGGATCAGGGTTGCCTGTTCAGAGAACCTCAGAGAATCACCATCACAACAGATGCCAGTCTGTATGGTTGGGGGGCTCACTTAGAGTCCAAGTCACCCAGGGGATGTGGTCCCGAGAAGAGCTCGCACACAACATAAATTGGCTAGAGCTCAGGGCTGCCCGCTTAGCGCTCAAAAATCTAAGACAGGAGGTAGTGGGGAGACAAGTCCTTCTCCTCACAGACAATGTGGCTACCAAGGCCCACATAAACTGGCAGGGGGGCACTCGCTCCAGATCTTTAATGCAGGAGGCGACTCAATTGTGCAGGTGGGTGGAGAGACACCTTTTGTCCCTACAGGCAGAGCACATCTCAGGAGTATCCAACGTGAGGGCAGACTGGCTGAGCAGGGCCACGGTCGACCAGTCGGAATGGCGACTATATCCCAGTCTGTTCCGGGAGATGATAGAGCACTTTGGTCAACTGATCATGGACTTCTTTGCTTCTCCAGAGAACACCCAGCTCCCGAGATTCTTGTCCCGATTCCCAGCCCAGGGAGCAGAAGGGGTCAATGCCCTCCGGTGCAGGTGGCCCCAGGAACTATTATATGCCTTCCCCCCTCTTCCCCTGATTCCGGGGGCAATCAGAAAAGTACTGATAGAGAGGGCGAAGGTGCTCTTGGTAGCCCCTTATTGGCCCAGGGATCCTTGGTTCGCCGACCTGGTGGGCCTGTCAATCGCCAGACCTTGGAGAGTTCCCCTGCACAAGAGCTCCCTCAGCCAAGGCCCAATCGAACACCCAGATCCAGCCTGGTTTTGTTTAACCGTCTGGCGCTTGAGCGGGGGATCCTGAAGCGGGAGAAGTTTTCTTCTAAGGTCATTCAGACCACCCAGGCAGCCAGAAGACCCTCCACGACCAGAATATACAATGCAACTTGGAAAATTTTCTGCAGTTGGTGCGCTAGTTATCAGTTGGAACCCACTGTTGTTTCCGTTGCCAATGTATTAGAATTCCTGCAGGATGGGTTGGATAGAAGTCTTTCCCCCCAAACCTTGAAGAGGCAGGTGGCGGCCTTGGCCTCGATAATTTCAGTCTTCTATTCTGACCCAACATCCTAGGGTGAAGGCTTTCCTTAGAGTAGCCTTGAATTTGAGGCCTCCGGTAGTCCACCACTATCCCACCTGGGATTTGCCTAAGGTCCTGCAGGCCCTGACTTCTCCCCTATTTGAATCCTTGCGTAAGGTCAGCCTTCGTTTTCTCTCGTGCAAGGTGTCATTCTTAGTAGCCATTACCTCGGCTAGGCATATCTCAGACTAGCGGCCCTATCCCTCAGGAAAGATCTGTGCATATTCCATCAGACAGGGTGGTTCTGCAGTTGGACCCTACCTTTCTGCCCAAAGTGAATTCCTTATTCCATCGCTCGCAGGAGTTGATTTTGCCTAACTTCTGTCCAGAGCCTTCCCATGCACTGGAGAGAAGATGGCACACCTTGGACGTTAGGAGGGCCCTCCATATCTACATCAAAAGAACTTCTCCCCATAGGAGGACAGAGGCCCTATTTATTTCCTTCCAGCTATCAACTCTGGGGCGCAAGGTGACACCTTCCACAGTAGGTCGCTGGCTCAGAGCCTGCATCGCAAAGGCCTATGAGTTGCAGAGCCTTCCTGTACCCAGGAGAATCACTGCGCACTCAACCAGAAATGCAGTGACCACCGCTGCCTGGGATACGCAGGCATCGATTCTGCACATTTGTAGAGCGGCGACCTGGTTATCATTGACCCCATTCATTAGGCATTACAAAATTGACTCCTTTGCCTCAGCAGAGGCAGCCTTTGGAAGGCGAGTGCTGCAGGGAGTTCATGCAGAAGTGGGGACCTCCGACCAATCCAGTTCCCAGCCGTAGGACTGCCATCAGCAAACTTTGGTAGGTCCCAGCCTGGACTCTCCCTTCGGCTCAATGGAGAAAGGGCGTTGGTCTTACCTGAACATTTCTTCTCGGGGGGCCGAAGGGAGAGTCTAGTCCCACCCTGTAGTCTGTCAGGTCGGAGTAGGGAGGAAATGTCCCTTTTTTTCGCAGTATCCACTAAGATACTTGTTGGAGGACGAGGAGCAGCTAAATTCACTTCGACGTTGTTCAGAACTGGGGACCGTTACCAGGAGGTGTGTCCTCAATTTTTCAACTTGGTCTGCAGAGCTAGGAGACTAGAGATTACCCAGCCTGGACTCTCCCTTCGCCCCCCCCCCGAGAAGAAGCGTTCAGGAAAGACCAACGCCCCTTTTCCTCCCCACTGCTTTTCTATTTACTTTTGTCTTTTGCATTTTACAATATTTTATAACTAAATAAAAATGTTAAACTTGAATAAAATATAGGTAAAGGTTTCCAGACTAGCCTTTGGTTCTTTTTCACTTTATGCTGTTGCTTATTTCTAGATGGCCTATTAGACCAAATGGTTAATGGTTTGCAACTATCTGGCTTTGACTGATCTTGAAAAATTCTAAGCAGGCTCAGATCTGACTGGATGGAAAATCACCAGGAGATTGCAAAGCTAAGGATTAGATTTTTAAAAAGGCATCCCAGAGAAGCTATGGGTGCCCCCGTCCCCTTGAGATTATTGCTAAGAAAACAATATATACATGACTATGTAGTCATTATGCATTGAGCTGAACTCCAAGGGGATTTTGAGAAAAGAAACAGCCATTCAGAACAATGGATATGATCTAGCCAAATTTAGTCAGCTGGAAAATTAGACAACTAATTCATCAATTTAGGTAGATTAAAACAAAAGTAACCTTAACAGTAAGGAAATTAATTGTATTAGATCATCAATAGGACAGGCCGTTTGCAGCAAACAAGCTCTATTAATTCCAACAGAGTTTGTGTGGCTACTTTAAGATTAGGAATAAATAAAATTTAAGAGCAGCAAGGCAGAGCTTTTGTCAATTTCACACAGTTAAAAAAAAGAAAAGCACCAAAAGGGCCAGCAAAACTTTCTAATGAACTCTAATGTTGTTAAAAAACATCACAAACAGCCAACATGTCACTGCGGTTCCCTGGAAAATCAAAGAGCCACCTTTTTCTACATGATCCAAGGATTGGAACTATCCCCACATGTGAGAGGATTGCAACTCTGGGGGGTTTTACCTAGAAATACGGTGAATAAAGTGGGGAAGACTGCAATGTAGAAGTATAAAAAATGATTTAGAGTGTGGAGAATATGCCCCTCTTCCCCAAACACTGAATGAGAAGACAAACCTTGCATTTTTTTGGAAATGATTTACCATTGCCTGCTTCCTAGGGTTGAGAGACAGCGACTGGCCCACGGTCACTAATCTGGTTTTGTGGCTAAGGCAGAACTAGATCTCACGGTCCTAGGTTTTTGAACCACTACACCAAACTATTTCTTAATACACATACATGAAGTGTCAGTGGAAGCATGATACTTTTGAATGGCAGATATTGTTGAGTGAATAACCCATTTATTTCTTGTTATGGAGTATTCTAGCCATCTGCCTGACAGCTGTGCGAAAGAGTGCTAGAAAAAATTAAGAACATAGATTTTGCAAATCTCGGTATTCCAAGAACATTTTATCCTAGAATTGCAATCCATAGAAGATATTGATGAGTTAAGTGTTGAGTACACCCAGGATCTGACCATTTCGGCAGTTAATTAACTATGCTATAATCCACTTCAAACTAATGAGAGAAAATAATATCTGTGTTGATACACTTGGGCCACTCAAGGGCAAAAGCCCATATTTGGTGCTAACCCCATCTAGTTTATAGAGAACTTCTAAGAATTTTTGTACAGTGCTGTTAACTTCTATAGGAAAATTCATTTCAGTACCAACCTTAACATCTGTGTAAACTTTGAACACACTGCCATTTTAGCATTTTCAAAATGTATACCATCCCCTTTAAGTTAGCATCCAAATCCTTTTTCTTTGCAGGCACCATTACAGTATTTTGTGTAAATAATTGAAGGCATAAAATACAGATTTTTAACATACAGTCTCTATCACGTTTTATTGAATTTAGTAAGATTTACTGTTAATATTCACTAGACAATTTGTGTCTCATTGATCATCATTTCAGAGATATTCCTTACCAGATTCCTCAAGGTCTTTAACAATGACAGAGTTTCCAGTATACTACCTTCACTGGAAAAGTGAAAATAGCTCATGTTGAACTGTGTAGCACAAACATCAGCACAGGAAATGTTTGTGACATTTTGTATTATGCCACAAACTGTTTAGCCCATGCTGAACTGTATAGCACAGTCAAACATCAGCACAGGAAATGTTTTATGACATTTTGTCTTATGTCATAAAACTGTTTTATTATAATGTTTGTATCATAAAATGTTTTATAAAATTTTCAATTCCCCGGAAATCAAAGTCCCTAGATTTTGGACTCATTCTGTAGGTTAGCCCTTTTGAGGTAACTTGGTTCAAACAGCTATAGGTTATACAGGAATCAAAATTTTAGTAGTATATAGATAACATTTTGCTGGTAGCGCATCAAATATACATATCAAATGACAAATGGAAACTAAAAAAAGTGCATATCATTGTGAAATAAACCAGTACTCATCCGTGAATACATTTATGTAGGGGCTGTAATATCCTCTTGTCAGTTTGAAAAAGAATCAGAAAAATTTCACTTGTACCCCTTTTTTATTATTGTATTTCTTTAAATACCGCTTTGTTTTATACAATGGCATTGACTACTTAATCTGTCTTTATATTCAGATGTTTTCTATAAAATTTTTGCCCATGTTAAAAATTATTTTATTTATTTGCTAATTTATTTAAAGAAAATAATAAATACAGCAATGATAAACTCTTACTTACAAAAACAAGAAAAATATTATTTGATGCTCTAGTCTTTTCAATGTCAGGGAGACTCAATGCCATAGAATGACATCAGAAACTTAGAAGAATAGGGCAAGATTTTCTGAAGGTATTCTTATATAAGCAGTAGATGCTATTCCCTATTTGCTGATGTATGCCAGGGTTTCTAATGCTGTCAGTATAGAACTGAGCTGATAACTTCCAGGTCAGTTGTGGCACAGGAGGAATTGCAGGAGAAACCCTTTTAGCAGTAATTCTAAAATCTTTGCCACTGGTAAGAATTTTCAGTTCAACCCACATACCAGGCCCTTGGCTCTCCTTCTCTCTTGTTTGAGGCTGATAAGGCAGGAACCAGCAGTCCTCAGACTTATAATGTCAATAAAGGTAAAGGTCCCCTCACGCATAAGTGCTAGTCGTTTCCGGCTCTAGGGGGCGATGCTCATCTTCGCTACAAAGCTGAAGACCCAGTGCTGTCCAAAGATGACTCCTTGGCCAAACACCAAAGGCGCATGGAACACTGTTACTTTCCCACCAAAGTGGTCCCTATTTTTCTACTTGCATTTTTACATGCTTTCTAACTGCTAGGTTGGCAGAAGCTGGGACAAGTAACAGGAGCTCATTCTCTTACGCGGCACTAGGGATTTGAACCACCGAACCGCCAACCTTTCCGATCAACAAGCCCAACGTCTTAGCCACTAAGCCACTGCATTCCTACCATAATGTCAGTACTAGTAGTAGAAAAAAATGGTCACATTTTCATTGACTGAGAAAGGTGGGAGAAAAAAGGCTAGAATTTAAAGCTTGGTGCATAGACACACCCATACCCATATCCATACTGACCTACTACCTACCAACCTAAACACAGAGAACTATATGTTATTGCATAGACATATCTGTCTATGGCTTCATGCAATAAAGAAATCAATCAAGCCATCTTACGCCTGCCAAGTAGTGTTTGGAGAACTGAGATCTGTAGCTGTGCTTGGGAGAGGTAGTGACAATTCATCCTTTTTGAATGCAGGTTTTAAGGAAGGGAAAAGGCATCTCGATGTGTGTTTCCCTATTGGCCATCAGAAGCATGGACTGGCTCATCCATAGATCTGGTAGTTCAATCAATACAGCAGTGAAGATGACCATGGTCAATAATTTGATTTGTGGAGATTTGTGGAATAAAAGGAGTGCATAAGTTCCCTAGGATCTGAAGTATTGTAGGAAGGGACCTTGGTGAAGACAACTCTAGGGTCCAAAACATTTAGACTTTAACAGCGCCAAGCTTTAAAGTTTCTAAAGCTAGAAGCAGCCTAGCAGCAGCAGATTAACAAGATTCATATGATGGCATTAATCAAACTGAATATAGAAATATAATTCTGTAAAACTCTTTCAAACCGTGTTATAGCAAATAAAGCTGGAATGCCCCACTATAAAGCGAGGGAAATGGATTCAAGGGAAAATTTCAGAAATACAAAATTACTCTCTCCTTTTCAGTTCTGACATTGGGCCTCTAATTTTAGTATTTGGGTAGTTTATAAATAGCTAGTTATTGCTGGGTGAGATATTCTACAAATATCTATATCTTCACAAAACAGGGCACAATTATAAAATATGTCACAGGTCTCTGGGTATATTCTTTAAACCATCTATCTAGGCACTTTATCTTCTCCATCCACCCTGCTGTTTATATGAAAATAATAACCTTGCTATTATTTTAAGATCTATTTAAGCCATCACTATGGGCAATGGGCTGTAAATTAATAAGGACATAAGATATTACAGTACATATCACAGGCAATTAAATACCCAATGCATCAAACAGACCAAGGTAATAACCAGGAAAAATATAACTGAATTGTTCCTGAAAATTTTGGGTTTAAATATTAGCTAATAAAGATTAAAGCACTACAATCTCCAATGAAATATTTTCTTTTAAGTTAAATTATTGGGTGCATTCTCTAGTAATCAAGGGGACAAATTGGCTAAAAATGTTTTGTCTTTTGCAATGCCAGAAGTAGTGAACTAACAGAGTTTATTAGTTTGGTCTCTGCTTCCTCTGATATGGAACAAAAAGGAACCCATATAGTGAAGTTACCTACCATTACTGCCTAAACATTGGTCACGTCAGTTTTAGGCAACTTCCACACATTCCTGGTCTGACACCAATTATTTTGATAATACCTTTATATATCTGATAGGCAGCAAATTAAGCTTCAGGCCATAGTCAGCTATAAATATCAAAATGCTTTACTTTCCGTTAGGGTTTAGGCCCTTGGCATCTTACATAATATATTCTTAAATTATGTTCTACACTTCCATTCTAAAGGGCCCTCAGATGGAAAAATAGTTATTGTCGGCAAAGAATTATAAAAATCACTGCCACAAAACAGAAATAGCTGCCAAAATCAGATTTACATATTTAAATATAATAAATTTAAATATTTAAATCAAAATATAAATTGTGATACTATTTATAGAAATGAGTTGCCATTCTCATAATGAAAACAACCAACAGTTTAGAGACTATTGATAAAAATAGTCCATAATAAGCCACTGAATTCTACTTTGGGACAAATAATGGCACTTGGAAAAAGGTTTCCCCTCAATTCCTTATGTTTGCAGGCAGGCATATGGAAAACGAACCATATCCTGAAATATTCATGCATTCCTTGATTCATCAATCTATTTGTATTGTATGAACAAATAGACGTCTATATAAATTTTCTAAATAAATAAATACTGCTTATCAATGTAGAGTTACAGTGGTTTATGAAACAATCAACCACTAATAGTTAAAAAAAATCCAAATCCACACTAAATAGAAATAAATACAAACTACCAAGAACAAATCAAAGTTTAAAAATACAGGGATAATAATAGCGGTAATGAAAAATAAACAGAACCAAATAACATTTCAGGGAATAAATCTATTTTAAATAATTCAAATTGAAATAACCGGTAAATTAAAGACAGGAACAATAATCTATTGAAATGTTATTAAGGAAAGTTCTGCTTTCAGTCATTTTCCAGAATGTTAGAAAAGATGCAGAACGTCTTCCTACTAAGAAGGGAGTTTCCTATGAGTCTAGGAGAGCAAAACCTTCCAGCTTCTATTCTTTTACTTCATGAAAATAGGTATGACCAAAAGTTTCACCCAGAAAGAATATTCAGATAGGAAAATACAGTCTTAAAGGTACCTGGGCTCTAAGCTATATTCAGAGCTCAAATAAGTAAGAAATTTTAAAAGAAATAAGTATCTCTGATAAGTAATATATTTTAAGGACACCCTGATACACTACAATGCCCTGATACAGTATATTATAACCATTATATTTCAATACATACAGGGATTTTGAAGAGGGTGGGGAATCAGCTTTTTGTCAAGTTATGTCTTACTCACCAGATAAAAGCCTATAAAAACTGTTTTTAATAAAAACCGGAAGTAGGCTGCATTAAAAGACACTTCCTAAACCAGCCAATCTGGAAGATGGAATGTCTCCTTCTGGATTACTTGACACTCTAAATATTAGATTTAGTTTCAGGTATTTGGGCCACATCCAAATTTTCTCTGAGAGAATCCTTATAACCTCCTTGGAATCAGCAAAAAGGTTTTTTAAAAAACAATACAATAGTTGCTCTGTTTTTTTTTTTTTTTAAATATTTCCTGCACGAATCTTGTCCTGATTCTTCCTCTACTGGTTTTAGCAAACGACTCTGAGTTCTAAACCCGAGAGAGAGAAAAACAGCTATCTACATGATCTGATTTCCTCCATTATTTTACTGTTATTGTAATATTGTAGCACAATATTTCTCAATCTAGGCATCTTGAAAATGTGTGAACTTTGATACACAGGATTCCTCACCCAGTATGGCTGGCTAGGGAATTCTGGGAGTTGAAATCCACACATCTTCAAGATGCCCAGGTTGAGAAACACTTTTCTAGCATGTCTCCAATCTACTCTTCATTCCAAGCTAGACTCCTGAAAATGTTCCTCGTAGTGTTTCCAGACCCTACTCACCATATTGGCTGTTCCTTTTTCTTTATTTATATCTCTAAACTTCCCCCCTTCAATTAAAGAACCAGATGCCTGTGAAACAGATTGCATCCTTTCCTGTAAGAAAGAGGATAGGTAAACCAAAGACATTGTGCAGGCCCTGAGTAATTTAAGAGAAAGTTTTTTAATTATGGAATCCTTATGAGTCCATCCATTAATTGCAGCTGAAAGTATCTCCTGCATGACAGTTTAAGGAATGTATTTAGAACAATCCATTTGGTACTGTAGACTGTGATCAATCAATGTTTTGGCTTCTTTTCTTTCTTTCTTCCTTTTTTTTTTTTTGTTGAAAGCTTTACTACATTGCTAAAGTCATCAATCAGCCTAGCTATAAATGTTTCAGAAGCAACCTCAGTGGCTATGCCTTCCTTCACCACATGAAGCAATTGTAAAATTGCATTGACTAATTAGAATAGATGGCTCCACTATGTTGAATTTGAAGCTTTTTTCAGGTCCTTGTTTTAAGCACAGGCTTAAAACCTGGGATAACTAGATTGACAGCTGTCAGACAGACACAGGTATTCTGGCTATCCTCGATGAGAAATTTTTCCTGGCGAGGAGGCTAAGATAAACACGATTCAATACAGGCAAGATTGAGAGCTTTATGAACCAGCAAAATAGGGTTCTTAAATGCTTTCTTATCAATCCCGAAAGAAAAATGGAGCTTTCATTACATGCATGAAGGCTTAGAAATGATTTTTTAATTCAATAGCTTGCTTTTCCTCGCTGATACAATTCTAGAAATATTAGAAGCACATCTCACAGGCAATGCTTCTAAGATAGAGTACTAAGTATTTTATAGCAAAATTTAAAACATTTCAAACATTAGGATTTTGTTGCAAGAAAAGGTATTATTTCCTTTCACAGAATACCTATTATAGCTCTATTACACAAGTATAATGACCCTTGTGGCTATTGAATATCACTAATGACAAGCAACATGGCTCTCTCTACCATCAGATGTCATGGTATTATTATTAATATTATCTAGGTATCCTGCTAAAGTAGCATTGGACTAGAATTAATAGAATTCAATGGTCTAGAAATAATCATTAAAAGAAAAGTTTCAAAAATATTACAAGCTTTATATGCACAAGAATCAAAGCCTTATTTAGCTGAAATTCTGTTTTGGATTACAGCTATGAATCCACAGAAATCAGTATCCTAGCTATAAGGCCAGGAAGGGAAGAAAACCAAAATGGCATCCCATGGTTTTTAAAAGCTGCAAATACTTCATGTTTAGCTCATGTTTGATTTGCTGCTTATTCTAGAGTTCCTTCTATTGTGTATGCTTATGTCTTTCATAAAATATGCCATGTGCAGTTGAATTTAGTTGATATCATATAGTTTAGTTTACTACATATATTTGTTCCTTTGAAAGCCAGTTTGGTCTGGTGGTTAAGGTACCAGGCTAAAAACTAGGAGTTGGGGAGTTCTAGTCCTACTTATGAAACTCAAATACCTAATGAGAAGGAAAAACTCACTGGAGAAGAGTCTAATGCTAGGAAAGATTGAGGGCAAAAGAAGAAGAGGACGACAGAGAATAAGGTGACTGGATGGAGCCACTGAAGCAGTAGGTGTAAGCTTCAATGGACCCCAGAGGATGGTAGAGGACAGGAAGGCCTGGAGGAACGTTGTCCATGGGGTTGCAATGGGTCAGACGCAACTTCTCAACTAACAACAATAACATCAACAACAATAACATGCCCTGCTTAGGCAGAAAACCACCCAAGTGACCTTTGCTTCAGCCAGTCATTTTCTCTCAGCCTTAGGAGCAGGCAGTGGAAAACCACTTCTGAAAAACCTTACCAATAAAACTGCAAGGACTTGACAGGTCCTGGCAATCTGTGAGAATTGGACATGAATGAACAGAAGGGGGAAAATAATTCCTTTTTTTTTTTTTTTTTCCTTTTGGAAGTCTAAGAAGCGTAATCAATTTCATCTCTCTCCATCTGGAACTTACGTTCATTCCTATTAGATAATGAGCCATCATTTTCTTTTTTTGCATTGCTGCACTGAAACCCTGCAGCCCTTGTATCGTATGGGATCTCATCAGTTGAGTCTTCCATCTGCACTTTTGATTGCAGGGAATCATATAAAAAGTGCCTCTACCCTCTGAATCTGCAGCATTCAGAGAGCAGGGAATGACTTTGAGTCATCAGCAGTAGCCTCCATCTTCCCCATCTTTCTGGGAAGCAGGAGAATAAAATCTCCCTCTTTAGCTGACTGCAGTGAATGCATCTCTGACAGCGCCATGGCAACCAGGTGGTGGGGAAGTGATGTCTCAGAAGTCTATTATGACTGAAAAAGTGAATGGCTAATATATACCCACCAGTTTACCAAAACTCTCCCTTATCTAATTGGAAGGGGGAGCGGTTTCATTCTTCTGCAGGTTCCTAACAGGCAAAGAAAATTTCAGTCCTGGAAGCACACCCCCAATTAAGGCTATCGATCTTTCCACATCATCATCACTTCCATTCTCCAGTCCTTCAAAAGACATTTAGGATAAGCCTCCAAAAGTTATTATGGAGTCAAACCATCTCAAAAATTGAAATATTAATTTAAAGCAATCCATCTTCAAAGTTACAAATGCTAGAGGCAGGGAGAAACTCACCGCCCAACTGATTTTCCAGACATCCTGAAATAACATGAATGCCCTCGTCTCCCTCTGTGCAGAACGGGTCGTCAAACTAATTGCTTGTACATCTGTTCTCCTCTCCCACCATGATTGTTCTTCCTGGATTTTGTGCGCTTCTTTGGTCAAGTGCAAAGAAAATGACAGCACTTCCTACAAAGGAGAGCTAGAAAGACAACTAACCACTTTTTGTCTTGAAAGACCCAAGATCCAGAGATGAGGAGTTCCTACAGATGGGGGAACAGATTGCCCACAACTACCCAGAATAGTGATAAATTGGCCTATGGTCAGTTTCTCCCTGCCAAACCTGACTGGAACCAAAACCCATCAGGCAGGAACTTCTAATAAGGATCTCCATTGGTTTCTTTTTTTAAAAGCAAAACAGTATTCTAAAGAATTCCAATGAGTCCTGTACTTCAGGAGTTTCAAACTCAATTTCATTGAGAACCGCATCAATTGAGTTTGACCTCAGGGGGGCTGGAGTTGGTGTGGTCAAGGGGGTGTGGCCAGATTGACATAACTCATGTTGGGGGGGCTCCTATTGCGGCCAGCCAGAAAAAATTGAATCCTGAGCTCTGTTTCGGCTGGGATGGCCTCCTGCATCCCTCTACCACCGCGGCCCTCCCAAGGTCTGTTTTTGCTGGCAGAGGCATTGCAGGCTGGTCCTTCGCTGTTTCCAGGCTGGCCCTGTGGGCCAGATCTAAGCATCCCACAGGCCAAATTCAGCCCATGGGCCTTGAGTTTGACACCTCTGCTGTACTGTATATGAAATGCTCTCGGTGTCCAGTTTCTCTGCCTCTTTCTCCCTCCTGAACTCTGGGTTGGATGACATTCTCTTTTGGGCTGAAGTCTGGGTTTCCATCTACCTTTCATTTTGATAAAAGGTTGAGTTGCATTGACTACATGAGCACTGATTCTCATACTCACCTTTCAGCATAGCTGAACTTGTGGAATCACAGAAGTCCAGCGTTGCTTTCTTAAATAGCATTGAATCCCTATATGGAACTGCCCTTAATGGTCTCTTGGGAGCCTCTTTTAAGTGATTACATATTGCTCCATTATGATGTAAACCAGTCTGTTGTGTCAGGTTGTATTTGTGTGGGTTTTATTACTCCTTCTCTGGATCACAGCTCTAAATGTAACTCATCGGTATATCACCACAAATGCTAATTTTTAAAAAATAAATCCTATTGATACTGTTTAATGCAAATTGGACCCAACTGAGTTAGACTGTCCCTGATGTTGGCACATTACCTAACCCTTCACTGCTGTGTATCTCTACAGCATAACTGTCTGGAAAGTAGTCTCCTTGTGCCTGAATTATTCAGAAGATACCCTGTGACCCAGAATCTAGACAAAGCTGCAAATACTGTACCAATCTCTGCAGACATACATTCTGTATTAACCATATTAATAAGTACTTTCATATGTTTTTTTTTTGTTTATGTATAATATGGCTCTCAAAAAAACCAGAAGAAGCTTATCCACTTTAGATGAGAAGTGACTAAGATCTTCAAGCTTCCTAGGGACTAAATTTGATATGCCTTCTTGATGTGGGAACGTGTAGAATTATGCTTCTGCTTGTCTAAAATGGCCTCTGGAAAGACAAAACAGATTTCATGCCGGCAGCTTCCAGTTAGAAGCAATAATAGCTGAAGCCATTTCTAGCACTCACATACAATTTGCCTGGTATGTTTTTTTTTTTTTTTATTAGCAAGCCACCTCCTGTCTTTTACCCTCAAAATAAAATAGCCAGATGTAGACCTCACACTGCACAGCTGCATTCATTGTTGTACTTTGAAATGCATCCAAGCAACCTACTTTGTATGGCCCAAAAGGACCGAGCTGCTGGGTTGCATGGATCATCGGCACATGCAAGAGACCAACTCACCATCTGTTCCTTGCTGCCTGGAGGCTCCTTTGACTATCGGTAGCCTATAAATTTTTCAAACAAGGACATCAATGATTTCATAGCACTAAGAAACATCCCGGGCACTCTTCAGGGTAAAATAAAAAGAGGAAGAAGGAAAAGAGGAAAGACACCCTTGAAGTGGTTAGGGAAAGAGATAAAGTGTCAAAGGATAATGTCTTGGGGGGGGGGGGTAAAAGATGAGGGAACTAAAAGAGCAAAAGTGAGAGGCAGAGACATCTATCAATACGAGGACATGTTAAGCTAAGGAAGAAAGCAAAGGATGGTTTTACTCCATATGCAACACATTTCTTTCAGCTCTTGCAGGAAATAATTTTTCTTCCTCCCTGACTTCGTACATCATGGCATTGGCAGCAAAGCGACAATGTGTTTGTCTTGAAGACCTTTATAAATTATTGTAAGGAATTCCATTCATTTAACAACCACGCAATGTTCTCCCCTTTGTAAAACTACAACCACTGCTTCTGGGTACAGAGTATTAAAAAAAAAAACCTGTGCTACCAAATGCTGCTTTTCATCAAAAATGTTCTTTCTTGCAATATGGAAACTAAATCACAAGGAAAGGCTATACTAATAGGACATCCCACAAAGAAATGATTGATACAGACAAGCTCTTAAGGTGAAGTATAAATTTTGGAACACTCTAGCTCGGAGATATGGCAGGGTTTTATCCTCTTAGTCTTCTATAATAGTGGTCCAACCTTGGCGACTTTAAGACTTGTGGACTTCAACAGTTGATGTCTACAAGTCTTAAAAGTCGCCAAGGTTGGAGATATCTGTTCTAGAAAGCATTGAACAACTGAGTTTCCCAGAAGTGGGGGTACAGTGAGGCTGGAGCCCTATAGAATTGGTGTAGATGTGTGGGTGCAGGGTGTGTCCTTTGGGAGTTTTTTTTTTTTCTCTTGTTTGCTTGCAGTTTTTATTATTGTTTGTAAGCCTCCCAGGATTGTGGTGCTAAAAATAGGCAGCTATCTAAGTCTGATAAATACATTTTATAAAAAAAGACCCAGCTAAATTATCCACAACATACCAAGAATTACACCACTGTATGACCACAAATTCTAATTAAATTTCATAGACGGCAGCAGCAGCATTCAGCTAAATTCAATGAAATCTAAAAGAATTCAAAAGAATTCAAAAAATGGATTGTCATAATTTTAAAATGTTCAGGATACTCTACTGAAAATGTTTTCAAAGGTCTACCCAACAAGCAAAGTGTGTGTGTGTGCATGTGTGTGTGTGTGTTTGTGTGTGTGTGTAGAATTAATATTAGAATGACCTGGTGCTATTCTCCCCCAGATATACAGAGAAAACAGAAGTTGAGCAATTCTATGGCCATTTGTATTACTTCATTTTCATAACACACACACAAACACAAACGGACACTGGAAGCACACTAAACGTTTGAAGCAAAGCAGTATCTGGAATAATAGGAAAAATGTACAAAATAAAGCAGAACACAGACTAAGAGAATTTTGCTGAGACAAATTCATGTTTACAGGAAATGCCTTCTTCCAACAGCCTAGAAATTAATTTATATCTGGGATTACAAAATGAGCAATCCCAAAAATCAAACTGACTATATATTCTCTTAGCAAAGATGGCCAGGAAATACAAGACCTAATCTCAGATCACAAACTTCAGCTAAAGAAAACACATGATTAACCAACAAGATATAATCTCAGAAATATTTCATATATTATGTGGTGAAAATGAAGAATAGATTTAATATCTGATGAGCAGAGAGCTTGTAGAACCCTGGGCTGGAAATCACAGCATTGTCCAAGATGAAGCAAACAAATATAACTTAACAAATACAAACAAGAACACAAATGATTGACTGACGATACATTAAAAGCAGCTGAAGGAAGGCAAAAGCCACAGAGACCTAGAAAAAATTGTCCTTGTAAACAATGCGCATGAAGAGACAAGCAACCGTGACAATGAAAATAGGCCCATTCAATTTATCCATAAAGTGACAATGTGCTGATGTGTAACTGGTGAAGCTGCCCATTGACAGCACTCTGTGCCTCTTAGTTGTATCACTTGCCCTGAAATATCTCTAGCTGGCAAGAATTTGTTTGTTTATTTATTTATTTATTTTGCTTCCTATCACTTCTGCTTGGAGTGGGCTTAAATTTGGAGTGCTATTTGTTACGTATTCAGAGTACGACAAGTAATAAACTAGGGGGATAAAGCCAAAGATTTGCAGAGATATAAAATGTCTTTGAAATTAAACCCTGAGGGATACCTACTCAAATTGCAGCCCATAGTGGATGAGCTCTTTTAATGGCCCCAGAACGCATGTACAGAGAAGAAAAATGAATAGTGTGTGGAAGAAAGTATTGAAGTATTCTGAAGAAGCTACAAAAGCAATTGCTTTAATGCACCAAACTGTCCAAATATTATTACTAAATAAGGAACAGAAGTGTATTGAGATCAACGCATGAATGTCCGGAGCAATTTGAGATATTGGTGATCTCCCATAAAGACCGTCCTGGCTGGGGCTTGGCCATCTCCAAGATCACTTTGTTCCAAATAAAATCTGCTTTCTCTTGCTTTCTGAGAGTCCCCAATCCTGCTGCTGCCTGAAAAGAGGAAACATAGAAACAAGGATTCCCTGCAGGAGCTCCCCTGCCATGGAAGTGTTGTGGTTTCCCGGCAACAGGTATGGACGGCTGAGGTCTCTGACAGTGAGGACTCAGACAAGAGGCTGCGTGTGATGCAGGGATGGGGCCAGGACTATCGGAGAGTGGGGTGCTGCCTTCAGAGGTTGTGAAGTCTGGCAGCAGTGATGAAGAGGACCCCGGGGAGCCTGTGCTCAGTGCGCATGCGTGCAAGGCTGCTCAAAGGAAAGAGCAGCTTAAGCAGCACAGGCAACTCGAGTGTGGTTGGAAGGTGATGGTCCCTCCCATAAGGGATAAAAGCCAGCCTTCGGGGTTGGCTTCTTTGTAGGAAGCAAAGAAGTTCTTTCTACTCAGAGTCCTCATTGAAGCCCTGCAAACTCTGGTTTGTTTTTTGAAATTTCTGGCTTTGGATATTTATCTGCAATTAGTCTTTTGTTTTTGGCAGCCTTTCGTAACCTTGAAAGGGCTTGCTCTTATCTGGGACAATTAGTTTTGAATGCACAGAATTCACAGCACTGCATTAAAAAGGTACACAAATACTTTGTGTTTGTTTGATTTGAACAAGGCTTGGGTCAGAACAGGAAAACTCTCCCATCAGATAGAGCAGAGGTCTCCAAACTTGACAATTTTAAGACAGCTGAGGCATAGCTGGCTGGAGGATTCTGGGAGTTGAAGTCCCCAAGTCTTAAAGTTGCTAAGTTTGGAGATCCCTGAGATAGAGGAACCATAATTTCACTTTTGATTGATAGGAAGTTTCCAAAAACTCATTTTATTCAATTTGCATTTGGAGAAAGAGATAAGAATGGGCAAGCTAACTGATCAATCGTGCTGTTTTGAACATACAAGTAATTCTCCACTTACAACCACTCAATCAATCAATTCAGTTTATTACAGTCATAGACCAGAGACCAGAACAAATAAAAACACTCAATAAGTATACAATTAAAAATTCTAGTATAACATAATAAATAGCAACTAAAATCTACGATAAAATCCAGTCTGTCAATTATATATGGTCTTACTATGCTAAAATTACAGTCCATAAACTGGGTGGCCTGATGTCAGTTTAATACTAAAAGGGAAAGGAATAAGCAGTACAAAAGATTTGCCACATTTGTTGTATAACATAGCATTCAGCCAGTTCTGACAGGTTCTGGAGAACCGGTAGTGGAAATTTTGAGTAGTTTGGAATATCACCTCTGACTGCCCTGCCCCCATCTATTCTCTGCCTCCTGAGTCCCAGCTGATTGGCTGGGTCTTCTTTTGTTGCCCTACACAGGAGAACGGAGCCGGAAAGCAGGTTAGTGGGGTGGGGAGGGAATGGGATTTTGCAGTATCCTATTTTACAGTATCCTTCCCCTGCCACGCTCACCAAGCCATGCCCACAGAACCGGTAGTAAAAAAAATGAATATCACCACTAATAACTATGGTGGATTAGACATGTGTTTCTGATGAATCCCCATTGCTGCTGCACAGAATCTAGCATGTAGTTATGGACTGTTCGTCCTTAAGCAGCCACTGCAGAAAAACAGTGTTGGAACAGCAAGGATACCTAGCAATTATCAGCAGAATATGTTTTTCCCTAATCTCTCTCTAAAAGGAACCTTGAAGGAGTATGTGAACCACAGTCTCCACTTCTCCTGAGCCACAGGAACAGAGTCTTTCAGTCAATGTATGATGACCCAGGGTTGGATACAAAATAAACACAGTCTCAAAAACAGGTGAAGCCCCTTTTATTCCTTCATTTTGCTTCAAAGCCCCAAATATCCTTGACTGGAGACAAAAAACTCCCCCACAAGCAGTTACAAAAAGGAGGAGATGCCGTTTAAACTAAAAATGACTATAAATTATAAAGAGTAAAAGCAGCGCAAACCATACTGAAGCAATTAAGGGAACCAGGCAAGATAAGGGCTTGAAGACGTCCACAGATATCAGAACACACACTGGGAAGGACGCCAAACTCAGAGAGGAACGACAGACTAGAGATATTTCCATGCTTTGTTTCCAGCACTGGCCCATATGCATGTCCATCCTTTTAACCAGTTCTCACAGCTGCAGCTCATGAAAAGGATCAAGGCCCTTTCCTCCCCTGTAGACCACGCCATTCACATCTCTCCCTTATCTTCTCCTCCCTTCGTGCCCTAGGATGGAGAGGGGATGGGTCTGGGTCTTCCTCTGACTGCCCGGCCTCCTCCACAACTCTGGAGCCACACTTCTACTCCCTGTCAGCTGTTCCTTCTCTCCCTCGCAATCAGACTCCAACAGGGGCATGACACAATGGTATCTTTTTATACTTGCTGTACAGGACAGCCGATGGAAGCACAGGGCTCTGTGTGAGAGAAAAGGCTTACAAACACCCATTTACTGACTGTTTAAAGTTAGAACAGCACTGAAAAAAAGTGACTTATAATCAGTTTTCACACTTTACAACTGCTGCAGCATCCCCATGGTCACGTGAACAAAATTTGGATCAAATTGGCAACTGGCACTTATTTATGATAGTTGCAATGTCCTGGGATCCCGTTTCGTGACCTTTTGACAAGCAAAGTCAAGCTGGATTCATTTAACAACCGTGTTACTAACTTAAGGACCACAGTGATTCACTTAACAACTCTGGCAAGAAATGTCGTAAAATGGGTCAAAATTCACTAAACAACTGCCTTGCTTATCAACAAAAGTTTTGGGATCAATTGTGGTCATAAGGCGAAGATTACCTGTACTGCATAAGGCAGTGCTTCCCAAAGCTTGGTAAATTACCCAAAATTGGATAAAGATACTTTTTGGAGGGAAATAATGACACACAAGGCTAGTAATCAGTGACAACTGGGACATTTAAATTGACTTAAAGTGTTTTGCCGGCATTGGGAGAACATTCTGATAAGTGATTTGGGGTAAGGAGAAGTTTGGGAAGCAGTAGTAGAAGTGACATGATTTTTAATGACTGCAAGATGATTTATGCGGCTTGTGTTTATACATTCCTGTCCATTCTCATATTCTGATAATTACTGTGATGTTAGGCAAGGCATGTTGCTGCTACCTGCCATTTAGAATTGGAGGACTGAAACAGCATTAAAAAAAACATTTGTAATGAATAAATAAAGGCACAATCTGTGTGCCATCAAAGAAAATGTTCAGATGGTGTGGTTGAAACTTATGTGTATAAGCCTAGATCCTGTTAAAATCCTTACCATATGCAGAAAACAAATGTCTAACCAGAATACATATGTGAATATGCTGCACAGATAGCACTTTTATGTCAAACTATTTTCAAATAGCTATCTTTCTCATATATAACATATATTTTCTGCTTTTCAAGTCAGTGATAGTGCTCAAACCTTCAGCAAGACAAAGGTTTGGCCCAAACATTCACCCAAAAGATGCTTCAGCAGTATAGACTTGGCCTAGCCATTTCAAAGAATCTCCTGCAAGCTATCAATTTTACAGATTCCATTGTGTTTCAGCAGTAGTACATAAAAATGCACCAACATTTTTGGCAATATTTTGATCTACTTTCAAACCACTTTTCTTGATTATCATCCTCTGTCACACTTGCTTTATTTTATTTGATCTTTAAGTCTTCATAAATGGATGAAAATGTATTATCAGGAGCCTGACTTTTTTTTTTCAACATTGTGATCTCAGCTTACTTGGGTCCTGTCCAGTTCATTATTTTACTCATCATTTTATTTTCAGCTTTCCTGTACTCTGGTGTGCTTTTAATTATGTTTCTTCCATGGCATATTTTCCTTTAAATCTCCCTGTTTCCCTTAGTTCTAGCTTCCCTAGGTTTGAATTTCTCCTGCTTCTTTCTTCTAGAAGCGCTTCAAAATATTTTATTTCCTTCTAGCATTAGAACAACTACATTAAAGTAAGAGAAATATATTTCAGCCTGCTTCTCCATCAATTAATAGGAAGTCTGATATCTCTTAAGAGACACTAGTACATAGAAGGCTTCATAATAAAATGGAGGTTCATTCAGTGTATTCATTGGTCGGCCAATGATGAAGAAGATCAATGTTGAAGAAGGATTATATCACTTAACTACAGAAATATTATTTTGCCTTTCCAATAAAAAAATATCAATAACAATGCTAAAAAGTCTTAAAATGTTTATTATTTTGAGCCAACAAGTTTCACAGGCTTATTTTGTTGTATGTTTAAAATTACTCTGAAATCCATACTTTGGCACATACCATAGTACCAATTAAATAAACAAGAGCAGAAGCCACATTAATTTGTCCATTGATTTCATAGATTAAATCCATAAATGACTGTGTAAAACTTCAACCAAAATACTTTATATTTATTTAAAATACAGAAATTATAAAGTAACTATCATGGCTCTTCCAATTTGAGGACTTATTTGTATAGAATTTGAAAAGCCAATCTCTGTTTTTTTTTTGAGATACTGAACTTCAGTTCTTCAGTCTCACGCTGATAATCTTGGAAAAATGAAGATTATAGTTAAGCTTAAAAAAATTATCACAACAATATTCTAACAGAGTTCAACCTGGTCAATCACAATCAAACTGGATAACAATATTATTTTTTAATTCTTTGATGTTCTGGTCCTCCCTAAAGCAATATGGTAATTAGAAGCCAGGTAACCAATGATCAAACTCATCTTAATGAGAGCATATATATATACATATGCCCTTTTCATAGCAAATATAACCTTCTTTGATCTCCAATAACATCAATTCATGTACCTGTAGATACTTTGTAGTACCGTGCACTCAGAAAGTATTCAGACCCCCTTCACATTTGTCAATTTTGTTATGCTGAAGCCTGATTCTACAGTTGTTGAAATTCATTTTTTTTCTCATTAATCAACATTCAGTATCCCACAATGACAAAGTGAAAAAGAATTTTAGAAATGGCTGTAAATGTATTAAAATGAAAAAACTAAAATATCACATTGGCATAAGTATTCAGACCCTTTGCAACAACCCTTGAAATTTAACTCAGGTGCCTCTCATTTCTCTTGATCATTGCTGACATGTTTTTACACATGTTGCTGACATGTTTGATTGGAGTCCATCTGTGGTAAATTAAATTGATTGGACATGATTTGGAAAGGTGCACAACTCTCTACATAAGGCCTCACAACTGACAATACATACTGTAGCAGAGCAAACGCCATGAGGAGCTCAGAGACAGGATTATTTTAAGGCACAGATCTGGGGAAGGCTACAATAAAATTTCTGCTGCACTGAAGGTTCCTAAGAGCACAGTGGTCTCCATAATTCTCAAATGGAAGAAGTTTGGCACAACCAAGACTCTTCCAAGAGCTTGTTGCCCAATCAAACTGAGTAATCGGGTACGGGGGGAGGGTCTTAGTAAGAGAAGTGACCCATATGGATTTTGCAAAAAGCAAAAAACAAAAGAAGCACCTGAAGGATTCTCAGACAGTGAGGAACACGATTCTCTGGTCTGATGAAACCAAGATGGAACTGTTTGGCCTCAATTCTAAACATTATGTCTGGAGGAAACCAGGCACTGCTCATCACCTGCCCAATATCCCAATAGTGAAGCATGGTGGTGGCAACACTGTGCTGTGGGGGTATTTTTCAGCAGCAGGGACTGGGAGACTGGTCAGGGCTGAGGGAAAGCTGAATGGAGCGAAGTACAGGGATATCCTCAATAAAAACCTGTTCCACAGTGCTCAGGACCTCAGACTGGGCCAAAGGTTCGCTTTCCAACATGACAATGATCCTAAGTACACAGCTAAGACAAGGCAGGAGTGGCTTAGGGACAACTCTGTGAATGTCCTAGAATGGCCCAGCCACAGCCCTGACTTGAATCCTATTGAACATCTCCAGAGGGACTTATAAATGGCTGTCCATTGACGGTCACCATCCAACCTGACTGAGCTTGAGAGGATTTACAAGGAAGAATGGCAGAAAATCCCCCAATCCGGGTATGTCAAGCTTGTCGCGTCACACCGAAAAAGCCTCTAGGCTGTAATTGGTATTAAAAGTGCTTCAACTGAGTGAAGGGTCTGAATATTTATGCCAATGTGGCATTTCAGTTTTTTCTTTTTAATAAATTTATAGCCGTTTCTAATATTCTGCTTTCTGTTTTTGTCATTGTGGGATACTGAGTGTAGTGTAATGAGAAAAAAAAAAAGATTTTCAATAACTATAGAATCAGGCTGCAGCACAACAAAATTGACAAAAATGAAAAGTGTCTGAATAGTTTCTGAATGCACTGTATATACCAGAAAAATCATGTTTTAAAAAAAATCATATTTTAAATTAAGTACAATGATAATTAATCCTGATATTACATACGGTACCATGTCTATTATGAAAAATGTAATTTGTAAAGGAAAAATGAAACTAAAGTTATTAATAAGATATATTAAAATATCAATAGTTCCTCCTATTCATCCCTCCTGAAAATACCGTAACTTGGCTTCCATTATCTATACTCATCTTGCAAGTTAGGTAAGAAATTTTAAAAACACACAGACTGTTACATCATTAAAAGAAATGGATGTAAATGTGTTAAAATCATTCCGTTCCAGACTGTATATTCTATAATAGAAAAGACCAATCAATTTCAGGAATTTTAATCCTTAAATAGGCAATTCCCACCGTTGGAAATTCCTGAGTTTACAAAATGGCAAATCTCATTAAGATCAGTGAAAGATTTGGCATGGTCAAGAATAGGCTGTAGGTAGCATTTTCATAATTAGATTAAAGGAAGCAACATCCAGGCAGATGTTCAAACAGGGTTTGGTGTATGTGTGTGTGCGTGTGTGTGCGTGTGTGTGTAAGTGTTGAAATGACAAATCTGGAACGAATATGCATCATGGGTGCAATTTTCAGGTTTGAGGCGCAGGCCTTTGCAAGTGTCAGTCAGTTTTTGCCAAAACTATCCCTCCATCATCTACAGTATGGAGACCAGAAGAAATAGAGACTTAGTACTCTATTTATGTACTAAGTGCTCTATTTATGCGCTTAGTACTCTTAAAGCTCATCACTCCATCTGTCATTGTGATTTGTACACCATCTACATTCAGAATTTTTATCAGAACTCCATACATAACATGTTTTCTTTGGCCTGGGCACTTGAGGTGCTTAAGAACAAATGAAATCAAAACAGATTCATCTTCATTAAATTCTATTCCAGAAACCAATCAGACGGCATTACATTCTATTGCATGTTTAAATATATATATACTTCAATGTTTTATGTCAACTCTCATCCATTTAACTTCAGTAATCAGTTTGGTGACTCTGTCACCCCCAAATTAGTTGTCACTTAAAAGACTGAGAAATTCTGTTCTGCTTCCTTTGGAGTGGAAGTTGTTTTGCCCCTAGGCAATTACTAATATGAAAAAAAAAAAAAAATCCAGGCAGCTAAGTGAAAAATCCAGACCACCACTAAATGACAGCAGAGAGTTAAGGATGTCTCTCTTTTTCTTTACTGCCATCTGCTGCTGTCCCCAAGTCAAAATGCCCTGGCTAGCTGCAATGCTTGCCCACAACCCAACCTATCTCCTGTCCCACTCCCACCCATCGTCTTGACCTAGCAATTGCTCAGTTTCCATGATGGCTATGTGGTGGGCCTGCAGCAGATCATAGTCAGGTTGGGTGATTTTTAAAGCCTGCAGGCCGAGCCGGCTCACCCTTTCCTGTACTGCAGGCCCAAGGAGGCTGCCTTGACTTCTTGTTCTTCTGTCTGTAAGCACCATCACCCACGGTTACAACTGCTGCACATGCAAGCAAGGATTGCAACCTCAAGGCGTCAGACCACAAACCTAATACAAGCAGATAAATATGAAAAGGCTCTTCCTTTAACTGATTTCCACCAATTATTTGAAGGGCATACCTTGAAATAAGGCTAAATAAATAAATAAAAAGAATTCCATTACATAAAATAAAACCTTAACTCTGAAAAGATTGCAGAGCGTCTGCTCAGAATGATACTTGATGTTCTATCTCCTCATATTTTTTAAAGTGACAATATTCTCTCAAGCACCAATTTTGATTGGTGGGGGAGGGGGGGGGAAGGAATCAGACCAAAGCAAAAACATCTCAGTCTTTTTGGGCAAACTACTTCTCTCTTTCCTTGGGCTGAGACTATTTCTACAGGCCACAAACTGCTGGATTTTATTCTCCATTCTGGAAATAAAAAGCTCCATGAATAATAATAATATGACAGCTCTTCAGATGCACCAAAAGAACTGACAATTTGATCGCCGCAAAGGGTATCCGGAAAGACAACTATCGTCGTAATCCAAAGCTGGGCTTTTTTTTAACCAAAAGGAAAAAAAAAATCAATCTTCATAACTGAGACTAAATGACAGAACCTCAAAGCCTCCTCATTATCTGCCCTGCAAATGCTGCCCTAAGAAACAGCAGCAGAAACCCCGAGCCAGAAACCTACCTTCCATCATGGTGGCAGAATTGCATTCCTTAGTTTCCACAGAGGCGGAAAAAAATACGGGAAATTATGACTCCAGTTGAGCAGATGCTTCATGTAAACTCTCAGTGCCAGGATCTCAGATGCCTCGCTGGTGAAGCTGTCACAGAAAAAAAAAAAAAAAAGGAAGGAAGGAAGGAAGGGGGGAAGGAGGGGGAAAGGAGAAGAAATAGGGGGAATCAAAACAGAAGGAGAGTCGGCTAAGGCAAAAGGCAGGCCATGGATGCTGCTGTGACTATCACCTACAGAATCACAGAAAGATGCTGAGAGAGAGAGAGAGAGAGAGAGAACGGGTAAGAGAGAGAGAGCAGAGAGAGAAAGGGAGGGAGGGGTGGTGGAGGGAGCCAGCTTAGCTCACACACTTGCTGTTAGCATCTCAACCAATCCCTCCAGCTTTCTCACTCGTCACATGGTCCCTTGCTTGCATCTCCTGACACAATACCCCTGGAGAACACAGGAACCAATTTTTCCCCTCTTTGCCTCCCTCGCTTTCAACATGCATGCCCAGCCCCTCTGGAGCTCTCTGTCGTGGTGCGTTTCCCATCTCTATCATCTTGTACCAGCTTCTGGAGCAGCACGTTTGATCAACAGATCCTGCCAGGAAAGGGGAGGGGGTGGTTCAATAGAAATTAAAAAAAAAAACAGGTAGCAAAAAACCAGCCTGAGAATTATAGGCTGCAATGCAATAATCAGGCTTGGGAAGCCAAGATGACAGGTTCTCATAACACAGAAGAGCTGTTAATGTGGTTTCACGTTTATGTGTTGGCTGAAGACCTCCTCCCCTTCTCTCTCTCTCCCCTCCCTGTCAATCTCTCCCCCCCCCCCCCAACCATTCAGGAGAAGAATCAATTCATATGACGTCACATCCCAATTATCCCCAGGAGTAGGATGCAGAGGGAATTTCATCGAGGCCATCTTCCATGAGAGCCTCGAAATTAATTTAGCTCCTAGTACATCCGTGCCAAAGGGCAGGGAATTGCCACAAAAAAGGAAACAAAAGGCCCAGGCACCAGGAGAAGGATTTTCACAACAGCAGCCTTCAAAATGCATACGTTTCTCTGCAATATCTGTGCAGAGGAACAACCACATAAAAAATACCCCCAACAACCCCACTCTTCATTCTCTACTCAAAAATGTTTTTTTTCTTTTAAAAAAAAGAAACCCTGGGATTTCCAGCTAAGCTTTTTATGACTCCCAGCTCTTATCCTGCAAAGACTGTAGTGCAGCCACTACAGCCTCCTCTAATTTGGAAAAATTGGCACGTGCAAGGGAACAACAAACAGGTGATTGTTTTCCTTCTGACAAGCCAAACTGTTTTCAATTAGGGAGGGGAGGGGAGAGATGCAGAGCTGCTTCTAAGCATCTCCAGTTTCTCTTTTACCTCCTTTCCATGACATCCATATTTAATCAAGCCCGATAGCATTTCTGCTTTTTTTTTCCTGTATGGAAATTTTTGGATAGGCCAGGGGTACTCTTAGCCTCGGCAGTAGCTAGAAGAAGTGAATATTTGGTTCGATGTGATGTTGATTGAGATGCTCCTACTGATTTGGAAAAGCAAACAGCTTCCAGATGACGCCAGGATTAGAAGAACTTGGGTGAAGCTGACAGAGAAATATCTTTTTTCCATTTGTTTAACTATATAAATTTTGCTAGAGGATCTATTCTGGCAAACCAGATCCTACATATTTCCAATTACCTGCCCTGCACAAGGGTTTTGATACTTTTAAATAACCTAAATCCAAGCAGATAATTTAATTTGGCTTTGAAAATTCAGGTGCATGGAATTTGAATTTGCAAATCCTCATTCAAGGACAAGATTTGACAACTCAGAAAGAATTTCAGATGTACAAAATCTCCATTTTTTATTATTTACTCACTTTATCTTTAGACTCATTCCAGTCGAATCTTGATAGTTTACAGAGGAAGAATCCAAGTAAAAAGCTCAGTAGATGCCGAACTAATATTTTATAAGTCAGAATTAGTAAAATATTCAGTTGGGATAGCATATGCTAACACTATGTTTTTTTAAAGTAACAGTTTTTCTCAATTATAAATGGAGTATACAATTTATACAGAGAGAAGGGGAAGGGAGAGAGAGGGAGGGAGAAAGAGAGATGAGGGGGGAGAGAGAAAACAAGAGAAAGTAAGAGAGAGGAAGGGAGAGAAAGAGAGAAGGGAGAGAGAGAGGAGAGGGGGGAGAGAAAATGAGAGAAAGTAAGAGAGGGAAGGAGAGAGGAGAAGGGAGAAAGAGGAGAGAGGGAGGGAGAGAGGGAGGGAGAGAGAGGGGGAGGGAGGGAGAGGAGAGAGGGAGGGAGAGAGAAAGAGAAGAAGAGAGGGAGGGAGAGAAAGAGGGAGAAAGAGAGAGAGAGGAGGAAAGAGGGAGGGAGGGAGAAAGAGGGAGAGGGAGGGAGGAAAAGGGAGAGGATTTGGGTTGCTAGTTCAGGGCTGGTTGGTTGGATTGGTTGATTGATAGATTATTCAATCGTACCTTCACAATTCTTAATAGTTTACAGGCATATGCAAAAATTAAAATATCCATAGTGTGATTAAAATAACAAAAATAAACTCATAAAAGAAAAAAATGAATTTCTGATGTACAATTTTGTGATTTAGCAGGATAGGCTATAGAAAGAAGAGGATCAGAATGTAACCTTAGAGAGAGAGAGGTTAAATTACAAATGTGCTTATAACTGCCATGAAGAAAATTAGAAGCCACTTCTCTGTATCTTTCCTTCTGCTTTCCTTTTTTTGCACTTTCATCTTTTTTCTTTTATTTCTCCTTTTTTTTCTTCCTTTCTTCTCATTCTACTTTAGTTTGTATTGGTACAATTAACTATTGTTAAAACTTCCATTAGAAATTATACACACACACTCCAGAAATAAATCATATCATTACCGTAACAACAAAAATAGAGTATAGCAATAACAAAAGTAAAAGGTTTTTTAAAATGTAAATGTTGGTGCAGCAGGTAAACCGTTACTGAAACAACCTGAAAAGCTCAGGTGTTTTTTTTTTAAAAAAAAAACAATCTTCTGGAAGCCATCAAGTAGGTAGAGTAGCCAGAGTTCCAAAGTGGGATTTGTGAGCTGTGAACCAATGTCTTATATCATACATGTTTTTCATCTGGATGTGTCAGACTTCTCCCTCAATGCTTTAATACAGGGGTGTCAAACTCGATTTCATTGAGGGCCACATCAGGGTTGTGTTTGACCTTGGGGGAGTGAGGGAGCATGGTCAGGGCGGGTAGCCAGCTCAACATCACTTGTGTTGTAGATGTCTGTGGTGGCCTAAGTGCTCTGCCAGTGAAAATGGGCTCCTGATCTCTGTTTTCTGCTCCTGAGCTCCGTTTTTGCTGGCAGAGGATTGTAGGAGGCTGTCCCAGCCGAAAATGGAGATTGGGAACCTGTTTTTGCTGGCAGAGTCACCACAGGCTGACCCTTCACTGTTTCCAGAGTGGCCCCACAGGCCAGATCTAAGCACCCTATGTGCCAGTTACAGCCCACGGGTCTTGAGTTTGACACCCTTGCTTTAATAAATCAAGCTGAGACGAATTGAAGAAAATGGTCTTGTAGGTATCCAGGATTTGTAGATGGCTCTGAGTTTTTCTAGCAATGATGGTAGACCCATGGTGCTTCCATTGCTTCAAGAAATCCCCATTTTTCACCTATCATGGAGGGGTGGTACTATTAAAGTTAGAATAACTATTATTGTTATTATACACAAAAAACTACAGTCTACACAGCAAATGAGATAACTATGCTGGGTTTCGTATCACAAATCACTAGTTGGACACTTCCCAAGTGTTTAGGACTGTGTGATGTATCAGCAGATTATGCAAGCAGATCCCAGTAAGGTGGCCTTCTGCAGCTGACCAATGGTGATTTTGTCAGTGCCAACTGTTTTCAAGTACTTGCCTAGGTCTTTAGGCACAGCACCCAGTGTACTGAGTACCACTGGAACCACCTGCACTGGTTTATGCCAGAGTCTCTGCAGTTTGATTTTCAAGTCCTGATATTTGATGATTTTTTTCCAGTTCTTTCTCATTGCTTCTACTGTCACCAGGTATGGCAATGTCAGCGATCCACACTTTTGTCTTCTTCATAATTGTGATATCCGGGACATTGTGTTCCAAAACTTTGTCAGTCTGTATTGCTAGAAAAACTCAGAGTCATCTGCAAATCCTGGATACCTACAAGACCATTTTCTTCATTGTTGTTATTATTATTGTTGTTGTTGTTATGCTTTTTCAATTTACACACGTCTTTCACATTTTTGACAACATTGTGACATCGCTGTTACATATATAAGTACCTACATATTCATATACATTAATCCTTATTTCTACTTTTTAGCCAATTGTACAATTTGTCCCAGACCGCATAATATTCTGATTCTTCTTTGCCTTTTAATCTAAGAATAACTTCTTAGTAGCTGTTGCCCTTTAGCAGCCGTCTCCATACTCCTCTCACAATACAGTTATTTGGGAATTACCATATTTACACAAATTCGGGAATCCTTATAAGATAAGATGACACATTTTTCCTTCAGTCACTTGCATATCTTTGCCTTATTTTTGCTCAGATATTAATGTACAAGTATGATGGATGTATCAATGCAGTGTGAATGTGCCCAACATGTATGTATGTTCTGAACATATGTTCTATATATATAGTAGAGAAATGTGTCTGTAATACTATTGCTTCCTATTTAGAAACAAAATGTCATTTTTCAGCAGAATCAAAAATATTAGGATTTTTGAATTAAGGAAAAATAAAGTAATAAGAAACTGAAAAACAAATATAGAAAAAATAGAAAAGGAAAAGAAAAAAGAAAAAAGAAAAAAAAGATTTTAAAGAATCAGCTTCCAATCTTCTTGACAGCAGTTATAGATAACATTTATATATACCCTTGCTCTCTCTACATTTATATCATAATTTCCTTCTTTATATAAGCTACTTCTAATCTTCACATCCATAAATCACAAGTTCATTCTTCTTTCCTTTTGTTTTTTTTTCAGCAAAAAACCCACAAGGGGTTTCCGGTTACTGATAAATGCAATTGTTGGATCTTTCACCAGCCCAAGGGTCTGCAACCTTAAACACTCAAAGAGTCATTTGGACCCATTTCCCACAGAAAATAAAACACCGAGAGCCACAAAACCTAGGTGGGCATGGCTAATTTAACATCACTTCCACCCAGTCACATGACACACACCCCAGCCCCGCCTACCCAGGTTTTGTGGCTCCCAGTATTTTCTTTTCTCTGGGAAACAGGTATCTCTCTGTCTTTCTTTATCCCTCAGTCATATCTGAGCAGGATCCAGAGATAGATGGCAGGAACTGGCCTTGGTATTGAGCAGCAATTCTGTGATAAGAGCCTCCAATCAGGGGGTTGACTCCTGCCAAGTTATCCAAGACCTGGAAAATTGGAGAGGCCAGCAGTTAAAGAGAGAGACAGAGAGATTATCTCATATGTGGAATTTTACCAGAAGACTGTGAGTTCTAGTCAGGGATGGGATTCTACCAGTTCAGACCAGTTCTATAGAACCAGTTGTTACGATTCTATGCAGTTCGGAGAACTGGCAAATCATGTCACTAGCTGGCCCCTTCTCTCCCCTCCTGTCGGATTTCTGCTTTCTAACTAATCTAAATTGCTGTTGTATTGCTTTGCCTTCACCCAGGAGGCTTCCCTGAGGCCCTGTCAGGGGTGGTATTCAGGGGGTTGGGGAAGATGGCCTGAGACCAGAGCCGAACCTTCCTTAGGACTAAAGCTTCTATTTTTCAGTGCAGACTCAATATATATTTACATAAATATTTACAATATTTATGAACAAGCCACACCCACCCAGTCATATGGCCACCAAGTCAGCCCCCCAGTCAGCAAGCCACATCCACCCAAGTCACATGATCACCAAGCCACACCCACAAATTAGGTCATGCCCACAGAACCGGTTGTTAAGAAATTTGAATCCCATCTCTGGTTCTAGTCCCACCTGAGATACTTGGGCAATTTCCAGAAATCAACGCTGACTCAAAGGCACAAAATAAAAATAAAAAACACAAATATAGAAAGTTCCAAAGTTTATCATTTTGAAGCACAATGAATGGATTACAAAATAAATGTAGTGCCAGCGGTCACTATGTGCCTGTAACTCTTTAACATCAGACCCAGTTCTCGCTGCAATTCTTTGATTTTTCTTTTAATTTCTTCTCAATTCAATCAAAAGTCTCTTGACGGAATCCTGCACAGAACACTTGATTTACTAAGGACTCTCTACATAAGAACCTCTTATTCAACAGAAAGTTAAGGATCTTATTTCAAATTAATTAAAGAACAGAAGGCATACAAGGATATACAGATTGAAGAAATCTAGATGCCCACTGGAAGCAAAGAAGCTTTGAGAAATGCAAGATTTATATAGTCTTTAAGAGTAGAAATGCCCCACCTCTCTCCCTCTCCCTGAAAAACATGAAAAGAACCTAACTGGACTTTCCAAGCGAGCCAACAAGAAAGGAAGATTATTTTGCAGAATGGTGCTTTTTGGGAGCCATATTTAAGATTTAGTTATTTAAAGATAAAACCATGATTAGCTGCTTAAACAGTAGTAAAGGAAAATATTTTAGTGAAGCAAGTTTGAAATATTGATTTCAAGGAATCTACAATATTTATTGTTGTTAACTTAAATAAGAAATATATTTAATTTTAAGGATAATACACATCTATTGTTTAATTACAGAAAATAACAGGTGTTGAACTCTGATATGAAAATAGCTAGATTTTGGAGGGGAAATCTACACACATAATTAGACATGTTCATTAAATTACAAGAGGATGTTGGACAATGTTTCTGAAAAAGAAAAGTCCAAATATTACAAAAATACCTTTGTATGATATTAGTTAGATGGTTGTGTCTGCTGCTGCTGCATTGGTGTCAGAAGCTCCTACCCAGTGGTGTATTAACCATTAAGCAACCTAAGCATGTGCTTAGGGCACCAAGCCCAAAGGGGGCACCATAAAATTGAGAATATGGCTTCGTTTGTATAGTATGTACAAAGAAGGGGGTCACTAAGATTTGTCAGTGCTTAGGGCACCAGTGAGCCTTAATCCGCCACTGCCCCTACCATGGGGCTTCTGAGTTAAAGGATTAGCCAGTGAAACATGGTGAAACATGGACCCTAACCTCACAATCAATGCAAAAACTACGAGTGGTGCAAAGAGCCATGGAAAGATACATGCTCGGCAGTACAAGGCAGGATAGAAAGACCTGTCCATGGATTAGAGAACAAATGAAAGTATACAACAATATCAATAGAGTAAAAGAAATGAAATGGATATGGGAGGATCACATAGCAAGAAGAACTGAGGTCAAGACAGGTGGACCAAGGCAGTCACAGAATGGATCTCTCTTAATCAAAAGCATCCACAAGAGATCTAAAACAAGATGGATTGATGACATCAGCAAGTATTACGGGCCCAGTTGGCAAAAGAAGAGCTATGTAGAAGAGCAAACAAGAGGACTAAACAATGATTTCTGTAAATGAAAAGGGAAAGAGGATAACAACCAGCTTTTTTTTTTTAAAGTAGTTCTTTAAGACATAATTAAATATTTAGGGAAGGAGATAAAGGAAAAATAAAAATGTTAAAGAACAAGAAAGAAGAAAGAAAGAAAGAAAGAAAGAAAGAAAGAAAGAAAGAAAGAAGAAAGAAAGAAAGAAAGAAAGAGAAAGAAAGAAAGAAAGAAAGAGAAGGAAGAAGGAAGGAAGGAAGGAAGGAAGGAAGGAAGGAGAGAAGGAAGGAAGGAAGGAAGAAGGAAAGAAAGAAGGAAGGAAGGAGGAAGGAAGGAAGGAAGGAAAGAAGGCAGGCAGGCAGGCAGGCAGGCTGGCAGGCAAGCAAGCAAGCAAGTAAGCAAGCAGGACTGGTTGTGCTATTGTAATGGTATGTGGAAATGACCTTAGGAGACAGGGAGAAGAAATGCAGCCAAGGCAACATATGAAAGGCAACTTTGTCTGGAGCGGGGAGATGGATGAGGCAAGCCCCCCAAAGGAGACCCTCCCTAGTTTTCTTGGGCTATAAAAGGGAAGAAGGGAGAAATGTACTTTCAGACTTGCAAGATTCTGTCAATGTAGCCTTACACTAAAGTAGAATTCACTGATGTGGCCATCATGCTTCCTATCTGATTCACCTTGCAAGGCTGACATCTAAGTTATTTTTTAACTGATGGTTCCTTGACTATGTTTCTCCCCCCGCTATCCCATTTCTACATACCATGACAGCTATAGAGTTACTATACACTGTTAAGAGTTTTAAGAAACATCCCTGCTTCAACCTGTTCCTTGACATAATTAATTTAATTTCCCTTTGTAGACACTGAGTAGGATAGATGTTGTGCCACTAAATTGTTACTGTTCCACTGGACATCTCTTAAAAAAGGTTAGGATATTATATGTCAGAGCACACTCAGTGAACTTTCCATCAAGCACGCCAGGAGCATGATTGATTGGTTTCTAACTAATTCATTAGAAAATATTCCACAAGTTTAGATCCGTACATCACTCACACGCACTCTACACACACACTTAAAGGGAAGGAAAGTAGAAAGAGAATATCCTTCTTTTCCCCATGTCATGTGGATGGAAAGTAGTTGGGAGATTCTGCAAAGCTCTAGTGGCAATCTCAGCTATTCCAAGCCATGCTTCCACCTAGGTAAATTATAGATGTTTATGCTCACAAGTTTTCACACCTTGATCCAGCTTTGTAATTTTTGTACTTACTTTAATGTGTCAGGGGAAAAATTTTTTAATAGTACCAGCCATGCAATCATCATATTTTTAATGGTTTGACTCATCATCTCTGAAAGATACTAGTACAGTGTTGGTAAACCTTTTCGGCACCGAGTGCTGAAACGGGAGCGTGCGCACGTGTGTGTGTCCCAGAAACTGGACGTGCAGCCGCCCGGTGTGCATGCTCATGCTGAAAAGATGATCTTCCAGTTTCCGGTGCATGCATGCGCACCAGCCACCTGGTCTTCCGGTTTCTGGCATGCATGAAGACCAGCTGGCCAGTGCACATGCACACACCAGAAACCAGAAGAGTAGCTCCGGATGCATGTGCACATTGAGAAGATGATATGTGGGTTTCTGGCGCATGCATGAGCACTGGCCAGCTGGTCTTCATGTGTGTATGTGTACCAGAAATCGGAAGATTATCTTTCCTGCATGTGCATGCACACCGGTGGCTGTTCTTCCAGTTTCTGGCACTCTCTCGTGTGTGAAGACCAGCTGGCCAGTGCACAGAAACCCAAAAGAGCAACGGGCGATGGCTTGCATGCCCAGAGGGATGGCTCTGCGTGCCACTTCTGGCACGTGTGGCATAGGTTCACCATCACGATACCAGTAGTTGGTTAGATTGGATCCTTCCTTCCTTCCTTCTTCCCTCTCTCCTCCTCTCCTGCTGTGATTGACAGTATTAAAATCCACTGAGAGATCAGGAAAACAAAGATGAATGTACCACCTCCATTGCTCTCTGCCACTGGTCATCAACATGTCTGACCAAGGTTGCTCTGTGCTGAATCCTGGCCTGAAGCCCATTTGAAACAGATCTAGATAATCTGATTCCTCCGAGGACAAAGGTCATCATGAAGAATATCTATCTATGAGGTTGCTAGAGGTGAAAATTATTTGATGGCACATAATTATTTGATGGCACATAATCTATCCTTATGAATGTTCTACACCAATAAAACATAGCACAACTCTGGGAAATTATCAGGATATTCAACAGACCACAGCAAAGTTTTGTATTCTTCCCATAAACTTTCACGTATCCATAGAAATCTGTGAAAATTTGGGCTATATTTATATTTGAATTCTTTTAAATACCTTGGAATAATTATTATGGAAAAATGCTTTATTTGTAAATGCAATTATTTCAAATTGTGTGTCTCATATTAATATTGAAATAAATATATGATTGAAATTCTCAGTGAGTTTTCAGGGAAAGACAAAGGTTATAAATATTCCATGAATCATCCTTATTAGGTGTGCATGTCCTTAATAGAAAGGCAGAATAAAAACATCGGAATGCCATTAAAACATGCTCTGTCATTACCAGTCCTAACTGTCATCTAGAATTTAGGATGTTCTCAGCAATTTAAACAGTCCTGACATAAGAAGGTGCACAGCAAAATCCCTTGGATTATAACCTAACCCTTTAAGGAAGGCTTTAGAGTTTTGCAGCCTGTGTATAGAAACTTAAAGCAAACTGAATTCACCGCAAGGGATTTTTTTTTTAATTGTCAGAGAATCATCAAAGCCAAGAATGAAATTATTCTTTACTAGATGTGAGGCATCCTGCTTAAGCAACTCTACCTTTACTGCTTCACTGACATCTCGAAGTGATGCTCCCTGTCTTGTTATCCTGCTAAGCACAAGGAGCTTTAACATTCTGATGGGAAGGGATTTGCTAAATAAAGCTCAAATCCACCAGCTTCATCTCCAGTCAAAATATAGTGAGAGTAGAGCACAAACAAAAGCAAGAGAATGTTCCATTCATTCCAGACGTAAAAGAGGCTTTTCACATTCAGCCCCGACAGCTGAAGAATTGATAAGTGAAAAAAATGACACACTATATATGTCTTGCCTCTAAATCTATATAATGCATTTAAAACGAAGCCATGTGCTATACATCATGGACATGTTTATTGTATTCCTACCCTATTATTGAATTCAGCCCATCTAATATGTTGAATCTGATGCCTTTGACCTTTTCAAGCATTCTGAATCTGAAGCATCTCATGTTTTGCTTTGTATATGTATGCACGCTGGAAGAAAAGGCTGACTTTCCTTTCTAGAACTTATGATAATCAAATCTGACAATTACCATTTGACAGTAGTTATGATCATCCGTCTGTAACAATTAGCACCTACTGAACGACTTCCGAACAGACAATATTGTTATTTGTTTCCAATGGAAATTGTGTGCCATCCTTTTCATGTGAAAAATCAGCCCATGATAAAATCAGAGCAAAAGACAATAAATTTAGCCCTTATCAGTTGGTATGCCTCTTGAAATGAATGTAAGATTACTACCACTTAGTTTTACCAAGTGAAAGAGAGAACAAGAGCACCTAAGAATAAACCTACAGGAGTTTTTGTATAGTTTAGTTTGGCAATTTTCCTTGTAATTCTTCCACATGTTCTCTTCTGAATTCTTCTGAAAATTCAGAAATCTCAGCAAAATATTCATACACTGTTCTCCCCTTCTTGTGATTTGTCTATTTCAGCAGGGCTGGTGATATGTGATAAGGTTCCAGAAGATAAATCTAAATTGCTTCCATTCTCCTAACTGTAAAGATTGCTAGAAGTTTCTTTCCAATATATACCTGTTTTATACCAAACGCAACAATTTAATCAGGTATTACCATCTTACATTGGTTTGCCTTTTGTAGAGAATATCAATTATGTCACTTTCTTGGAGTTCAATGTTACTGGTGAAGATAGTTCAGGATTCCTGTAGTACAGTGTAGTATTAATCAGATCCTACTGAATTCAACTGATTTCTGTTTTCAATGCTGGAATCAAACTCAACTATCCCTAATAAATAGCTACAGTATCTATTTGGTGGAGGGAGCTATGGCTTCTCTGGATCATCGATTCTCCTGTCAAGCTGCTCTTATCTTACTATTGTGGTCCACCGGAGGCCTGAGGAGCTTGCAGTAGAGTCGGACAGTGGAGAGGAACATGGGCCAGTCTTGGAGTCTGGGGAGGAGGAGAGATCTGCATCCGACACAAAGATGGGGCCAGGGCCATCTGAGAATTATGTGTGGACTCCGGCGCCTCCAGAATCTGACATCAGTAAGGCAGAGAAACAGGGGGAGCCTGTTCCCAGTGCGCGCTTGCACAGAGCTGCCAGAAGGCAAGAACAGTTAAAACAAAAGGGTTACAACTCAGGAGTAAGGCTTGGAGATGATTCGCCCCTCCCATAAGACATAAAGGAGGAGCAAAGGGACATGAGCCTTTGCAGGAAGCAACTTTGTTCGTTCTGATCAGTTTAAACTCTGAAACTCCCTGTTGACTTTGTGCTCCGTTCGGCCTTGTACAGCTAATTGGCAATTTAGTTGTTGGCAGTATTTCAAGAGAGATAAAGGTGGGTGCTTATTAGCCTTATCCCAAAAAGACTGTGGCAGACTTCTTTGGACTATTCATGAACTATTTGGGACTCATTAGGGCTGTGAATCAATATAATTCACAGCTGTTAAAATAAAAAGAGGGGTTTGGGGACTAAGCATGTGATTGTTACTGTCTCAGGAAGCTTTGGTCAGAACACTTACAAAGTCTTTTCTGACATTCAGTTAGAGCTTACTTTTTTGGAACTTAATAGCTTTATTTCATGACTGGCATTTCAGAGCAGTAGAGTATATATTAGTCTTTCCTGTACGTAACATGTTTTCTGGCATCAAGAATGCTCTCATAGTTCTACCTTGATCTTCTCAAGGCTGAAGATTCTTGGGAGTGGCATTGGAAGATTGAGGGTGGTTATATGATTTAGCCATGTCCATTAGTGGCTCTCTTTTAGTTTCACTTTCCTCCCTACCCATGCATAGTCTTGGAGAAAAAGAACAGTCATTAAATATGTAAATGTGGTGTTGAATTATACACCTGAATATAGAATGTGACATTTTAATGAAGGACTGGCTTTGTCAAGCCTGGGCCTCAACAAGGGGAATTATTTTATGTAGATGAAAAGAAATATATACAGTATCCCTGCTGTTAAGGAATGAATTCAAGATATACATTCTTATCCATCCTTGAAATGTCTTTATATTCTAAAAATGAGAAGATGCAGCCATGTGGTCTAGAACTTATTTACTTTAAGGTTTGAATTAATTTTATATTGATATCATATGGGTATTGTTTCTTCTTTTTTCTTTCTTCACTGTTTGTCCACCCACATTTATTTTACCATTGTAATATTGGAATTTCTTAAGTACATTGTCGCTGATGTGTTATTTGTTTTGTACAAAGCAAGGAAAAATAAAGCTATTTTCAATACTGAAATGATACTGAATCTAACTTTTTTTTTTTTGCAACTTCATTACTGTAATTTATATTTGCAGTCAATTGCTACCTGAAATAAGTAGTACCCTCTGCCCTATAGCTGTTCACTTGATTATTGTCCCATTTGAATTTGTGTCTATTATACCTCATTCAACTATTCTTATATTCTAGAGCAGGGGTGTCAAACTCAATTTCATTGAGGGCTGCATCAGGGTTGTGTTTGACCTTGTGGGGGCTGGGGTGTGTGTGGCCAAGGTGGGCATGGTCAGCTCAATGTAACTCATGTCAGGGGCGCTTGTAGTGATCCAAGCGCTCTTCTGCCAGGAAAAACAGAGCTTGGGAGGGCCACACCCAGCCCTCCCAAGCTCCATTTTTGTTAGCAGAGGCATTGTGGCCCAGTCCTTTGCTGTTTCCAGGGTGGCCCCAAGGGCCAGATCTAAGCACTCCATGGGCCGCATCCAGTCCCTGGGCCTTAAGTTTGACACCCCTGTTCTATAGTATAAGTAACCCCAATTTTGTGTCATCTTCAGACTGAATAAGCATTTGTTCTACTTCTTCATTTGAACATTCATTTAAAAAAGAATTGAAAAGTAGAGGCCTACTTCTTGCTTCTCTCTAGAATGATGAACTATTAATGAGCTGGCATTGAGCTATGAGTCCTAAATTTCCATGCCATACAGCCCACACAAAACTAGTTTAGTAATCAGAATGTCACAGATTAATGTAGCCTGCCAAGATTTACTTTAGACAAATCCATTCTGGCTTCTGGTAGTTATTATATTATTTTCAAGGTACTTAAACTGAACTTTGAACTTTTCAAGAATCTTTAGTACCATACTCAAGAACTGATAGCCAATTGATTGACTGGATGGGTTATTTTACTCTTCACTATTTCTGCAGAATTTATCAAAGATAATAAATAAAGTTCCAGTAAGACCATCATATTCCCTCAATTCTGTAGAATGCAATTTATCTGGCCCTGGGAATTTAAATTAATTCAAAATTAACATTCCCAAATATATTTCTTCTTCCTTTCAGTATCACGCTTGGTCTTCAGAAGTTCCTGAAATAATAAATGCCCTCTTGTTGGAAAACAAATGAACCAAAATAGTTATTAAGATGTACTATTTTTTTTTAAGTTATTAGTATTACTTGTCTGTTATTTTCACGGAATGACCAATATATTGATTCCTGAGTAATTTTTTGAGAAACATTTTAAAGAAAACTTGGGATTATTTGGAGGGGAGGGGGATTCCTCTTAACATATTTTGCCAATTTGAACTTGGTTTGATGTTATTATTTATAAAATAATACATTATTTATATTATTTTTACAGTTTCCTAGTCACATGAATGTTTTAATTATGATTCCCCCCCTTTTTGTCACTTCAATTGCAAAAACACTGTACTTGTGTAAGGGAAAATAATTTTAAAAAGTAAGATATATATGTGTGTGTGTGTGTGTGTGTGTACACACATGCATGCATGCATGCATGCATGCATACATACATACATACATACATACATACATACATACATACATACATACATCTTCCCTGCATGCAATAAAGATTCCACAAATTAAAGACTGCTGTACAGAACAGGAAGTCATAAAAATGTCAGAGGATGTAGGAAGGAAATGACTACTTGACAATGCAAAAAACTTCCTTTCTTCTGAGTACAGTAAACTTAGGTATCTAGTAATATAGGAGGGCAGTGGAGCAGGTCAGATGCAATTCCATGTGATGGAGTGTGAGTATAGCATCAGCCTGCTATATTTTGGGGGAAATCACACTACTACCTTCTGCAGCTGCTATATGATTGTAAGAAAAGATGCAGCTACTTTAAGATTCATAGACCAAAAGTACTTTTTACTACTGCATGTTCTGAAGCACCTTTCTTGAATCAAAACTAAGTGTGAGCCAAATAAGTGAAATAGATATTAAATAAATAAGTGTTTTCAAAATGGATAAAGCGTCAGAGATCACAAAATTTATCATGGCAGTGTTGATTTAATTAATTAACCAATCAATTCAATGTATATATATCACCTGACTCCAAGTGATTCTCGGCAGTTTTTTGTTTGTTTATCCCAAACCTCTGTGGATTGCTTCCCACAAGGCTTAAGTCTCATCTGATCTGTTATCTTGAAAGATTGTATCAACTATATTATGAGGATATCATTGGGAGATTCAAGTAGGGCTTAAGGTACCATGCCGCTGTCCATTGACATGTGATAGTTCTCAAAAGCTTTCTGTGACTAATATAAAGAAAAGAGTTTATAAATACTGATTTATGATGCAATATCTGTGGCACTTATTGCAAAAATAAACCATTGGTCTAAGCTACTTCCAATAGTCATTAGTTATTCTGTGAGGGGAAAATAGCAAAATAACTTCTCTGGAAAAGCTATGTATGTAATAGTGCAGATTGGATATCATGTTGTTTGATTGAATGGAACTTTTGCACTTGCTAAAACACTTTTTTAAGACAAATAGCCTTGTCCACATAAAATACAGCAGAGGTGAAAAGAGCACAAGCTTCAATTACACTGTTTCTCACTATAGCTATGCCAAGATCCTGAACTTCTTATCTTTATGAGCACATATAATTTGTATTCCAGGAAGACCAAACTTGGCATCTAAAGTGATCAGGAAGCCAAACTCTACAGAGCCCATTTGTATTTAAATGCTGTTCTGGGTGCTATTTCTCTTCTCTTCTGTTGTATTGCTGCTTCTGATCACAGCATCGGTTGCATATCTATATGCAACTTTCTCATACAAAATTTATATTTTATTCATGGCAGCAAGGTAGTCTGAGTGGGCTGCACCCTGAAATTTCATCAATTTTTATTTAAAAAAAATAGAATTAAAAATGAAATATTCTTAGTTTTTTTATAGCGTGCAATTTGACAATCGGACGGTGTTTTTTTTTTCATCTAAAATTTCTCTCAAATGGAAATACTTTGTACCTCTCACCTAAGAAATATATTTGATTTTAATTTTTAAAAAATGAGATTGACTCTATTATTAGGGGAATTGTGACCATGATTTCATGTAGTCAATGACTTGCTGCTAAAGTGTGGGTCACAGGGGCAGAAATGTGGCTGCCCCCTTATTGTTTTCAAGAAACATTCAGTGCCAGTGTTGTTGATTTCTGTTGTGTAGAATTGGGTGGGAAGTGAACCTAGCCTTATGTCAATCATACAAATGATTGAATTTATATTTTAAATGCATTGTCAGTAAATGCCTCATGTTCTGTAAAACCATTTCCACTGCTAGATAATAAAATTAAAGTATGCCTGTTTAAAAACCTATTATACCTTTTCCCACCAGATGGTGGTATTAACCTAAGATTGAATGCATGCTATACACTCTTCTGCATCATAAATAGGGCATAAAGAGCAACAGGTAATCTTGGTTTTAAAATTATATTGATTGAGCAGTAAATGGTATAACATGGAGACTAAGAACTGGGATTTTGCATAGTTTAAAGATTAATTGAGCACAATGATAATTCTGTACAATTCCACTGAAAAATAATTTGCAACCGAGTTCCTGGATCTAACTTTCAGGTAAGTTGATATAGAACTGTGTTCAGCCTCAGCAATTTTAAGATATGTGGACTTCAGCTTCCCAAATTCTCCAACCAGCATGCTAACTGGGGAGTTCTGGGAATTGAAGTCCACATATCTTAAAATTGCTGAGGTAGAGAAACACTGTTATAGAGCACAGAGACTTAGTTATGAATCAGGAGATGCTCAACTTGAATCTCTTTTATAAGTTGAAATTATTAATGGCTACAATTTCTTACTCACTGACTTGCATTGTCTTAAATAGATTGTCTTTACAAAAAAAAAAATACTGTAAAGCCATCTTTTTGAACTAAGTCTGCACTCCCACCATAAATCTATAAGAATTTAGTTAATCTAAATTGCTTGGTTTCCAGAACCTGATAGACTACAATATAGTTGGTTTATCACATAATGTATTATGTGAAAGCAGGAGTATTCTCTCTCTCTCTCTCCCCTCTCCCCCTCCCTCCCTCTGTATGTGTGTGTGTGTGTGTAAAAACAACCTGCCTTTGGGCACTTACCTTGTCGCAAATGCTGTGCAATAACAACAGTAATGCTAGCAAAATGTAAATGTTCATTTACCCAAAGGCAAGCCTTGTTTCTACCTGTATTTCCTTAATCTGCCCTCAAGGATATTTTCTACAACTCAAAACATTTTTTTAGGGCCAGGAGATAGTCTTTTAAACAAACCTTTTGTTCCCAGAGTACCTAATGCAGTTGCAGGCTTTTCAGCTTTTCTCAACCGTAGCAATTTTAAAAACTTTATAGTCGTTGAGGCTAAGGAACTCTTTTAAAGATATTAAAAACCACTCCTGTTCAGCATTTAAAATAAACTTTTTAAAAAAGTAAGTTCAGTAAGGCAGAGAACAGGTAAGAACCAAGGAGAAATACATACAAGAATAAAACAAATGTTTGGCCTGTTTTAAACATTCAGAAGTGTTATATAAATCCTAGAAAGCCCATTTGTTGTGGTGATTAAGGTATCAGGCTAGAAACCAGGAAGTCATGAGTTCTAGTCTCACTGTAGGTACAAAACCTGATGGGTGACCTTGGGCCAGTCACATATTCTCAGCTCCAGGAATAGGCATTGGCAAAACACTGCTGAAAATCTTGCCAAGAAACCGTCTAGGCCAGTGGTCACCCACTGGTGGGCCGTGAGAAAATTTTGGTGGACCGCAGAGAAATCTCACCCCCAGAGCACCCCCCAAAGCAATTAATCCAGACTGCGCAGAAACACAAGGTTGCTCAGGCCACATGGCCCGCGGGAACCCTCCCCACCCACTCACTCCTTACCTGGCAAACTTGTCTGCTAAATTGCTATTTTTCCTTTTTCTGACCATCATCTGTTCTGCTGTGCCGGGAGATTTAGATTAGCTAGGAAGCAGGAAATGGTTGGATTTCTTGCTTTCTAGCTAAGCACAGCCAAACCTCCCTTAGGACTGAAGGTTTGCTTGCAAGCAGATTCAGTGCAGACTCACGGCAAGCAAATTCAAGAGACTGAGCTAGCCGATGGCAGATAGATAGATCACTCAATGATTCTGTGAGCAACTCAATCTGCATGTTTTGCCTGATTTTGGATAAAAGTTGATTTTTTTATAAAAAAAAATATTTACATAGATGGTATGTTGTGAGTTAATTTTGTGAGTTTGCTTGCTTGCAAATTTTATGAGTTTGCTTGTAAGTAAATTTTATGTGACTGACTGAGCTAGCCAATGGCAGATAGATTTCTGAATGAATCTGTGATTCTGTGAGCAACTCAATCTGCCTGCCTGCTTTGCCTGATTTTGGATAAAAGTTGCTTTTTTATATAAAAAATTCAATATTTATATGTTTATAATATTTACATACAAGCCATGCCCAGCCAGTCACATGACCACCAAGCCACACTCACAAATTAGGCCATGCTCACAGAATCAGTTAGTGGTCCCTGGGATCTAAAATTATGAGTTTGGTGGTCCCTGAGGTCCAAAAGTTGGCGACCCCTGGTCTAGGCAGTCATCGGGAGTCAACATTGACTTGAAGGCATATATCAGGGGTTCCCAAACTTGGCAACTTTAAGACTTGTGGACTTCAACTTCCAGCTGGCTGGAGAATTCTGGGAGTTGAAGTCCACAAGTCTTAAAGTTGCCAAGTTTGGAGAGCTTTGGCATATATTGTCAGGACCAATGAGGCATTTGCTACTCTTAAATACCAAATTGGCATTCCTACTCTCAAGTAGGGAAGCTAATCCGATTGACACTGACTCTTACTTCTACTTTGACAACAGGGCACCTGAGGACAGCCAAGAAAGTAAGATGAATGATGAGGTATACCCAGTTATGTCCTTCAACATTATCTGTCTGGTGCTGCCTTTTAGGAATATCTACAATGATAAGACAAGTGTCAAACATTGCTGCAATTGCAGAAGAATGTAATGCTATTAAATATCAGTAGAATTGTGTTTCCATCAGAATGGAAAATGTGGAGAAAGATGGATCAGAGTTTTCTAAGGTGAGTAAATAGCACTATTTTTAAAAAAACTTTATATAAAAGTTCCCATTAGCTGATAACCTTCAAATGTATTGGATCAGTTCCCATAATTCCAAACCCCTCTACGATTGATAGTGGGATTCCACAAGTTGAAATCCAATTCCTTTTGAAGACATTAGTTTGGAGAAGCCTGTTTTATACAGTAGTTGTGCTACTGTAACTGTACAACTGGGTTTCTATTTATAATAATAGTGTTTAAAGATATACTTACTTAGGGTCACTTAAGCTCAGAATATTCCATTACTTCAAACTGCATGTCCACTAACCACAAACTGGCTTCACACAGCATATGAACTGAAATATGGTTCAGAGCAGGTGAAGGGATGTAGACCTCTGACTGAGGGAGAAGTGAACAAATCATTACAGGGGGACTTTAAAAAAATATTAGTTCTGAGTAAGAGGAAAGTGTGAGAAAGAAAATCAAAACAATTTTGCCTTAATTTTGTTTGCTATAAGAGGAAATGGACAGAAATTTGGATTCACAATTCTATTTATTGTACTCTATAGTAAAAAAGAGAATTGTTAGCATCCCTGATGTGCCTGTTTTTTAACCTTGCCAATCTTGAAAAGATGAAAATACACAGGTAAAAAATGCTACTGATGATTTGCTTTGCTGTTAAGGAGTAACTATTAGTATGATAGCTGCTCTGACCACGGAGGAAACAGAAATTGCAAAAGAAATCTGAATTGTCTTTCCTATTTTTATGCAGTTTGTACAATGTCTGTAATTAACCTCCATGAAATAGATATAATTTCTTTCCATCTCAGTGAAAATTTTAAAGTAACTGTACAAAACATTTTTTGCCAGCCTGGTAGGATGATAGAACAAGTGTAAGTGAATTTATTCAGTTGCAAAGGTATTCTTTTCTGGAGGGCTGACTGACTAGTAAATGAGTGAAGTTTCACTCTATGTACATGTTCATTTACTTACTTGAATTCAGATTAATTTTGTACTTTCAAAATTAGTCTTGCTCAGGGTGTAGTCCTTTCACATTTTATTCAGACTAAACACTAAATCAAAGTTATCTTTCTTATACAACACAACGCACACACACACCCTGGATAATCTAATTTGGCTGTGATATAGCCATGATAGCTTATTATCCATGACTACGCATGTAGTAGTAGGCACTGGCAAGAATCACATTTAATGTCTCCTGAAAAAGTAAACACATGCTGGCTTGCCATGTTGTATAAATTTACCTCTTTGCATTAAGCATAATGGGGTTTGATTTTGGTTTAGCATGTTGTGTGATTTGTTTTGATTTAGTGTTGTGCAAACGTTGGTTATGGAAAGAGGAAAGACCACAGTAGTCAAAATGATGCTGCAAAATCAGTGGGACTTTATTCCATTTCTGGAGAGGTTATGATTTGCTTGTTTTGCTACATTTTTTGAAGATAATTTGTCTAAATGCCTCTAAATTCTACAAGTCAGAAGTAACTATAGTCTTCTGTTTTATGACATAGATTTGTCTGGGAACTGGATTGAATTCTTTCAAGCTTAATGCTAGTTTGTTGAAAACCACAACAAAGTTGGCTTTCTCCCTTACAAAGCTGCATCATTGCAGAGTCTGTAGATATTTTCTCACTGATAGGAACTCTGGCTTCATACTACTTCCTGGCTCTTTAGCTCAGAGCAACCCTTACCTATTGGCTCTGCTTGCCCTATATTCAGAAAAACATACTTGAAAGGGATTTTGGAGGTCTTCTAGTCCAACCCCCTGCTCAGGCAGGAAACCCTATATTTCGGACAGATGATTGTCCAATCACTTCTTAAAAACCTCCAGTGTTGGAACACCCACAACTTCTGGAGGGAAGTTGCTCTACTGATTGTTCAAACTGTTAGGAAATTAGTTAATCCTCCTTGATTAGTTTCCACCCATTACTTTTTGTCTTGCCTTCAGGTGTTTTGGAAAATCAACTGACGCCTCTCTTCTTTGGGGTAGCTCCTTAGATATTGGGACATTGCTATCATGTCACTTGGTTCCTGATGGCTATTAATAGCTCTGTCTCCAAACCCTGCCATTCTGTGCAACCATGGTTCTAGTAATGGGAAAACCATCTGGTTGCAACGGTACCACCATGCATTTGTTTCACCCTAACTGTTCACTATGGTGTGTTTCTATGCAGAAAAAGAGAGGCTTTGCAACCGAGGCATTTTCCTATAGCAACCGTGCATATTTAATATTATTGTTTTAAATTTTGCAAACAACAGGACAAATACAGACAACAAAATGCCAAATGTGGAAGGTGCTGGTAATTTATTTTAATTCCTTTTGTGTTGAATGAAGCTTCCTCAGCCAGAAAGGGGAAAGTTTGGCTCATGGTAGTCTAGAAGTATTCTCAGTGTTCTGAGACCTGTAAAAACAACCAATTTGGGGTCAGGAAATGACTTTAATTGTGCCATGGCATTTTGGATTATTTGCGGTTTTAATATCAATAGTATAAGAATATAGTTAATTTAGTTTCAAGTGAATGTATTTGTTATATTTGAATAAACATATAAAAACTAAGGTGGATTGAAGAAAGTTGGGTGCGTCGTGTGTGCCTGTTTACCTGAAAAGACCATCCAGGAAAGTCCAGACTAAATCATGCTTTCATTTATTCACTTCATATAAAAATCTCTTCAGAATGCATCTCAACACAATATATAATACTATAACAACATACATTGTGTGAAACTTTCAAACAATAAAATAACCACCTGGAACAATGCAGTGTTCAACAGACATATAAACCCATGTATCATGCACAGCTGTGCTATTTTCATCAACTAGTTAGTCACAAGTTGGACTGAAAGCCTGAAACATAGCTTTACAAAATCGGCACCGTATATATGCCTCACAAGCTTTGTTGGAAGAAGTTTCACAGCACGAGTATAGTATCGGTTCACATTTTGTCATAGAAACTCACATTGGCTGCTTTAAAAATTGGAAAATGACAGAAGGTTTTGTGGCATTGACTGGGCGTGTCCTTTTCAACATTCCAATGGTTTCATTTCTGCTGAACAAAACCATTCCTAAATCCTCACCGGTTACCCAACCCCAATTTCCAGAATCCAAAAACGAAAATGAAATCCAATGGGAGCCAATGTCTGAATGCCCTTTCTGGGTTCCATATGTCTCTTTCACTGTGCTCAGGTTCTTTCCATTTTACGCAGTACAAAAAAATTACAAGAAAGGCAACTCTCATTCAGAGTCTTCTACACAAATAACATCGCTGACTGGCAATGTTAATTTATATAAATTAATACTTACAAAACATTACATTATATACAATACATAATAAATACACTGTTATAAACAGTACTGGACGTATAATAGCTCAAGGCAAGTTGAGAAGAAGAAAAGGAGCCAACATGAAGAATGGGAGGCGGGGATAAAGCACAGTAGGACCAAGCACAAAAAGTCCACTGAGTTTTGTTTTTTTTTAAGGGGAGATTGTCCACCATATTACAACATGTTGGTTTTTATAAGTTCTGCATTGTCTAATGAGAATGCAAAGCTACTTTATCCTGTGCAGAACGAAAGTCCAAAACAGTTGAGTGGAAAACTATTGGTTCATGTGTGGCAAGTAACACAGGAGAAACCTAGATTTTTGTGGGGCTAATAAAGTGACCAGTGATGCAGTAATGCAAGGAGGGAGGGCACCCTGCTTTATTTAGTGAGTCAAAACAATTGAACTGCGGTAAAACACAAGTATTGCCCGTAGAGAGGAAGACTGTCTTCATTAAACAGGATTAATAATAATATAAAATATATATTGGTATCAAACAAGTTTTGTTGTGTATTTAGTAGACGTCTCGAAAAGATGTGGAAGTGTTTATAAAAAAGGCACACGGGTCTGAGACAGGTGCACAAATTTGAAATGCAAAATTACGAAAGAGTATTTTGAGCTGTTGGACCGAACCAGATGTCAGAAGCTATTAAGAATAGAAAATATTATGATTGTGTGTCATTCCCTAGCGGGCTTGTTCAGTAACAGCTCACACTGCCTCCCTATCACCAGGTTTATTTTGTTTTTGGCTGATACAACTTAAGCTGCAGTAGATATCACCTGTTAATTCCTGAGCAGTCATTACGCACTCTTAACCCTGGCTCCAATCTCTAGTAATTGGAAAGTCTTCTAGCCAATAACAGGTGCTGGCCTAACAGCCAGACTTTCAGGCTATAGCACATGAGACAATCTGCATGTGCATGAATAAAATCACCATGACAGATACAGTAATGTTAAGTATCAATCAGCGATGCATCTTTTGTCACAATCTCTATATTAGTGTCCTGCTTGGAATCCCTTTTTCCTGGGTCAATGACACAAAGTGTCTTGGTACTGCTGTAGTAATGGATACTGTCACTCTCTTTCTCAGGCCCATCGGAGTCTTCCTCTTCAAGAGTAAGGTCAAACTGGAACTTCTCCATCAGGCCCTGACAGTCTTGGCTGCGTTCTTCGAGGGGAGGGGAAGGGCTCTGAGGGATCATACTTTGATACCAATTACGGTTGTCTTCCAGGGTATCCAAAATATCTTGAGCATCGGGCTGTACTAGGTCTGCCCAGGTCTCCCAAAGTGGATGAACAATATAATCAATGAATCCCACCTGCAATGCAAGTACAATCAATTTGTAATGAAATGTTATTTATGCTCAATACTTATGAATTTTCTCTCAGCTTTACATTTTAAGCAACTGGAAACTATATTAGTATTCATTCATTATCTAACAAACCACTAAATTTTTTAAAAGAATAAAACAAAGTGAATACTAAAAACCATGAAAAACTAGATAGGATCATATAATCTCTGCTGTTATGATATAAGTAAAGAGGGACTGATCTAACCTGTCTAGAGGGGAATTGTCAAAACCAGAATGCTGATATTAAAGAAGAATATTGCTTTCTGTGCATTTGGGAAAATTTATTGGGCATGGATCATTATGGCCAGATTTATTTATTTTATTTATTTATTACTCAAATTTATATAGCTACTCATCTTACCGAAGGCAACTCTAGGTGGCTCACAACAAATGGGTAAAATCACATTAAAAGCAAATATTATAAAAATAGAAATACAACCCTCTGTGTAGAAAGGATAAGAATAGCCAGCTTAACAATGGAGTTAACTAAGCATGGTCTTGGTTTCTCTGGGAGACTCAGGCTGACAACATAAGTCTTGAGGGTCTTTGGACTATCAAAAGCAGTGAAGCTAATCTAATTCCAGGGGGGGAATTAAGTTCCACAAGGCTGGCACCAAGGCAAGGAAGGCGCATTTCCTGGGGCCCACCAAATGAAGATCTGCAGCTGATGATATCTGCAGGACACCTTTCAGAAAAGATCTAATGGAGTGCACTGGAGTGGTCCCTTGGACAGCCTGGCTTCAGGCCATGAATGGTATTAAAGGTCAAAACCAGCACCTTGAATTGGACTTGGAAGCAAACTGGCAATCTATGCACTTGCAGAGCATGGATATAACATGCGCTGTTCTGTACAGATAACTGTACCAGCTGAGGCTTCCGGGTTCTCTTCAAGGGCAATTATAGAGCACATTGAAATGGTCCAGTCTGAAATGACTGAGGCATGGGTGGCTCAGATTTGTTATCTTCAGGAAGAGATGCAGATATTACATTAACAAAGCTAAACGAAAGCATTCCTGACTGACACCTGTTGCCATGATTCTTTCCAGATCAGTACCGAGAGCACCTGTATTTCCAAGAGTCCCCCTACAAATGCAGCTCTGCGTTGGCAGCCTTCAATCAAAAAATGATAGTCTAACATTACAATCAAATGTCCAGTGAAAAACCCTGATTTTTCCACCCATTATCTAAATCTCAGCTTAAGCGTAAAAGATCAAAGCTCTTTCTATCCTAGAATCAGGTTAGACAAAGGCCAAATAACTCGCTTCGCCCTAAAAAGCACTCCTAACAACATTCATACGTTAAAAGCTGCCACTACTGTAGCAGCAAATATCTGCTCCGTAAGTTAGTTTTACTTTTTTAATCATGTCACGCTGCTGCTATATAATTTATATAAGAAACATCTGTATAGCAGTATTTGCATATGAAGAAATTACAAGGTGCTGTCGGTGGGAGCTATTTTTAATTATTAGGGTATTCAGACGTAATGGAAATCATGGCATCTGTTGCCTGCTTGAACTGAAATGAATTTTGGATGCCTTCCTCCTCCTCCGAGGAAGAACGTAAAGGAGTTCTTAGGTTTCTGTTCCAAAATTAAAACTGGTTAGTAACTAATTTTTTAAGATATCAGGACTCAGGGAAAAAGCTGTTAACATCCCGTCACATTAAAGAGTATATTATGAAAGGACCTATTAACATTTAAATTACTCGGTATGATGTATAAATCAAAGACGTCGAACTATATAAGAAATGCTTATTGGACATGGTTACTGTAACAATGCACTTCAATGAAAATTGCCATCTCACTAAACTGATGGTATCTATATTTTTTTAAAAAAGGAGAAATATGATTCCTCCAAGTATTATTTAAACAAACAATGTAGATAAAAATGCTGGTACATTATTTTGAGGAAAATCTTTACTGAAACTTTGGAATTGGTGTGATTTTTAGGGTTAGTGTCAAGAAGCTGACTTTTTCTGGGATCTGTTTAGAACTTTCATGTTATTTTGCTATTTGGTGGAATTTATGATTACCATACTTAAATATAATATCATTTAATGGAGAAATGTATGCCGTTAAGGGGAAATAATGACTGTTCCTGGTATTAACCATTACGTAATAAAGCTTGGGATAACATTAATTCTTAGTTGACAAGCAGGATGAACTGGCTGTAGGAAAGTGAATGAACAATAAAAGCTATGGAAAAGTTTCTTGTCTGACTGGATTTCCTTGCTTAACTAATTCCAAAAACCGCTGGGTGGCAATTCAGCAGAACAGGAAAATAGTTTTCAAAGGAACCCATCTCTGGCTAGGATGTTTGGTTTGGAAATCACATGTGACTCCTTCAGACACAACAGGATGTTGAACAAGCCAGTACAATTCTATTGTAACTGCTAATGTACGTTAAGCCAAAAAGTGACAAAAAGTTTCTGTAACCTATACTCAGTGGAGACTTTTTAGTGAAATCACTTTGTTTGCTTATCAGAACATAGAGAACTTTTGCTCTTTACATCGATTGAAGGAAGAACTAACTTGAGAGTTAATTTTAATTTAAGTATTAGTTCAGGTTCAAAAAACCAAACAACCAAACAACCCCCTCCCCCCCCAACCCCCCCCCCCCCCCAAAGTGAATTACAGAAGATATTGGTTAATGATATAATTTCTTTCTGTATGATAATGCTACTATATTTCATCTTCGGAAATATTAAGAGAATTCACTATAGCTAGTCCCTTCATATTATCCTCTCTTAAATTACATAAGACTACACATGATCCCTCAGACCATTGTTTCAGAGATATTTCTTTATCAGATTCCTCAATGCCTTTAACAATGGCAGAGCTTCTACTCTACTGGAAAAAAATTCTTTAAAATTCAAGAGATTTTCAGAGATGGATCTGTCTTGAAAACAGCCAACGCTGAACTGTATAGCAGTCAAACCTCAGGAGTTGGCCACAGGGAATGTTTTACAACATTTTGTATTATGTCATAAAATACTTTATAATAATTTTTATGTCATAAAATATTTCATAAAGTTTGCCAAATTTCAATTCCATATTAGTCCTGGATTTGGGGTGCATTTTATAAGTTAGTCCATTTGAGATAGCTTGGGTCAAGCATTTTTGCTGTATCATGAATGTTTTGCCTAGTGAAAGATTACAGACATGAGAGTTTTAGTAATTTATAGATAGAAGGAAAATTAGAAGCTGATGAAAAGTCTCTCAGTGGCTCAAGTAAAGGAAGCCTCTGAAGTCTAACCCTGAAGCCTTAATCACAGCATGAAAATGGCTCTGAAATGCTCACAGTTAACATTGATTGCTTTCTTGCAAAATGAAAAAAGTGAAAATAGAAAACCATGTCCTATCAGCTAACGGAGGAAAGGTGCTGCATCCTGTTTCTTTGCAAAACGTAAGTGGTTGGAGTAAGAGTTACTTTTTCCATTCTTGAAATCTCTGCTACTTGCTGACTGTATTACAAGAAAAGAAACAATGGAGCCAAGCCAGAAACTGGCATATGTTTGGCTAACCTTGGCCCTTGCTAAGAACACATACTGGTCAAGTTTATGTGAAGCAACACCATCACTGAAATGCTCTGCAGGTAGTCTTTTCAGAGTTTTGCAGAAGCATAATGCAGGATTTATGGCAAACCGATTGCCTTCTATTTACAAAATCTTCTTGTGCTGATGTTAGAATGCGTTGGCATTATCATCTCTCATTCAATGGAATTTGGAAATGTATAATGCTGCAGGTATGTTCTGACAAAAGTGCAAAAGGCATTTGAAAAGGTGAGATTTATCTATCTGGTATGCTAAAGAGAGGAATCTCTGGGGAATTACCATGGCATTTTTAAAGGATATCTTTCCCTAAGACTTACTGATAACAGATCAACATTATCAATTCTAAATTGGAACATTCCTGACAGATGAAAAAGAGAAAAGTCAAATACCTGAGACTTCTCCACAGAAGCTGTGTGCTTGTCACACATTGGGCTGATTTCCATTCCCCTCTCCCGTTCTTTGTCCCCTTGCTGGAAAAACTCCTCCATAATTCTATCTGTCCACTGCCGGTAGAGTTCAAGAGATTTGGTAGGATTACTTAAATCAGCACAATGGACCATATTTCGGAGAACCTGCAATGCAAAAATGATAATATGAAGACTCATATAATCATGTAAAACAGGGCAACATTTTGTTCTGTACTTCTTGGTACTTTGAAAGCAATTTCACATTACTGCACTTTTGATTAAAGAGATTTGTTTTAGAAAATTTTATGAAATATATCTGAAGTACATTTTCATCAAGGGACATATTAAATTATTTGAAGGACGATTAACTGTAGATATGCAGAATAAATTGTTACAAATTGTATTGGTCACCTGAATTATCCAAGCATAACTTCAAGCCAATTTAAGGTGTCTACCATATTCTTTAGTGGAAAACTGCTTTGAATAGTTTTATTGTTCTCATGTCTTATTGTACAAGTCCACATAGGAGATTAATAAACTAAAGATAAACAAAAGATTTAAAGGTCTCTGTTTCAATTGTGAGCACAGGCACTTCCTATCAAAAGTCAGAGTAATCTAGCGACAAGTGATTAGGATTATGACTAGGTAGTTTAGGGTTACTTTCATCTCAGCTCATCTCAGTGCTTATGGGCTAATCAGTATTTTTCAGTTTTAGGTGAAGATAAAATAGAACCAAAAACTATAATAAGAAATATAACAAATATATAATAAAATTAACACAAATAAAAAATATAATGAAAAATAAGTACATGTAGCCTTCATTACTTTTATGAAGAATGTATAGTCCAGATTCAAGGAGGTTAGGCATATATAAAATGGTATCTGATTGTCCACTGAATTCTATACAAAGTATTTACCTAGATATGTTTCTTTTGTCCTGGCAAATCTCTTTTAAACTGGAGGATTACCCAAAGTAATTCTTAGAACTTGTGTTCTGCTTGCTGCAGTGTGAAGACACTTCTACCAGTAGCCTTTTGTTGAGGACATAAAGACATGTTTTCTTCACGCCAGATCTACTCTGAAAGAAAGCTTCTACCTTTCTTCTTTTGCTTTAAAAGTAACTTAAAAAAAGTTTCTGCCAGCAGAAACTATGTTAAAGGTTAAGTCAGTTATAAACTCTGAGGGAACTTTAGGGTGAGCACCTGCTTTGCTCCTATTGGCCACATGAAGGCTATGGCAGGCTACTGATTTTCAGAACCGTTTGCTTTTTGGCATTGGAAAAGCAGAGCCAAAAGGACAGTCCATCTTTGCAGCCAGCTGGTGGCAGCAAGCTTATGCATAAGGAAACAGCACCACCAAATACAACTGCCCACTTCCTCAGAGCATCATGCTTCCCTTGCCATCAATTCTCCAATTCCACCAAGGAATTATGCCATAGGATTGGAGAACTGACACAGATGATCCATTTGCTCCTTCTTGGTTACAAAAAGTAGTGGGAATACTAGGATTGGGGAAAAGGTCTCTTTTCTCCCTGGCTTCTCTTGTCATCAATGGCAGAAGTGAGGGGAGAGAAGCAATAAAAAATAGCTTTTTTTAGTGCCAAAACTCTGATCCCACAGTGTTTAGCTACTAGCTCCAAAGAAAGCATTTTTCTCAGTCTCTATGTCTTCCCTCTACTTCTGGGGTTTTGAGTGTGGACAGAATCTCTGTTCTGCTTCAGGGTTGAGGCTTAGTACGGGTTGACATTGAACTTATTTCTTCTTTAAACTGGTAGTTTTTTCTGCACATGAGAGCCAAATTACTGTGGAAGAGCCAAATTACTGTCACATTAACTAAGCATCAAAAGGGCCCCAAAGACATCTTGCCACACTAATGAAAAGATATAATTTAAAGATATTTGGGTTGGATTGTCATTCCAGGCTGGTACAAAATTCTTCAATTTAATTCTTTCTCTATAGGACATTTTTATGAACAAAAGAGTAACCATTATCACACTAAGAGGATTTGCTTTTAATGATTAACTATTGCCATGTTAAAAATGGGAAATCTCTACAGTCAGGTTACCATTAAAGAGGAGAGCAACAAGTATCTTCTGTACTAAATATTGCCACCAAGTTAATTTCTCCTGTTCTGGAAATTGTATTCTGTGGCATGAATATATGAAGCACAAAGGATTAGAATCTGCATAACCATAGAATAAAAGAGATTCATAGAGAGAAGAAATCTGCTCAAACATTTGCACTGCTTTGTGTCCTATTTGACGATTTTAAACATCTTTTTAAATATTTTCCTGAAGTGACATTTTAATATGCATCTTATCCTAAAAATATAGAGAGATTCAATTCAGAAAAATAATGAGGTAAATGTTCCTGTGTCTATCGCCATTAAATAGGCAAGTAGAGAAAATATTTAATTGAATTCCCTATTTTTAAGTAAAATATCCTTGTTAACATTTCCCCATGCTGAGGTCAATACTTAATCCATAACATATATGGAACATGTTGTGTGAATTGCACAACATTTACCACACTGTTAATTCAAGGGAATTCTAAATTGTAGATTGTATTCCTTATACTGTAAGATCTTGTTTTCCTTCAAATAGTTTGGAGGAAAGAAGAATTCAAGCCACTACAGACTATTAAATTCTTACATTGAGGAGTGATTTGTGTTATTATATTATTTACAATACACAAAAGTGCTTATTGGTTCACCCCTAACAATAATAGCAACATAGGCATTTATACTGAGAGAGCCTCAGTACTATCCAGATGACTCCTTCTAAAATTCCCAAATTTTTCCCAAATCCTCTTTCCTTTATTCAAACACTGCCTTATTCACTGCTATGTTAAAAGTGGCCTTCCTTAAAAGAAATATACATGTGCTACAGAAAGACTAGTTCCCTGCACCAGAGTAAGAATGTATTACATGGGAAGCTCATAGGTTGATTAAGAGGGAGGGAGGGAGGGAGGGAGAAAGAATGTATGACAGCAAGAAAGCTTCCCAAACAGACCTGTATTCTATCAGTGTAGTTATCTAGCAGGAGGACTCCAGAACTTGTAACTTTTTTAGTTTCTACCATCGTCTTTAAATCTGCCAGAAGTGACATGTGCTTGGACATATCTGTTGCCAAGACCTACATGAAAGGAGAAAGATTGTTTTATTTTTTGTTTTCAGGAGAAAGCGTCATTTTCTGTTTTAACAAACTGCTAGAATGTTATACAGAATCACATTCTTACCATGTCTATCACCATTTTCCTGAGACTTTGACGTTGTTTCTTGGTCAGATTGTGGAAGATGTCACAATGCTCTTCTTGTAGAAGTTTAAAACCAACAGCAAGATGGTGGTTTTCCAAGACGGACTCATCATTGTACATTAAAGCAAGTTCAGAATCTAAATAAGAGAGTAGTGATGTATTTAAAAGGACTCCACTAAGTACCATATATGATTTTATATCTAAGCAATGGCTTTTATAGCTAAGATATCCTTCAGTATGCTTGAAATAATTTATTTTAAAACAGAATGTAAATAAAATAAATTAAATAATTAAAAGAATTCTTTAAAATTATTAAAGAATTTTAAAAATAATTCAATGGTAGATAGGCCTCAGACCTAGAATTTATTAATTAAAAGTAATTTACCACAAATAATTCAAGTATCGCCTGTTTTATAAGATTTGACTACTTACATTATATACTAATGTAATTATGTAAAATATCCTTGCAAATAATTAATGTTCTTTTCATTTATTCCAGCTAATAGGACACATCTTTAAAATTTTATTTAATTAACATTCTTTTTTAAAACATTTGAAAGCTCAGATGAAAGACCTATATAAAATCTGGATTCAAACTGCACCCAGCATAAAGGAATCTCAAAATCAGTCTTCCCTTATTGCTAGTTTTCCAGCAGCCAGTATTCAAAAGCTTTTGGTATGAACTATAAAATTTGGTTTATTAATCCATTAGGATACTCTCAACTCACTTCAGATAAACTCCTATGGTGTAAGTTTAGCATAATTTTACTGATTATTTACTTGGTTAGTTTTGTTTGTTTCTGTGTACTATTATTAAGTAGCATGGAAATGTTGAAACCTTTGTAATGTGCAGATGTGGCCTCTATTGATAAGTCAACTCTGATATTCTCAACTTCACTTCTTAAAGAGTATTCTAGATTGTCTTTATTCTTAACAAGAGAGATCATGAGACCTATTGTATACGAATATCCACGCCCATTAAATGAGCACAGAACTCACTTGTATTAATAAGGAACTGATTGGAGACACCAGGGTGATCTACATCATGAATTGCTGCTGCAAAAATTGCTGCCAAAATTTCTAAATCAGTGAATACAGCCTAGAAACAGAAAAGATCAACACATAGATTTCAATGATAAACATAGCTCATCAAGTATCTGTTAACTTATTAACATCCTCCATAGAAAAAAATGTGCAATTAAAACCGTACATAGAGAACTGAAATCTTTTTTTAAAAAAAATATTAGCTACTGCCAATTCATTTGGCTATGTATCTGTGTTCTGATACTTTTTTTTGTGGGGATGCAGTAATTCCAATACATCCTCAACAGAACGGTAAAAATGTAAGTTTTGCAACTCATGTTCAAGTAATTTTTTTAAACATCAAAAAATGCAGAATATTGCATAGGGGCTATTAATACGATCTTATCTCAAAAATGTAAACCCAGATTCATATTCTTAACAATAAACTTGAAATAAATAAATCTGAACTAAACAATACACTTTAATTAATGCAAATCTAGCTGTCATATTAATGAGATGATATAAAGTCATATTAAGGAATATAAGATTCCATATTGAAAATAAACAAAGGAACATTAAATGGGATACCAGAGAAGATTTGAGAAATGGATCTCTACTTCTCATCACATACTTTGTAATCTTCTAAAATATTATGGGATTGTGTATACTGTCTTGTTCATTTCAAGCAATCTATGGACTTATATCAAGATGACAGATTACACTGTGAAATTCTATAAGCTCACCTATTTTATTTATGTAACAGGTTAGAAATCGGTTGATTGATGCTTTGTATGAAGGAACTTGCAGAAACAGTTGTACTGTGCCAGAGGTATCAAAGCAAATGAACGGTGCATGAATTTTTACTTATTTTTACAGTCAGCTTATTAATTAAAGCATAAGGCTATAACAAATTACCAAATGCAAGCAAATTATTTTGGAAGTATTGTTTGTCAGGGGTGGCGGGAAGCAACTTACATCCAAAGCTGGTGTGGACAGAAGAACATGAGTCGACTGGGCTACATCAGCTGCATGGAGACTATTATGGTAAGCTACATCTGTGTGGTAGTGGTCTTCCAAAGTCATCATGTAAGCTATAAAGGTGTCTGATGAGATTTTGAATGTCTTCAGGAGATCTCTTTCCTGTACAGAGTAATAGAAATTGCAAGTAGTCAGAGAAGGATTAAAAACCTTTATTGCTGAGAAAAGATGAAATTAGTCCTGTTTTTAAGATATAGCAATTGGAAGATGATGATGATGATGATGATAATAATAATAATAATATCACAATTACTAACCTGGAAAATTGCATACATAATGCAAGTGAGAGGTCTACTGTGTGAATATCTTGCAACATTAAATATATTCAATCCCCATTTATTCAGATCTTCTAGCTCCTAAAGAATAAAATAAAAAATAATGACTGCATAATGCCATCACAAGGAGAATGGGACCATATGTAGATTATAATTACAGTTATTCCAAAATATGACATATGAAAGAGAAATAATTTATTATATTAGTTTCTGAAAGTGTGACATTCCCCATCTCCCATTTTTCCTTGTCCCTCCCATTGAAACTGTTTAATTGGGAGTTGATCCGTACCAGTTTCAGGGCTGGGATAGTTCAGAAATTAATTTGAAATCTTCCAGATAATTGTATCAATATATTTTTCCTCTTATCAATAGTTTCTAACACTTTAGGATTAGAATTTTCTTCTTAAAAACATATTTGTCCAAAGCCACTTGCATTATTTTCCAAAGCTGTATCTAAACCTTTGATTAAAATTTCCCCCATCATAACACAGCAGAAAATTGCCAAGATCATTGGGGGAGGGGGAGGGGACAATTTAAACTGTTCACTTTAGCTAAATTAATTTCAACAGTTTTATTTTCAGTAATTAGCAACATATTCCAAGGAGGAAGTTATTATTACCATTTCTGTCTTGCAAAGAAATCTCCTCAAAACAGATGGAAAAGTAAAAAGGATTTGTGCAGTATGACTAATATGTCTAGTTTACATATGTATTTGCATTCTTCATTAAAAATACAAATATTATGAATCACACTGACCTTAGCTAAATGATCTTCCTTTTCTGTTTTCACACCAAATCTTGAAATACTAGTGTTATTCAAGCTTGAACTGTGCATTAACTTTTTTACACCACTGATCTGTGTCATAACCTGTTGTTTCTTCTTTTTCTCTCTGTCCTTCTGTGTAGGAGAAGGAATCTCCACATCATTCTGCTTGTCTATATTAAAAAAGGATAAAAAATTAATGTCTTATACTTATTACACATTAGGTTAGATCCAAATACATTTTGTACCTGGCAAGCTTTTGAAAATGGGCAGATACCTTTATAGAATTTCAGAATTCTTTTCAAAATTGTCAGACACAGAATGAAGCATTCATTTCTTTGTTATTTTAAAATTAGATTTATATCCTGCTTTTTATTCAGAAACTCACCAGAACACTGACCATTCCCTCCACTTATTTTGCCCAATAATAATATATGAGGTAAGATAGGCTGAGAAACCATGACTAGCCGAAAACTATCCATGATTATCTGCTCTAAGCTAGAGTAAAATGTATTCAGAAAACGATCTTTTGCCAAGCAAGCACTTCTCTACCCCTTCCAGAATCCTGGAAAGCATTAATAGTTGCTAAATAACAATCTTCCTGAATGTTTCTCTATTTGTAAATATTATTGTTATTAACAATAAAATTAATACTGTAAGTCACACAGTCATGGAAGTGAGATAGGCAGCTATATATATTTAACAAATATTTGCCTGCACTGTTATGTTATACTTGATTCTGCATATTACTGCCCAAGCTTATGGAGACGTGGTTATGCTATGTACATCTGTAACACTGACATTGAAAAACCTTCCCTAGTTTTGTACTCTTCAGAGAAGGACTTCAATTCCCAGCATTCCTTAGCCTCCATGGCCAGAGCTGAGAATTCTTGAAAGTCAGAGAGCTGAATTACTCTCAGCTGGAGAGCATGAAATGAAGAAAGGTTATCAAAGAATTTGTTCCACCACATTTTGCCCTGTTAATTTTATAGCTTCCTAGATAACTTCCCGTTTCTGCAATCTCCTTCCCTGAAAAGAGATCCTTTCACTACCATGGAGATTGTTTCCTTAAAGATACTGAAATGTTGAGGTTGGCTTTGAGTGGCAGTTTACTCAAAGAGTTTTACAAGGAAACAGATCCAATGTTAATTAACATACCTAGGAAAGTATTCGAAATATATTCAGAGACTTGATTCCCTGATCGGCTCATTTCCGAAAGATGTGTCAGTTCCCGGTTTAACATTCTCTTGAACTGTTGATAATTAGAACATAAAAATTCGGGTTAAGACAGTCTGCTTACTGGTGGATTAAAATCTATGTTAACTAGAACATAAACCAGACAACTAAACAAGACAGCCAGAAAAACATTACACACAAATTAAAAAATATTTTCTAGTTCTCAGACAATCATCCACTGTTACGTAAGTTTAAGGTTTAAAATGTCATTTTAAAAAAAGGTAATTACATTTTTACATAACTCTGGAAAACTTATTTAGATTTTTTAGCAATTTTTTATTTCATACTTTTAGGTGTCCTTTAAAAGACCTGTCCTATGTCTGGCATTTTTCTACTTATAAAGGCAATTTCAACTTGCAGATATTTCTGACAGAAAGATTCTGTCAGTATCATGTTTATATAGTTTATATATATTGCTATTCAACATAAAACAATGCTGTCAGTTTGCATGTCACCCTATTAACATTTTATCGTTATTTGATTTTAATACAGCATGAGTTTATTACTGATTAGCGACAAACCTGTTTTTTTTGTTTATGATATATAGTAACACAAAGTATACTTAAATCTGACATATATAGAACAACTTGACCATTTCTTTTTTATTATTTAAACCCACCTTGATGTATCCCCAAGATACAGATAACAAATAGTTTGCCTCAGGCATTTTTGGAAGATTTTGCAAAGCAAAACAAGAAATCTCCTATGCAGAATCTACAGATCAGAAGGAGGAATCTCTCAATAGCAAGAACAGCCTGGAGCCTTTGTCAGTGAAAGTCTAAAATTTCAGCAATCCTGGGTACTCGTGACTACACATCAGCCAGCATTGCTTTCCAGCCTAGCATGAAGACTGTGGTGTTGGAAATTGCACATGCACACACATGCACACATACAGATGATACGGGTTGCTGCATGAAGGAACCAGAAGATCTAATCCAAATGTTTGCAGCAAGTTATCTTAAAGCACTTTGATGTTTGTCAGGCTGAAGGGGTATCCCCTTCCAGAAAAAATTGTGCAGTTGAAGAGATAAAAAAACATAGGAATAGCAATTGCTTTTCACAGATATTTCTGTCTTTAGCAACAGACTCTCATCTAAAGATAAAAGGAATTAATTCCTGTGTATATGTAAACACCAAAAAAGGAAGTGAGGAATCAGTGCTTCTCTCATCACCGGGGCTTTTATTTTTACATTAATTTCCTCTCCATTCACATTGTATAGGTTTTCCACCTCATTATTATTGCACTTCATATTTTCTTAGTTTCGTGCAGCTCCAAATCTGAGATTATTTTCGTATTATCTTGCTAACATCCGTTCCCTCAAAGCCTTCCAACCTTCAACAAGACGTTTCTTCCCTTACGTCTGTTAAAGGCTGCAGTCTAAACAATGCAACTGGAGGTTCCTGACTTTTTCCAAAGTGGGGAGTATTTTTTCGTGTGTCCAATATGTACCAAGTGTCAAACAGAACCAGGTCCTTTGAAGCAAGATGCGTTACGACCAAACGGGAGAGAATTCAAGATGAAATGACGATTGTCAGTGAAAACCTACGCCGGTTACTCTCTTTCCCTTTTCCACCTTCAGCCATCAGGAAATTCCTAAGAGCACAATTTGGGGGCACAAACGCTACTTTTCCTAATTAGCAGCCAGAGTTGTTTTATAACGTGATGATTTCCTCTCCCCCCTTCCCAGGCCTGTCCCTTTCCCTTGTTAAGGGCTCCTATTCATCAGGTCAAGAAAACGCCATGGCAACGGGACCACGTGACCCGCCGGTCTCTCTTACTGGAAGGCTTCCCTCCCGGTTCCCCCGGCTTGCAACGATGACGGCACTGCCGAAGGATCCCCGCAAGCGGTGGAAACCAATTAGGAGCTAATTTCACAGTCTTAAAGAGCCAAAAAAAAAAAAAAAGGTAACCCAGCATAAAGTTTCTTATGGTTAAAAAAAAGGGGGGCGGAGTGGGTTAATTAGCAGATCCGAACGAGATCTATAAATGCTGCTTTCAGGAAATCATCTCCCCCTCCCTTACTGGAAAGCCAGTTAAAATCTTAATAGCAGCAGCACTAAGAATTATATACCACTTCACAGTCTTCTCTGAGTGGTTTTACAGAGTCAGCATATTGCCCCCAACAATCTGGCTCCTCATTTTATCCACTTCGGAAGGATGGAAGGCTGAGTCAACCTTGAGCCTGGTGAGATTCGAACTGCCAAATTGCAAGTAGTCGAAGTAACTTGCAGAAATGCATTCTAACTACTGGACCACCAGGGCTCTTTTAAAATCATCATCATCATCATCACGGCACCCTTATTTAGGTCACAACATAATACATAGGAGTTCTGAACAGTTTAATTGGGTCTGCATATATGTCCCCTTATTCAGCTGCTACCTTAATTGCTCTTAGGCTAGCCTTTTTTAACCATAGCCATAGATGAGCCCCGTTTCTTGCATCATTGCCTTGCCCAACAGCATGCCTTTCCCCTTTCAGAAATCAATGGAATGAATACCTCAGGGAGATCAAGTGATAGGGCAGCCAACAGCATGATAGCAACAGTATGCCTGCTGCCTCTGTGGAATAAGCCTGGCCTCCTCCCTGCTTATTTTTACATTATCCATCTCTGCACCATGAAACTCCAGCTTTGAATAACAACAAAGTTTATCATAAAACGAAGGGCCGAAAGGATTCTAACCATTTTATAAATGTGGTACTCAATTTCCTGCAGCTTTTATAGTCTGGAATGAGAATGACTCTTTGAAGTAAGGACTTTGGGCAACCCCAATATCTTTACTGCCTCATTTTAAGGCTCTCCTATTATCCAGCCCATGACAGAGAGAAGGCAGAACAGATTATTAAAAAAAAAAAACAGCAAAGATTCTTTCCCTTTTTAAAATTAGTGTTTATCATCAAAAAATTTTTAAAAAAAGATTCAGGTGTTTTAGCCACTGTTAAGGTAGATGTTGATGTGCAAAACAACCAGCTCCTCGTTTTCAAAACCAATAAGAAATTAGTGCATGCAGAAATCAATGTATTGTTGTCAAAAATTATATGAATAGCATGCAAATTACTGTATACCCAAATTGTCAATTATAAAGTGAGATTATCCTATTCCAATTTGCTAAATTGTAGTTTCTAAAATTTGAAAAAGGTATTTAGGATGCTTGAGTAGGGTTTTTAAAAATTCATTGTGGTATGAAAGTGCTCATAATTAGTAACTCTGTATCTAAAATTGTTGATATTATCTTACAGGAACTTGACCAAAAGAAACCCCTACATTGTAAAGAAGTGTGATCACTCATTATTTGGAAGTTTGCTTCTTCCTAACCACTAGAAACAATATTCCAATGATTCATAACACATAAAAGTTGGTGATGCTTCATCTTAGTCACAGAACTAAATAGGGGCATGTCAAATTTAATATTGCTTTTAGTTTTTATGGAGCTTCTATAAACAACTGGTCAAAAACCAGGAAATATTTTGATCTCAGAAATATCCAAGACTGCAAATACAAATGATTGTAGCCATCTGATCAGAACAAAGTCTTAAGCACCCTCCATCTAATGCTTATTTCATTTCACTTTGGCATATAAAGATATTATAAGGTAGACTAATTACCTACTCTTTAATAGTTGGGAAATCAAGTCAATAAATATTTCAATACCAAAATTGTCTTGCTAATAGGAATTGTTGATATATTACTAATGATGTAAAATTTTGGGAGTTAAGTGGCCTCAATATTCAGTGAACGAATAAAAAAATATAGAACAAATTATGATTTGTCAAAAAAACAAATATACCCACACACAAGGTGTCAGGATGTGATTTAGAAGAACATCCATGTTTAGTACCCTTGGGTTATTATTCCTATTAACTCTGCTATGACCCATGCTTTATGATAAAACATTTCTCTGAAGCAGCGAACATGGCTACCATGGCTACCTTATGCTAATAGTGTACTATGTTAATCATGTTTCTGTTATTTTTATTTGTGTCTTAAATATTGACTGTGAAATGCTTTGAATTTTAAGTACACCTGTTAACCAAAATTTGAAATGCTAAAAGGCCAGGCACAGTCATTGTATTTATGTAACAGCTACATATAACCGAGGCTTTGAAATATAAATTGCAACATGCTTATAAAATATTACCTTTGGCAAGTTAAATGCTAAATGGACAGCTGCTTACAACGATAGATAAACTGAATAGGAACCTTTGGAATTGCCTGTTTGAATTTCTGTTTCAAAGAAGATACTATAGAAGCAGTCACATGAACAGAGGTAACTTCTGATCTGTGTCACTCTCCTCTGGCTCATGGAGGTTTACTGCCGAAAATGTCATAAGATATAGAGAAGAAAAGGTGTAAACGATGCTCAACGTGAAGGTCAGAAATCCTAGCCGTGTGGGCACATGGGAGAATAAGTTTCAGCTGATGAATCTCATTTAAGACTCACATCAAAGGACCGATAGGCAAATCTTGAAGTATCCCAGAAATTTGGGGCAAAAATGGAGCCTAATATATTTAGTTTCATACTTGCAATCACAAAATAAAACGCTGAGATATAAATGTTAAAAAATCTGAAAAGGAGACTGAAATTATTAAGAAGGGGTTGTCTCTTTGGTTAAAATTTGATAAGGGAAAATTGCTTTTATTCATTTCTTTTGAGAGCCCGGCTACCTACCTAGATCAGGGCTGTCAAACTCGCAGGCCGGATGTGTCACACGCTGGCCACGCCCACGCCCAGTTTAGCAAAGGAGATAAAGTCACATGTCATGTGATGATGCCATGACGACACGAGTTTTACGCCCCTGACCTAAATAATAAAAACTGGCACAAAGTTTTCTATGAAAACAGCATTAATGTTCCAAGTACCACTTAATACTCATTGATTTGCTGTACTCATAATAGTGAGAGATGAGATGCTGAATTTCTCAGAGTAAATATGTGAGTTATATCCACATCTAGCTTTAAAGTCAAGAACTGCAACCTGAAAAGACTATTAAACAATGTAGGCGGGAGTAATAAGATCTGGAATTAAACTATAGTGCATATATAAAATTGAGAACAGCACCTTCAGGCTGACAGAAAACATTTAACTGTTTTAGTGATTTTAGTATGCAGTAAAGATTCTTATCTTGATACTGAGCCTGACAATAACAGGTCCCTTCAGGATGTAGCAATTCAAAAGAATCCAAATGAAAGCAGCTTAGGAATCTAATTGAATTCAGACAAGTGCTTACTTAACTGAATACATGGTTCCACTGTTTTCAACATGTAGGTAAATTTTTCAACTTGTGCCACAATATTTGAAGGAACATCTTCCACTATATTCCTGCTCATATTTCATGAGAATCTTTGGAGTGGGGTGAGGAACCTGCTCCAGCTGTCCTCTCAGATGGTAGCTACCTCCTTTTGAAAGGGCTTTGTTCAGTGATAAATGTCTGGCACTGGTTTAGTTATATTTTTGTAAAGCAAGCAAATACAGTTTCATTTTATTATTTCTTGCCTAGGAATGCATTAACTTCCCTGGTACTATATATTAATTTATTATATGTTGTATATCTTATACCATGCTTAATGCCTATTTTTATCAATAATTTAATTTAAAAAACTAACCATTTAAACTTTATTTAATGGGAAGTAGTATACAAACATTATTTAGATAAATAATTTCTGTTTCCAGTGATTTTTGCCAGGAAAGGACCATATTTCACTGCCATTATATAGTTCTTTGGAATAAAAAAACCAATTGACAGCTACCTATTTTTGAAGAAATTAAACTTGGCTGCATCTGTTATGCCTAAGGGGCAAAGTATCATCTGCTAAAATAATTGAGGAATTTATTAATGAAATTGAAAGATTCACAATCTACTTGGTATGGTTGATTAGTATTTCCTATACTGGATATGAAAAATTCAAATAGCAAAACTCTAATGACAACAGTTGAAATCATATTTGCCTAATCTTCTTATAGAAAGTATAAAATTACAACTGTGGGCTAGTTTCAAAGTCCTTTTTCTAACCTCATGAGGTCACAATCTAATTGTTATTTCATCTAGAATTAATTTATATGTGAAAATCTTGAATTTGTTTTGTATAAAATCCCATTTAAACTTAGATAGGACTTCATTTGTGCAAAAATATATCTTAGTTGTATTTACTGGGTACATTCCATTAGCATTGGCTTTAAAATCTTCCGAGTAAATAAATATTATTAAAAACACAGATTGTTAAAAACATTGTAATATTTGTACAGTGTGAATGCAGATCTAAAGATCTTTTATGCTTAGATGTCTCACCAGGAGCTAATCTCATTTTGAAGATTTTCCCTACTAAATAAATCCTAGGGCACCACTGATTGCAGCATTTCTTTCAGACAAAAGTCAACACCTATTTACACAATACACTTTTGTTTCAAAATAGCACTTTTCCCTTTTCAGTACAGGTTTGTCAAGCCCTTTTCAGTAATTTATAATTACATCAAAATAACTTGCAAAACAAAAAAATATGTCTTGGGTTGGAGGCATTTGCGTCAGAAGGGTTAAGTAAAGATTTTCCAGTTTTCCATGAAGAGTCGGTAAGTCCAGGCTCTTCCATAGAAGCCACTTACAGCAGTTGCTATTTTTTAATCCCAACCAACTACATAGAGTGGTGTTTATGAGAACTCTTCTAAATTCCTCAACAAAAGATAATATATAAATCTAACAGAAAAATACTATTAGTGTAGTTTATATAGCACAGGTGGACCTACAGATGAAATAGATAATGTGACTGGCCATACAAAAATGTAAATGTATGTAATGTATACACCGTGTCTCTGTTCTAGTGTTTCCATTTTTTGTACTTATCCTAACTTATTTTTGTACTATCCTAACAAAGCCAGAATATGCACAAGCAGCTTTAATTACATAAAACTTCTTTAATCTCACTTTTTTTCTTTTCCACAGATTTGGAAACTATCTGGAAATCTGTACTTCACAAGATCTTCCCATTATATGCATGTTTGAATTATGGTTAATTGCTCCCTTAGGATGAATAAGCCACTTTTGGTCCATGGTTTAAAACTGGCTTATGACGTAATTGCATGCAGAAATCTAAATGTTGGGTTACCCTTTGAAAACATTATAGTAATTCCTTTATTACTTATGTAAACACAAGATTGGAAGGAAAAGCACTTTTGAGCTTACATAGATTGGCTAATTACATTATAGTTATAATTTTGGGCAGAATGTTTCCTAAATATCAAGATTGTGCAAACAGTTCTGAAATAAAAACACGATGCCCATTTTGCTTATGTTTCAGTCACAATGAAGCCTTACTGATTTCAGTGAAGCTAAACTTTTAAAAATTATTTTAATTTAATTCTCTTGCTCTTAATAATGTTTAGCCTTTATCAGCAACACATGCCTTTTGTTTTGTCACTATGAAAATATGGAAGTAGGATTTATTAGTCTCTTGAACTTTTTTAACTTTTTGAATTTATCATCATAAAGTAAATTAAAATAAGATACATTTTTTCCTTTATAATGATTTTCAGGAGCTAGACCAAGATGCAAAGGCATGAGTTTATTAAATTAATTTTAGGCAGTAAGATATTTAAAAGAAAAGGAGCAAAAGTCCTTCCCTGACTTCCTCCCTTTATGGTTAATTCTGGGGTGAAAAAGCATAGTATCATGCAAAGAGATTAAAGTGGAGTACCAACATGTATATACTAGTGCTTTGTTTCATGCCACTTTAAGAAAATATAACAAAATAGTATGTAGTTACATACAACCTATTTTAGGTCTTATACACATTTTTCTTCCACTATTGGTTTAAAAGAAAATTAGATATTTTTAGATAGAATTTACTATATTGTATGGATGTTTGGGCCAATATCAAGTGTAATAGCAGTAGGAATCTTGTCAGAATAAAACTTCTCTTTTCCAGGATGAGTTTGCTTCTCTAAAAACAAAGGGACTCTTTTAATTTAGCACCTGCCTGTAAATATATGTCTTATAAAAAGAGATACAGGCACAAAGACCTGTATAAAAATTCATATGATGTGGAAACACAATGCAGGAAAACGTGCAGGAGAAATTGGCATCGGCTGATGGTATGTTTGGGAAATCTTAGTTCTACTAAATGCTTTATTTGGCCCTATAATCCAGTTTAAACAAAGGATAATAAATAGTACAAAGCGAGAGACAAGTTATGCACGAATGCACATCACTAAATTCTGGCTCAAGATCAACAATATTTTAAAAACACACATTTCCTTGAATATCACCTTCCAATCTAACAATCCTTTTGGCAAGGACCAAAAGTATTTCTTCTTTTGCTAATATTTTTCAAATGGTTTTTCAGACAATCAGTAAGTGCACATTTTATACAAGGAAACGCTAATAATGGGCCATAATAATTAAATCATCAATAATAGGCCATAATAATTAAATTATTAGTTACTTCCCAGCTCACATATTTTTCTTTCTCTTGTCCTGAATTGTTCTATTCAAATATCATGAAAAATAAGCCTCCTCTGAATCAAGCTTGATTCTTGTGGTACTTTATGCATAATATCCATTTGGTTTTCTTGACAAGAGTGAAATAGTTTGCTATTGCCTTCTTCCAAGATTTATTTTTTGTTTTGCTTCCCAGTCTGACCTACAGCCCTGGGTCTCCCATCTACCAGGTCCAACTCTGCAACCAGGTGCTCCCACCTATTAAAACCATCTCTCTCTCTCTCTCTCTCTCTCTCTCACACACACACACACACACACACACACACACACAATGTGGAAAAAGTGACCTGTTGAAAATATGGTACTTTAAATGCAGACAAACAAGAGTCATATTCAACATGGTTATCATTGAAATAAGTGAGATATGACAAAACTCTTTCAACCTATTTGTGAAGAGGAGGAATGGTATCTAAACATTGAAGAATACAAATGGTTAATTTATTCAACCATATCCATTCCAGAAGTTTCAGCATTCTGACTTTCTTGACTATGTTATGCCATGTTTATTGTGCTAATTTACAACACCCTTTGATAGGAACCCCGAGTTTGGTTGGCTGGAGGAAATCTTATGACACAATTTGATCTTTCTGCATCCTATTTCAAAGACATGTTTAGTGGTGGTTCTGTCTTTAGAAAACAGTTTAAAATAACCAACTAGCAGCTTGTAGGCTATGTATATGTTTTATCAGACAATCATTATTTCACAGTGATGGTAGACATCCTCCATCATTCACATTTTAGGATATTAAAGTGAACAATGGAGTTACTGTTAAATGAGGTTACGGGGTTTTATTCTGATAAGTGACACATGAAAAGAATATTCTGAAAGGTATCCAGTGACAAAAAGGGTAAAGTCCTTAAGGATAAGGACAAAACCAGTAAATTGAAAAGACAGTTTGATGAGATCTAAGATATTTATGCATAAAGAATAAAGCCTAGTAATAAAGGCCTTTGAACCTATTCATCTATGAGTAAATAATAATAGTAAAGCAAAATTTATGGATTCTATAAAAATGCTGTATTTCTTTAATATACAGTATATAACTATTGAATCCAGCAAATATCAGAATGGGTTACATGCAAAGCAACTAGTGAAATATTAGCAATTCTTTTTCTGATGCTTCCTTAGTTTATTTTTTTGGTAGCAGGCAGTCATTTAATCATACCAATAGCAATTGTTACATTGTGTTCAGTATCTTAAATCAGTATTTTTCTGATTGGTTTGGGGATTTCTGAGAATCAAAGACTACACATTCTAAAGATGCTGAGATTGAGAAACATGATCTCAAATAGACCCAAATATTTGCACAAATCACTTCTTTGAATAAGAAACAACATAGTTTCTTATTCTACCTGAAAACTAAGTGATGAGGTTCAGAGGTTATCACATTAAATGTTTCTCAGACTCAGTATGAAATAAGTCTTTACATTATAACATCAAATTTAAAATTAATTAAATAAAATAAGAATGTTAAGCACCTTCATACTTGCAAGCGTTAAATTTCTCTAGTACAAATTCATTTGAGATTTATCATATGTTTATTGTGATTTTTATAAAACTCTGGGTAATTCTGAGTCACCTCTTGTGGCTTATTAGTCTTTCTTTTCTAGAAACATTTCCTAAGGACAAATGGCAATCAACAAAAAGGGAATCCCAAAGAATTCTATGATTCACAGCTATTAAAGCCCCCTTTTTAAGAAACAAAGAAAATGGAAGCAGCAGATTGACTGCCAGCACTTAATCCAAGTAAATCTTTTGGAGACATATGACTATTTTGTAATGCAGATTAAACAAAGGAAATTACAGTAAACTCAAAAGCAAGAACAGCTTGGCACACCTTAAGCAAAACATCACGTACCAAGTGAGCTAGATTCAGTCTTGGCAGATTCTCATCAGGTCCCCCCATTTCTCAATATGCACATTGTGCAATGAAGCACATAGGCAAGGGGCAAACAGCCAGGAATTACCTCCAAAGTTTACATTACAGTACTCATGTTTAGTTTATTTAGCCTCCTAAAACCAAGACGTGAGTGTCCTATGTGCCTGAAAACTCTTTAAAAGGAGTGTAGTGAAAGTTTTGTATACATCAATAGATTTTAGTTTACAGATAAGGAGGACAATGGTCTAGTATGTGACATTGCTAACAAAGGAGAGGAGGTATAATGAGGCATTTCGGAAAGTGCCTACGTGATGGAAGGATGCATCTCCCTTGGGGTCATTTGAGTGACTCCAAAAATCTCAGCCTGTCCAATTCTGTGACTGCTGTTGCTCCCCTTGTATCAGTCATGCGATACATAAAATAGATAGACTCAAGCATGGAAAAAGCAGCTTTGTAAATTCTTTACTCATAAACATAATATGTAATATAATTACCTAAGTAAAAGCAAACTGATATTAAAGCCTTCAACATTATAAAAATAATTGTCCAGAATACACTGTCCTGGCAAATTGAGGTCCTAATTTTATAATAAAAAATGTTTAACAGGAACATGTTTTAAATTCACTAATCTCAAATACTTTGGCCACCTAATGAGAAGGAAGGATTCACTGGAGAAGAGCCTAATGCTGGGAAAGATTGAAGGCAAAAGAAGAAGGGGACGACAGAGAATGAGGTAGCTAGATGGAGTCACTGAAGCAGTAGGCGTGAGCTTAAATGGACTCCAGAAAGTGGTAGAGGACTGGAAGGCCTGGAGAGGTACGTTGTTCAAGGGGTGGCAATGGGTCAGTCCCGACTTCGCAACTAACAACAACAATCTCAGTTGTATATAAAGTCATATTAAAACATGGAATTACAAACCCTTCATTCTAGCAGACAGATACAGTAAATATGTTGGGAATATTATTCGGTCCATTGTTTTGTCTATTTAAGAGGCCATGCTATATAATCACAAAGTTGCAAGTCACAAATACCTGTTATTATTCCTTAATATAGTTATCATATAGATTAATGCTTACTAATTATCTAGAAATACCTATAATCTTATAACATGAGGATGCATTCAATCTCTCTGTTTTTAGAGAGACCCTGGTTATCTCAAAAGTAGATTTATCTGCCCAATGAGTAAAATAAGTTATTATTTGATCTACACCTATGGTAAGAGATGACTAAGTATGGATAGGATTCAGAAATGAGCATAATGAATATTAATTCAAATTAGAGATTGGACACTTTGGCAGTGTAGAAACTAAATCAGAAAAACATCATGAAATTAGGGCTAGCAACAGCAAATTTCTAATTGATATCATGTGATTGAATAGAACTAAAAAGATTTAATGTCAAACCATGTGTATTGATGTGCTGTATTTGTGATTGTTGAGGGTGTTTGTTTTTTTGCATCTTCACAATTCTTTTATTTAAAAGTTTCTCAGAATTTCTCTCCTCCTGAATAGCAGAGAATTAAATTCCTCGTAATTTCTAAGTAATTGTTTTACTTAAACCCTTCCAGCTTGTTTACTGAAAGAAAGAAAAAAAAAACCTGAAATATTTTCACGTAGGATCTCTTGGCTTTTATCAATACCAAGAATCATTTTTTGGGAAGCAATTCTGAAAAGCGATTCAAAACCAATCCTTCCTCTGTTGTCTCCTGTTTTTGCAATGCTGTACTTTTAAAACGACGTCTGTCAGGAAGGAGACAGGAAATTCGAGTCACACTTACAACAGCTGTGCCATGCCCACTATCATTCTGAAATGACGTAGTTTGGGCTTCAGTGGCACAGAGCCAGGAACTTAGCAATAGCAGAGGTCAGGAAGATAGGTCACTGTTTTTACAGCCCTCACACTTGGAATCCTGCAGGATCTACTTGCTGCCTTCCTTTCTCTTCTGTTTTTCTGTTCTTTACTATGGGGAGCTAGAAACATCCTGTTTTCAAAGCATTTGATTGTTTTGCAATTAGCAAATTTCTATGCAGAAGTCTTTGACGGAAGGAAGACAGATTATTCAGATAGTTCACAGATGTGGGAAATTTGACAATAACTCAGCATATTTCAAAAGGCTTCTTGGGTTCTGAAAAGTTCAATTTGCTCTTTATTTTCAGCTGTAAGCATTATCTTTTCAAATGGTTTTTCAAAAATTGCAACACAGAATAAACATGACAAAGTAAAGACAAAATGAGAAGGGCAATGTAATCTCATTTCATATACACTATATATGTAGGGAAAGTAAAATTGGGACTATGCAATTTTATTTATATGGGTTTTTTGAAAGCATCTGAAAAAAAGTTACATATGTTGTTCACTGATCAAACCAGAGTGTGAAGTCTTTGCTTTAACACTGCACAAAAATTTATTAAGTTCTTCAATCAGACACAAGCCATGTTTTCTCTCAAAAATGCCTGAGATTATAGTTGAGGTGATACTCATGCTATCAGGGAATACATTGGCCTTTCGTTACCCAAAAGTTTGGATGCTAGCCAACTAAGGACTGATTTCAATTTTAAATAATGTCCAACTCTTAGATATTAAATACATGGAAAAGGGTAAGTGCATTTGTCTTTAGAAAAAAAAAACAACACTTTAGAAGGCAAACATACACACAGACTAAATTATAATAAAAATCAAATATTTTAGATAACTCAAGTCTAAAAATCAGCTTCTCATCATACCTTCTTACACAGTACTGATGAAGCAGTATTTTATACAAATTGCTACCATAAGCAATATATATATATATATATATATATATATATATATATATATATATATATATATATATAAAAAAACTAAAATAAAAAAAAAACATGTATACATTCCATGGTAACTAAAGATTATCATGATAATTTATTGAAGAGGGAAAAAAAACTAGCAAAAGCTTCATAAGGATAGTTGTACTTTTTATCTACATCATTCTTTTCAGTTGATTTGCTGATGATTGCTACTGCTGGTATACATTCTAGAGATAATGTTAAAATATTTCTAGAATTACTCTTAGCACTGCAGGAGTATGCTAGAATTTGTTTTCCAGCTTTCTAAACTGCTTTTTATTCATTATAGCACATGTTATATTTAATTCTATAACATTAAAAGCAGCAAAACTTGATTAGCTACAATAGCATTCTGGTGAAAATTTGGACTCATTCATTTATATTGCTTTAATTTTTTTACAATAGGTCAGCAACCTGACCTTGCAAGGGAAGGCAGAAAAACCCACAACTTTTCACTTTGTTCTTAAAATACATGTGTTTGCATGTAATTTTTCTCTCTTACCTTATTGGATGCCATCTCGCTAACAGATCGATAGGTCTGAATAGTTTCAAGTTGGTCTAAACACCAGTCCAATTCCTCCAAAGTTTCCATTGCTAATTTTTGATAAGATTCTTCTGCAAACAAACACACAGACATGTAGTTAGGCTTGAGTGACGGCAGGCTTTCCATGGTGGAATTGCTGATCCGACTTGGTCCGGCACTGCTATAGGGACTACAGTGCTCTTTCATCATAAGTTCTTCAAGCTGCTGTTCCACTCTCTGGTAGAACAAATCAATGCACGTCCAAGCTTTTGAATGGTCGTTGTGGTTTTGTGTATGTGTGTTTGTGTGGGAGTGTTCCTTGCTTTCCTTTTTGTCCTTCCTTGCAGGCTTTGAAGAATCAGTTTCAGTAATATATCAACAAACTTCCTCTACAAAGTGGTGTAGGAGGAGGGATATTCTCTGACAGGCTCATCTGCATATGTGTACACTCACAGAACAGCAGAGGAAAACCAAAGGTTTCCCCCCCTTCCACTTAAACATTACTCATCTCACAATTTCTACTATTAAAGTGATGACATTTTTATAAGACCTTTAAAATATCATCAAGGGAGATTAGGCCATCAATGTAACTCGTCTTTTTTTTTTCCTGTTAGAAAACAGATTCAGATTTTTCTGAAAAAAAGAAAAGAAATGCAGAAATAATTCAAAATATATGTGTCTAAGTTGCTAAACTTGTTTAACTTAACTACCTTCCCCCCCTCCCACCTGTTAATTAAGGTTTAGTTCATTACATTTTTGAAGTATCTAACGGGAAACAAATAGAAAGTATGGCTTTTCTTAAATGGTTAAATTTCCATTTTGTTCATGCCAAAGTCACAAAGAAATTTTAGACTGAATTTCTAGAAGGGGTTTCCAAAACATTTATTCTTTCTGTCAGTTGTTCTTCCCTTTTGAAACAGAATTTTTCAAAAGAGTAGTCTTAACTTTAGGACTGGCTATGTCTATGAAGCTCAGTTTTATTACCAGATCCCTTGGCCCACCAAGCCACGCCCACAGAACTGGTAGTAAAAAAGATTGAATCCTACCACTGCTTGAGAGCCTTGGGAAAGCTACCAAAACGAGGCTATAAAATTCCAATCTTCTAGACCCCCTTTGCTACCATCTAGTGGACATTCAGACTTTTGCAACCAAGATCCAGTAGATTTAAAGTAATGGCGAAGGTGACAAATTTCAAAGATTTTTTCTCTCTTGCTGTTGCTATTCCAGTTACAATAGATGAGCCTTACCATGCTTTTTACACACACACACACACACACACACACATACACCAATGGTTATTCATAATTGAGTATATAATCAGTAAAATGTCAAGTTGAATAAAAATATTTGGCATACACTGATTTTAAAAATAAAATAGGTAATATCTTATGTCTAGTAAGAGACTGTCCTACAGAATGGTATCAAAATGGGAAAAACACCCTTTTTATTAATGCCAATGAACATCTACAAGTATGGTACAACAGGAAAATGCCTGTTGAAAAGGACAGCAGTAAGGTAGATTTATTGTTCAAATACCTGGATTTTCGATTTTGGATTTTTCGATTTTAGATTTTCAGTGGCTTACAAACTCTGGATTGTAAGGCCAGAATATTTCTTAGTCTTCTTTAAGATCTGGAGCATCATGTTACCCCTAGAACCAACAGTCCTAACAATGAGGCTACATGTTGCTAATGACCATAATACATTCTATTAGTTTTGTATTAAATGATAGGTTCTTAAAAATGCAGCCCTACAGAATCCTATTTTAAGAACTTTTTAATGTCAGAATAAAAAACTTCTTTTGCACACCTACATTATGTCATTATGCATATTGGTATCCCCTGGGGTTGTTAACTTTCATATGTAATAGAAGTGTATTGGGAGAAGACACACATAAGTTTGCTCATCTTTAATTATGATAATTACTATTAGGGTCTCCAGGAAGGTTATAAGTGTATTTGGCTGAAATCATATTATGATCACTGTTTTTACCAGGTTTGGTTGGTATTATTTGCAACTCTTTGCAGTCTTTTGTATGTTTTTTTTAAATAAGTTTATTTTGTAAATTTACTGGATTTACTGAACTTGCTCTTCATCCAAGAGCAGATGGTAATTTATATAGAGTCTCTGTTATATCCCCAGAACTTTGTGAAATAGGTTAGCTGAGAGAGAATGATTGTCCCTAAATAACTCAAGGAGTTTCAGAGAGAAGAATAGACATGAACCTGGATCTCCCCATTCTCGGTCCAGGTTCTTCACCGGTTCCCTTGTAATAAAAAAAATTGATACTAATCAATGTACTCTCATTTTACTACTTCCTTTTCTGCCTGATAGCTAATCAACTACGTGCTAAAAGCCTAGAAAGGACTTCAAAGATACTCCTGGTCTGAGGTAAATTACTGTTCACTCTTACTCAATCACAAAGTATGCATTCTTGGAAAATAAAGTTAGAGTCCAGTAGTGTTTCCTGAAAAAAATTACACATCTTAGTCTGGAAAAGAGGATGTTCTTTTAAACTTGGGCTATTTTATATAAACATTCCTTATAAACTGAGCAAGAGAAAATTTGGTAAATCTGAGAAACCACCTCTTACAAAACCAAGGGTTATATGACATGCCTATCCAAGATTTTTTTTTTAATAGTAGCAGTTTCACACTCAACAGAAATGTATTATCAAAAATCTACTACAGTAAGGACTTAGCTCCTGATCCAATTTTATGATCCCAGCCCTATGAAAGCACACTTTTTTCTTTTTACCTGAAGCCATATTGACCACACTCTGGTCAAATCAACTTCATACCAGTAATTATGCAAATCTTTGGTCAACAATTAAAGAAAATATTTTAATTTGATTCTAGCTATTTGATATATGAGTGGTTTTGCTGTGCTGTGCTCTTGATTGTCCTGAGATTGTTAGCAGGAGTTTTAGTGTATCATCATTAAAGGGGGAAATCTTACTTAAACAGCAGGGAGGTCCCCATCGGTATCCCATGTTGAACTGAATGCAAAAGTCAGTAAGTAATAGAAAAAAATAACTATTGGAGCAGTTGATGGGGCTTATTATGAGAAAGCACCCATCCCCCTTTACTGGTTGAAGTAAAACTAAGTAAGTTAAAGCTTAAGGTAGAGTAAAATTCAATCATCAAAAAAGGGTTGGTTTCTCATTGAATAAGGAGTTTCAGTGATCAAAATGAACTTATTGAAAAAACTGAACTTATATAGAACTTACTGAATCCAACAAGTGAAATGAATAACTTTTATTTAATATAATTTTGAAAAAATATAGAATACTTAAGACCCACCCACCCAAATGAGCTTCCTATTCATGATGATGATCACAATGTGCCATTAAATCAACACAAACTCCTGGCAATCACCTAGATAAATTTCTCCAGGGTGATTTGTTCTCAGTCAGGCATTTCTAATGGTGCAGTCTTGTAGTCAGTCTGTGCAATCTTCTTGTAGCAGCTTACCAGATGGTCAAATGTTTCGTCAGCTTCTTTGCATAGGTAGCAGTTACTGTCTGTTGTTCTCTTCTCAATTCTGGCTTTGTATTCATTTGTCCTTAAGACTTGGTTTTGTCCAGCCAGAATTAGTCCCTCAGCCTCTTTCTTTTCTGCTTTTAGCCATTGCCAGGTCTTGTTATTATCTGCTTTCCTTACTATTTTTTTTAATGTACTGGCCATGTCTTCCCATGCCTCCATTCTGTTCTTCATTTGGTTTTTCTTGTAAGCCAGCTTGGTCTCTCCAGTAGTCAGTAAGCTGTCCTGGCATACTAACTTCAGTGCATCTTCTTCATTGTCCTTCAGATATTCTTCCAAAGCCCCTTTTTCTTCTTCAACCATCTGATGTACTTGCAACATTCCATGCCCACCTTGGTAGGTAGAGTCTGTCCATGTCACTGCAAGGGATGAAGGGTTTCCAGTCCACTATTCCTGCTGTGTATCTAATGACTGGAATTGCCCAGGTGTTGATTGCTTTGATGACATTTCTTCCATTGACTTTGGACTTTAAGATCTTCACTCTCTTTGATGTATTCACTTCTAATCTTTTTCTTGACTTCAACGTGCTTGATATTGTCAGCTTGAAGGATACCAAGGTATTTGTAATAATTATCTTCATCCAGACTCTTAATGTTATTTTCATGGGACATCTTGATTCCTTCAGTTTTCACTATTTTTCCTTGTTTGATAGTGAGTGTGGCCTGGGAAACAGGTGCCCTAGTCAGTCAACAGAGTGCTGATTTACCACCAGCTTATCAAGCACTTAAAAGGGGAGGGCTGGGCAGCATAAGCAAAGGAAAGCCAATGATTTAAAATCCAGCCATCACTACATCCCAACCAGCATCTAAAAAGCCACATAAAACAGGCACCATATAAATATCACACACTCTGCTAGAGAGAAGCTCCCTGAAGATGGACTCTAGCATGTTTCGATCCTGCAACATTGTCCTGGGACACGTACATTTGGCTCATTCTAATCAGGTTTACCTTATGGTTTTTGTCTTACAATCTTTTAAAGTCTGTAATTACTGTGCTGAAAGCACCTGCATACGGATTGTTCCATACACTCTGTTTTTTACATCATGAAAATTAAAACTTAATTGATATGACTGATTCTCCAGTGGTAAGGAAGTTATTTGTGTGGCCTCTTCTTTAGCTATGTATAAATATGAGAAAAGGCTAATTGAGTATTTCCTATCATTACTCTTTAACCACGGCTTTATCTTTTGCAGATAACTGGCATATAAAAGAACAAAAGTATACCAAAGTTAGCCCCAATCCAAGGAAAAATGTGTCTATAAGTTTACAGAGCACTAGCCATGTGCATGAAAGTCACGCTGGCGTTTAGAGACGTAATAGAGGGGAAAAATAATCTACAGCAGCTGACAGCAGACATTTGGGCAGGGTTCAGGTGATCATTCAATAATCCCAAATTAAAACACGTATGTGAGAAACACCCTTCATTTAACTTTCAAAGGAAAAAGAGCTGCATCTCATTATTTTGACATGCCAAAACATGAAATAAAATTACAGTATATGAAATAGCCGACATCAGTTCTGGGTTTTCGGCAGTGAATGCATAACTAAGACTTTGTACTTCTATTAAATAATACTTACATTCAGATGTATCAGAAGTTAGTCTGAAAGCTATGCAGCTGTTTTTTGAATGTTTTTAGGATACATGTTTTCCAAAATATTTCATTTCTTTTGTTGATCTTGAATAAAAGCAAAATGTTTGTATAATACTGTAGCTTTATTTCATCCCAGTCACACATATCTATAACAAGAGGGGAAGGGATTTGTTTCTTCGTGCTCCTGCATCAGGCTGCTAATTTCTTAAACTGTTTACCTTAGCCATCTTTGAATGTTCTTACATACATTTGTTCAAATATTATGGTTCACATAATTAGCTCTCGTTAAAATGTGCTATAATCACATTGTTTTCTGATACAAGATCAATTTTGTTCTGGTCTCATTTGTTTGTTTACAGAGTGTAGTCTTCATTATCCTATTTAAATCTATAGTATAGCCCTTAATTTATTTTATTTTATTAGTGGTGTCCTTTTTATAAGTTTATACTATAAATACAAAAACAAATAATAGAAAAAATAGGGGAAGGGAAAGGGAAGGGAAAAGTATAGAAAATAAGGGAAAAAGAAAGAAAAGGTGTTGATTTCTGACTCCCTTTGGTGCAGTAGATTAAGATAATTACATCAAACTTCAACACAACAGTATAAACTAGTCATTTGTATAACAACAAATCTATCTAATCGGTAAACCCAAAATCAAAGTTTTTTCCAACTCAAGCACAAAGTAGAAGCGGTTTCCAAGTAAAAACAAAAGTAATTTTGTTGTTTTTTTTTTTTCTTTTATCAAAGCAGTCAGTTTAGCCATTTCTGCTAACTCCATCAACTTTTGCAGACATTTGTCCATTGTGGACAAATGGAAGTGTTCTTCCATTTAGTAAATTTGAAGAAATTTACACAAGGATGTGTTTCACATAGGTATTATAAAAATATATAATCAATAGAATTCAGAGTGTTATGAGACTTTTGGAGGACAAACATTTGAACTGGTTGATGTTGCTTCTTGCATGGAATTGTGCAAAAGTAATGTATTTTATTGCGAAATATTGTCTCTGTGAATATTGTCTTCTGAAGCTAATTACTTCATTCAAAATTTTATCCTGAAAGATGCACTTGTTGACTGTTAGGGACTTCCCACAATGCTCTAACTTAATAGAATTTGCAGGCAAATGGTAATTTCCTCACTGATTCATGAATGCTTGCAAAAATTCCACTGGGCATTGGAGAACTAAGGTTAGTCAATAAAACGATTATATGTGAAATCATCATTTCCTTAAGGAACCAGATCTGTGTAGAATTTCCTTCCAGCCCATGCTCCAGGATAAATTTCTTTTTTTTCTTGCTATTCCTGCTTATTAAGTGATCAGAATACTTCCAAGTATTTAAGTAAATTTCATTTTTAAGGCTTCCTAACATATTAATGTGAAATGACATTTGATATAACATTTCCTGCATTTTGTGATTTCTACCATTGAATCAGAATTCAATTATGATTTTTTAAAAATGATTTATGGTAATTATAGTATATAGTATATAGAGCCTCAGTGGCGCAGTGGTTAGAGTGCAGTACTGCAAGCTACTCCTACTGCAATTTGGCAGTTAGAATCCCACTGGCTCAAGGTTGACTCAGCCTTCCATACTTCTGACGTGGGTAAAATGAGGACCCAAATTGTTGGGGGCAATATGCTGACTCTGTAAACTGCTTTGAGAGGTCTGTAAAAGCACTATAAAGCGGTATATAAGTCTAAGTGCTATTGCTATATACTGTTTGTTTTGTGCAGTTCTGGAAAATATAACTGTCAGAACATGAAATGCTCTGCATTAATACTGTTTTGTAGGCAGAATGAAATGTAATGTAAAGCATACACAACCCAAATTTACTTTTAGGAATGGTATTTGGCTGTAATTAATAATTGATGATGATGATGATATCCATTCAGTCATCTCTGACTCTTATCAATTTGATTGGCCAATTGCTAGGCATGTTCTCAGGATATTGTATGTTTCTGTCTTAATTGGGCAGAAGCAGTCAACAGTATACCAAATATCTTGACTTCTGGGTATATTTATTTTGGATGATTTTTTAAAATAGTTTTTATTGTTTTGTGTTATTGTCAGCAGCTATGGGGGCACAGTGGTTAGAATGTAGTATTGCAAGCTTAACTTTGCCCATACCAGGAGTTTGATACTGACTGGCTCTAAATTGACTCAGCATTCCATTCTTCCGAGGTCGGTAAAAGGACCCAGATAGTTGGGGGCAATATGCTGACATTGCAAACTGCTCAGTGCATTTGCTGTAATGCACTATGGAGTGGTATATAAGTCTAAGTGCTATTGCTATTTTTTTAAAATGTTTTTATTCTTTTATTTGTAGTATATGTGTTTGAATTGTAAGCCACCTAGAATCACTGGTTGATTTGATTGACTATAGAAATTAATAAATAAACAGTATGATGGCTTGCAAGGTTGTTTTTAGATTTGAAGCTGATTTGGAATAAAATAGACTGAGCATGCATGGGGTAAAACTGGATTTTGACAGTGATCATGCTTTAATAAACCAAATGCCAAAACTGAACAGTATATCCTAATCTCTTGGCATGGACATAACTAAAAATGATAGACTAATCCACTCTTTCTTTCTCAGAGTAAAATATACAAAGTATTATAGGAAAGCTTCTATTGACCAGAGTCATGACTGGTAGACAGTCATCAATCCTGAGTAGACAATTAAGAGAAATGAAGGTGTAGGCTTTATTCTGAATCAAAGAGCAAAAATGTATGACAAAACATGGCTGTAGATACAAATGAATATAGAAATCCACAGCCTAGTGATAGGTGAAACATATACTCCATAATAATAATGGAAGAATCAGATATGTCTGGAATAAGTCTGCTACATTCTGCAGTCTAAGGGAGAAATTGTTTTGGTAGGTAATATAAATGAATGACTAGGAATAAAATGAGAATTCAGAAATAATTGAGCTATTCAGAGACTCCAAAATGAATAAGAATGAATATTGCTGACTATCTGCTTAGAAAAGACTTTTTTATTTCAAATATACAGATTAAGCATACATAGTCTTTTTTCCAATCTCAACAGTACATTGCAGGGAAAAATGGACCTGAAGGGGAAAAAAATTGAAAGAACAGAACAGGGAAAGTGGAAAACTATTGGAAGAGAAAATACTTAAGAAAAAGAATTGGAAGTTAGATTAATCTCACAAAAGAATGAATTAAAAAGGGATGCAAGGAAGGAAGACATGGAAACTGCTTGGTTTATAGCAGGGTCCGTGGGCCAGATATGGCCCACAATGTGGTCTGATCCGGCCTGTGGGGCTGTGCTCATCTACCCAATGCCAGGAAGAAAGATTGGCCCAGTCTACCCAGTGTGAAGAGGAAGCAAGCCCAGCAGTTTTGGGTGTGGCATCAAGCTAGCCACGCCTACCCAGATGGCCACACCCATCCAGTCAGCCACACCCACCCTGAGGTCAACCACAGCCCTGATATGGCCTTCAATGAAATTGAGTTTGATACCCATGGTATACAGTAAAAAAAAAAGTATATTATAGAGTGCCAGGAAAGTAAGTTCAGTTATGCCTGAGAGAAGTATGAAAAAGAAGTTTGATGGGAGGCTGAAATGGCTTTGGATGTGAAAAAAAATGCATGTGTGAAAATGATTGCCCAAAAAATGAGGATGAGAGAAATATAACCCTTTATTTTATCATAGGTTTGGCTTCTTCTCCTTTTGTGTGGTTTATGTATGTCACTTGAAAGAAGGAATAACAGAATAGGTATATATGCGTACATGCGTGTATGTTGGCATTGCATATATGGAGATAAGGACCATTCCCGACATGTTGACCTTCCGGCACGCACTAAAAACCCACCTATTCCATCTAGTCGGTCTGGCCTAGAGTTATATAAAATGGTTATAAATTCGGCTTTTAAATGGTTTTTAACTTTTCTAATTCCCCACTCTTAATCTCTTAAAGCCTGCCTATTTAATTCTTTTAATTTATTTTAAAATTATTATATTTGTATTTATATGTTTTTATCTCACTGTGAACCACCTCAAGTCCTTAGGGAGAGGGGATGGTATACAAATTTGAATAAATAAATAAATAATAAATATATGGTCTACAAAATTTGAGAGGACCATGACATGACAGCAACAAGATACAGAATGTTGTGGTAGCAGATATGTTCTAGCAATGCCTGATTTAGAATGGGAACCCAAAGCATGGCTAATGGCTTTCCAAAAACCTACTGTTAGCATTGTTCTTTTGCTATTTGTATACACTAGTCCTGTAATACCAGTCAGCTCCAACGGAAATAAAATACAATACAGACTTGCATCTATTTGCCACCTGCTTCTTATGTAAATACAGAGCTGTTTCTTGGCATGATAATCTTGATATACCCAGCAACTTATTTAGGACACAGAATACTACTCTTCTCAATAAAATACAAGCATAATAAATCTAAAGTGCCTCCCAGTATGAATGGGATCATTGTCAATCTAGAAGAGACCAAATTCCATTTCCATAGCTATCTGAATCATTTTTTAGATTCTAAGCCACTTGGAAGGCACCCTACACCTCTGGGCTTCTCTGAACCCCCACAGTCTTCAAGGTGTTAGAGAACGGACTTGATTTACTTCCATCTTATTATTCTTTGGGACGCTATGTGGCTCAGTTTCCCTGTTGGAAAAAACTTGTACCTCCCTTTCCTTTCTAGTTTTTGAACTTAAAATCCTGTAGAGAAAATGTTAACTTGATAACTTTTTATCTACTTAGCATACCAGGCAAACCAGAGTTGAAGCATTTGTTTCTCCTTTCTTTTCTGCAGAAGTCAAAAGCCACCAAAGAACCCAGCTGTGTCCCTTTCTCTTTTCAATGAAATGGGGGGTGGGGGAAGTTTATACCAAGATTTTTGCTGTATCTGTGACAGCTTGGAGCGAAGCAATTATACTCATTACTTATTTTCAAGATTTCAAGTTGGCCAGAATCAGCCATCACTGATCATCTTCAGACTACTTCTAGAATTTGAAAGTGAGGATAATGAAAATGTCCTTAGAATCATGAGTTGGGAACTATATGATATAACTTTAAATACCTATAGCCTAATCTTTAGAAATATGCTTATTTTTAAACTAACGGAAGGGACATTATTAATCATAACAAAAATAAATACTGAAAAAAAAAAAGAAAAAAGATCTGCCCCTACTTTTTGTCCAGGGTTTTGATTTTGTTATCTTTGATGTCTTTGATTTTTAAGTATTTCTTACAGCAACGTCTCCCAATAAAATGTTTAAGTGCATCTGAGGTTTTGTTTTTTATAGACAAAAATAGCAAAAATGAAGCATTTGATGGAATTTATTTAAATACTAAACCCTTCAATTTTATTTAAAATATGGAAAAATTAATCCAAAAGATGAAAGATGATTAAACGTTATTTTCACCATTCTGAACAGACTTGAGACTAAATACCAATTGATAGAATAAAACTTGTTTCTGAGTAAACATCTCAGAATAGACATATTGAGGCACTTGATTAGAATTCTAATGTTAGTGAGGAATTAATATTTATGGCTATGTTTTCTATACCCTGAAAATATATCCATTTGTATAAAACATATGTGAGTATATTTTGTTTTGAGTAAAACAAAAGTCAATATCATTAAATATTAAAATACTTTGTTTTGAGAACTTTAAGCATGATATAGTGCAATATCAATTAAAAATATAATTTGTGTTTTTAAGTGTTAACAAAATATATGATTAAGAAGTGTTGGTAATTCTAACTAAAGCCATTTCACTTTTCATGACTATTTTATTGTTATTATTGATTGACCTGACTTTAATTCATTTCCTTTGTAGTTATCTGAATTACTTTAAGATTTCTTATAGGATTAGCATGTAATTTATACACTTGGCAAAAAAATGTATGTAATTTATATACTTGGTAAAAAATCAATATAAAAGTTCCTATCAAACAGCTGTAAGGCAAATGAAAAACTATTTTTCCTATTAAGGAATGTGCTGGAAAGCACTTCAGTATGGAAAGCAGTATTAACTTTCAATTTTTTGAATTCTCTGACTTGCCTCAGAATTTTTTAATGTTTCCATAATTGTTTCATGTTACGTTTTCTGGTCTTTTTTGGACATTTCTTACAATCACTGACATTAGCATAAGACATGGCATGGATTCCATAAGAACAAGAGTTAATAAAAGACTTAGGAGTAATTGTTGCCGTATGCTTTCTTGATTCCTGAATTATTTTTTAGTGGCAACACATTTTCCAAAGCTCAACTGCAAAATACTGTATAAATATGATCTTTTGAAGTTGCACACAGCTTAAAATTTATATTTATTAATTCTTCAATATGTGCAAATCTTCATTACATAAAATGTATCCACAACCTTGTGGAGATTTAGGTTGTATCTTTCCCATTCTCGGTTGACGTAAATCTATGAAATCAGGAGAGCTTGCTGGAATGATTCAAGGTAGGACCAAGATGTTTTAAACAATACTGTATTACAGATTCAAATGAAATCAGATGAGGAAATGAAAATAAAAATTATAGAAATCATCCCCAAATCAGAACTGCACTATTTAAAATGTAATAAAGCACACTTAGTTAAAATTGCAATTGTCGTTCAAGCTGAGTTTATCTGCATAAACTTTTTTTTCCTGTAAAGCAGGTCAAATATCAGTTTTATGAACCTAAAATACAGATTATAGAGAAATATTTAGAATGCTTCAGGTAATAAGTGAAGATTGAAAAAAGCTACAATAACAAGGTAGGAAGAATATTTCTAAACCTAATGAAAAGCAACCAATAAGAAAACACTGGAAAATTATCTAATTTTTCTCTCAACATACCTGATTGTTCCATCAAAGGGCAAAGTTGTCTGCCACATATTTATAGTTGCCATATATCCTCAGCTGTGAATCTTTAATAGTGTTTTTAAAGAAAAAACCTTATCTGTCAGTTTCGGACAGCTGCATATCCTTTACTGTGCATGACAGAAGATGGAAGCTCTAGACTGCAACTGGTCAGGATAATGAATGAATCTGTCAGTAATTCATCTGGAAAAAGTCCCCTCCCTCCTCCTGGAACCTCAGAAGGGTTCCTTGACTACACTTGGGGAGTCCCACTGACATCATCATAACTTGCTCAGCTGCCATAGATGGCATTTGGACTGGATAGAATGGCAGAGCGCATGATGAGTGTAGCACGTGTGGAATGTCTAACATGAAAGTTCACAGGTGTGGCTGAGGGGGAACAGTTTACATTGGTTGCTATGGATACATGATTGGCTGACATGTCTTCAGAGCCCACAAGAGACACGGCAGCTATTTTTTAATAGGCTCATGAAATCAATCCCAGAAGGTTTGGAGTCAACAGCTAAAAAGGTTTAGTTGATTAAAGTTACATGATGCATGCAAGATAAATGAACCTCCAAGGTGTAAAAATTGTGGCTTTTGCCAACTGAAGCTGATCATAAGAAATAATTCTTGAGTCACTCATTTAAAATTGTTTGTAAATCTAGGAACTGAACAGCAACATCTGAGTTTACTAGTGATTCTCAACAATGCAATTTTGACATGCAAAGAAATTGTACAAAAATACTAAGAAAGAATATCCCCCCTCCTTATTCTCTCAAACTGCTGAAAGAAAACCTGATGTTCTTCTTTCAAAATGTGCCTGCCTCTAGGTCTTCGGCATAAGCTTACTGTCAGGAGGGCAGACAATCTATTTAATGACTGCATTGACGTCAATAGCATAACTGAAATACTTACTAAGATGCATGATTCCAACTTTCAGGGGGAAGCTTGTTTCTAAGCAATAGGAAAATGAGAAGTGGATTCGCTGTGGGAATGAACTACATCTGCAATGCAGGAAAAAACATTTAGGTTGTAAGCAGTATCTTTGAAACACTAGTCAATTCACTTTTAGCCGTGTGGCAGGACAGAATCTGAAGATGCACTGGCATAAACCAGTAACTCTTTTATCTCTGCCAATTTTAGAACTATTAATTTATTTTTCTCAATAATACTTTGTTGCATTGGAAAGACTGCTCTTACTGACTTCTGGCACAGAACAATTGCTAAACATATCTGCTGGTTCCAGCTGTCTGCATCATCCAAGTTTCATTACAAATAATAATACAAACATTACATTTGTATTAAGAAAGAATTAGGGCTAGATAGTAAAATACGGTGCCTGTTATTCTTTGTTGGTGACAGAATAGTCCCTTCTGCCTCCATTATACTTCTCTTTTCAGGGTCCACATTAACACATGAAGATCTCACAGTTAAAAAAGAAAGAAAGAGGTGACGTATACAGAGCTCTCCTTTGTCTCTCTGAATGTGAAATACATTCACATTGACTTGATTGCTCACATTGACCTGAAAGCTCTCCATGTGATCTAGCCCTGACTAGTAGTGAAAGATTTGCTTGCATCTAAACAACTGCTTGAAAGAGATTTGGTGTGTATGTCATGACATCACTGTGCAAGAAAAGCAATACAAATGTAGTAAGTCTTTTGTGAGAATTAGTTCTAGCAAGAACAGAAGTAAAACCTGAGCATGAGACCAGAAAAAAAGATGCAGGGATTTGAACCTGCTTTCGTTAGCAGCCATGGGAATTCTATACTAATGGCCCAATTAGTTTTTAACCATATGCTAAACGTACAGAGCAAAAAACTGCATCCTGGATTTCCCATCTGTGTTGGCTTCCTTTTCTAGTGATTGCTGAAAGATGTTTGGCAGTCCTTTATTGATAATGGTATTGAGAGGACCAAGAACACTTCCATACCTCCAATGTTTTCATTCCCCAATACTCTGGAAAGCACTTTTGACAGCAACCCTGAATTCTCTCACTTTCCATAACACCAAACAAGAAAAAGAAATAAAATAAATTGCTAGCAATCACTAACCCACATTTTTCCGTACATGCCCTTGGGTGTATTTCACTGATACTCTGAAAAACAAACAAACAAACAGAAGCCTGTTGTAAAAAGAAATGAATGAAATGATTGAAATTCTGCAAAGCTATCCCAGCAATCAAACCACCATTCCTATGTTGCCTTTCAAACCAAAATGGTTAGTTGTGAAAGTGAAATCATAGCATGCTGGCAATTTTGCAACCAGTTCTTTTCCTCAATACCAGTAATCAGACTTTCATATTGCTAAGGTACTGAAATGGTGGAGAGGTGAGTGAAATTCTAAATAATTCAGGAGTGGGATGCTGAACCTTGTTAAGAGACAACACTGACTGGAGGCAGATGAATCCCAATACCAATGAGAAAAATAGTTAATGCATAAAGTCAGCAATCCAAAGAAAAGCAGCTCTCAAAACCATTTGATATCGTGAGATAAAACAGCTTCTGACCATATTCCAAAACCAGATAAACTGCTTATGTGGAACTACTACAACTTATCTACATAAAGCATTATTACTTACTCCCTAAGCCAGGTCAGAAAATTTTCAGTGTTTTCATGAGATCATGGGCAATGGTACCAGTGTCTCATGGTTAATTTATTTAATCTGTCTATTGTAAACTAGCCAGGAGGTTCCAGTGCCAAAGCTATATATCTCATAGCAATCTTGAGAATGTCTGTGGAAAGCCTCAGTCATCCAGGTCATGGTTGGGTTGGGGTTAAAGAGGCTATCTATGTCAAAACTGAACAACCCTCTCTCAATAAAAGGGAAGGGATACGATATAATCTATCTCCCAATCTACAACACAGTTCTTTCAACAGTTCCAAGAAGGCTCCACACCAATTTGCACCACTCAGGTGACCCTTATGACACAGATAAACCTCCAGGTGACCTTAATGACCAGCTAAAAGAATGCAAATCACCAGCTGTCTGCAAGGAGTATAAATCTTTCCCATTCCCCACCATCCAGTCAGAGCTGAAGAAACTTCTTGGATGAGAAGCAAAACATCTTCAAAGAAAAACCAGAAAGTCCAGTTGCCTCATGAAAAAAGCACCTTTGGGGCAATCTGGAGAATGCTTTACAGAAGTTTGTATGAATACTTTGAATGGTTACAGTTGCTAATTGATAATCTAACAATTAACTTTTTGGGTAATTCGTATAGAAAAAAAACAATGATTTAAAACATGAATCTGTATGTATTTGTCATGTAAAGACATTCGAAGAGTTTAAATAACGGTAAAGGGAGACAAAATGTGGGGATACACACAGGACAGAAAATGTTTAGTTTCAAGATGGAAGTAAGATAGTTGCATCCCAAAGTTTCTAAACTATTTTCAGCTAGCACATACAATCCAAACCTGGGGGCATATCCCATCTGCCTTTGATTTACTAAAACGTCCTTCCTTCCCTTCAGTTGCTACTGCTGTTTATGTCCCACCATGGCACTTCTTACCTGCCTGTCTACCCCCAAATTTTCCTAATAACCATTTTTTTCAAAGTCTTTAAGAATTGCATCTTCTCCTATTTTATCTAAAATCAAATATATCCTTCCAATGTTGGTTTTCTATCAATAATAGGGAAAACAACACTTTCTCCAGTAGCTTGTAAACCAGAGTTGTGATTCAGTTTCTAGCTAATATAGGATTCTCTCTTTTTAAAAATCAAAATCAAAATAATGTTTTTATTTTATCTACAATAAGGTGAAGATGCCTTCAAATGATGCAGTTTTCACGATGGTATTTGTGCAAGTGATTTGCCACTTTCCAAGGCTCCTAGGTTGATGCCATGTGAATGTAAAACATCAGTCACTACCAATAAATATTTTTGTTTTCATAAATGTGGAATATTTTGTTTGTTTTTAAAGCTACCTTCAAAAGAACCTACTGTGGAAGAGTGTAATACTTCATCCTGCTTTGAATTTCAAAATGTAATAGTTCAACAACTTGGATTAATAAATACATCCGGATGTGCAAAGAAATACACACACATGGATATCTTCTATTCCATTTTATCCTAACTCCCCAACCTCCAATCTCTTAACAACTTTACTGTGAGATAGTGGCTCTCATTCAGAGAAGCCATTCACAAAGAAGTACCATAAGGGTTTCAACCTGGCCTTCTTAACCTCAGCTTAACTTAACAGCACACAGTACTTCACTTGAAATAACTGTTTATTATGCAATTGCAGAATTCATGTTTCCACAGTCTCTATTTGTTTATTTGCCCAATACTCTCCTTTATTATCCCACAGGGACCTTTTAAATTAATGAACACATTTCTGTGTGTTCCTATGGTCTGTAATTGAAACAAAATAAAAGGGAACAATTTCAGCAGTTAAAAAACAACAACACAGGATGTATTACTAGAAGTGTGTGTGTATATGTGTGTGCGTATGTGTATTTGTGCATGTGCGCACCAGTGTCTGTATTTTTATACTCTTGTAGGTTTAAGGATGAAGCAAGTACACTATGTTATAATAAGACTGAATAGATGCTTAAAAGAAAATTTAATTCAGCAACTGGTATAGCAGTGGCAAAGGCTATACGTTAGCTTCAAATTCAATTTCATTGTATAGACAACAAAGCCAAATTTCTCTTAGCCACACTGACAATATGGTGCCCACAATATTAATGTTAATATTAATAAAGGGCTCATCTCATACAAGACAATGAAAATGAAGTCTTTTCAATTCTAAAAATATAGTCCTTCAATGTTAGAAGTTCTCTGTGGGCAAAAGTAATTCTAGATAATTGTTTAAGAAAGTGCTGACTGAATGCCATTTATTTGCCATGCTAACTTGACTCTTAGAATCAGATATATTCCCTTAACATACACTGAAAATGTTGAATGAAGTCTGCTGCGTATTTTTCTATTTTAGCTTTAGGAGTTTTGCATGTCTCTCCTTACAGAAAATAAATCAGGTTTTTAAAGAAAAGAAAATGATCGCAGAATGAATACATTAATTTACCATGTCATTGCTATGAATAAAAGTATAATAGTGTAGTAAATGAGCACAAGTCTTGTTAGTAAGAAATGGGAAACTACGTTCCACATATTACAACAAAATATATTTCAATGATCAATCTCTATACTGGACAAATGTGCACATAATAAAGGATCATATTAGGAAAAAAAGTATATTATTCGTAAAATAATAAGTTTTAAGAACAATTCACACCAAGCTAATAAGATATAATAGATAAGATATAACATATGCCAAATATTGAAACTGCTACTTAAGCAGCATATGATGATTACTTTTTTCTGTACATTTCATGTTGGGACTAAACATTATTATTATAACCAGAGAAATATTTTAAAAGATCACTTATTACAACTTGTTATTTTATGTTCAGGCATCACTGAGGTTGCACTGACATTGAATCAATGTGTACTGTTCAGTAAGGCATAACATTGCTTCTGTTATTGGCATATTAATTATGCCAATTTGGTGGAGCTGTTAAGGAACAAGAGTCTACCTTCATCCATGGAAACTCATTGGGTGACTCTGAGCCAGTCACTCTCAGTCCAACCTACACCACTTTTGGAGAAAAAGTGAAAGAGAAAAGAAGAAAAAGTGATCTGAACACCACAAGCTCCTGGAAGACTGAATATAAACTAAGACTCATCATCACTGTTATTCAATATTTTGACTAACTGCAATTTGATACGCACTGACTCAGAAGTTTTCTTCAAAATAATTTAGACCACAATCTTTTTTCCAGTTGAACTTAATGGAACAAGGGTGGCAAAAGAAATACAGCAGCCTAAAAGAGAAATGATATTTGCTCAGCTCCCTCAGCTATGCCAAATCTAATGCCAATCTAATTATTCTGTAATGATCAGAATTCCTAAGTCTCCCTATCAGTAAAATTCACACAATAACAAATTGAAGAATTTGCACCTACACATAACACTGAAAATGTTTTGCTTGAGACAACTGTCCCATTGTGTCTAAGGATCAAGCTTGCAATGGGATTAACCTCTGAGTTCATATATGTAGGACAATTGTATTGCAAGATTAAACAAATGCAAATGGAACACCAAAGTCAGTTAGAAGCAAAAGTTTCTTGAAGGAAAATATAACACTTTCTAATATCATACCGTTCTTATCTGCTTTGAATTTTGAAAGCACTTAGTACTAATGAAGAATAGAAAAATAAGCATATGAGGTTATTTTCTTACTGCTGATTTAATTTTGCTTTCTGGGACAACTGACTTCAGCTCTATCCAAGAGACAGCATTGAGAGATGCAAGCAGTACTTCGATTCACCCTCATGCATTTAGTCCCAATCTTTCTTCCTTTGCCTACTTATGGGCCACTGCATAAAAATCTCATTACAACGGCACAAGTCTGGCTTAAAACTGTATATTTTATATGACTACATATTTAGTTATATATATTTATTTATAAAATTTATAGGCTGCCCATCTTATCTCAAGGTGACATTTATATTTGAATAAGCCCTGCTTCCCTGAGGAATTCTGAATTAGGAATTAGGATCATAGCCACAGTCTAAAGAGTATATGAGAAAGAAAACATTGGTAAGTTTAAATTGTGGTGTGTGTAGAAACAAGGGGATAATACAGGTAGTCCTCAATTTACAACAGTTTATTTAGTGACTGTTCAAAGTTACAATGGCACTGAAAAAAGATAGTTTTGACCACTTTTCATAGTTACAACCTGCCAGCATCCACATGCTCATGTCATCAAACTTCAGATGCTTGGCAAGTGGTTCATATTTATAGCCATTGCTGTGTCCCAAGATCATGTGATCACCTTTTGTGACCTTCTGATAAGCAAAGTCAATAGAGAAGCTATATTCACTTAACAACTGGGTTACTAACTTATCAACTGCAGTAATTCAGTTAACAACAGAGACAAGAAAGGGCATAAAAGGGGCAAAATTCACTTAACAGATATCTCTCTTAACAACAGAAATTTGGGGCTCAAATTGTGGTCATAAGTCAAGGCTGTAGAAGTAAATTAAATCTGTTTAAGCCTTGGCAGCATAGAAGACAAGGGAATTTTGCCACCACGTTAGTCAGCAAATTCACTTACTCCTTTCTCTGTACAGAGTGAGTCATCTAAGTGGTGATGTGAATTAAATATTTCCAAACATCTAATTTATCATCTGCTGCCGTCGTTTAGATCAAGCTTACATTTTCTAGAGAAACTTTGTTGGGATTGGGGCAGAGATCTGAAAACTAGTTTCCACTTTAAAAGAAAGCAGAGACAAAAGGGGACAAGAAAGCTGATGTTGTAACGAAGCACAGAGCCATTTGTATTCTTCTAAAAATAAAGAAAACCAAAGAACAGGAGGCATTAGAGAATGGAAGGTGAATTATGCCATTTTGAAGTAGTGATGTATTAAAACTCATATGCATTTTAATATTGAGTAACCAATACCAATGACTAATATTTGAGATTCTAGAAAAACAGTGCATGACCATTTGAAAAATAATCAACATTTTCTAATGCCAGAATGTGATACACGTATTTCAGAATAATACTATACCCTCACAACAGAATTTCAGGTTGATAGAAATAAAGGTCAGGTAAGAGCCTGAGCGGGCAGCCAGGCCAAAACAGCAGCAGACATAGAACCGGTTCTATGTCTGCTGTTGTTCAGAACTACCGGTTCTACAGAGCTGGACAGAACAGGTAGAATCCCTGAATATATCTGCTCAAAGATTCAATTCTATCAAGTGACTCTTAAATAAATTACTGCCTTTTGCTGAATAAATATCCATTTAATACTACAGAACTAATGAAAAGAAGTAGAACATACTGAAGATTACAGCCAAGAATTAATTTTACTTTAGTCTTTTTTTACTTAATGCAGATGAAATCAAGAAAACATGATCCATTTCTAGCTAGAATTCTAGAGGCCACCTGTTTCCAAATCAATTATGCTTACTAAATTTCTTTCCTGTGATAATCTTTTTAATGTTTACATCTGGAAACAAAATAACTGATAAGATGGCTTTGAAGGTTGGTTTTTAGAGGGCATAAGGAGATAAATAGATCAGTGGATTTCTTTAAGAGAATTTTGTAATTATTGCTTGCATGCCCAAAATTATTTTAAAGTTATCTTCTATAATAGAAAAACTTTATTATGCCTTTAAAGAACAACCTCCATAAATAAAACTAAAAGTGATATGAATGTAACTTTAAAAATGGTAGCCTGCAAAGAAAAAGATGAAATAAAGGATATATGAAAAGATGATATATTGGATGTAAAAATAGTATGTTAATAATAATAGTAATAGTAGTATTAATAAGTAGTAGTAATAATAGTATGCTATAATAGTATAGTATGTTACCATTTTTAATGATCTTTTTTCTGATTAAGATGGAGTGAAGATGTTTTAAAGATTTGTGTATAGAGAATGGATGGGTATGGAATAAAGAGGTGATTATTTACTTTTTAAGAGACAGTGATAAGTTACACTTGGTTACACTTTCTGGAGCAAAAAGAGCTTTCTTCTTTTTAATGCAATTTTTCTTTTTTATATGTTTTTAATTCTATGTAAAGTATATGTATTATACAATATAATCTTTAATAAAATTATTACCAAAAAAGGGAGGATTTATTCCTGGAATTGTTGCAGTGTCCTAGAAGGCTTATGCATGAAGAATTGTTGCATTGCAGTTGACACATACCATTAATAGTTAGGCATGTTGTTTTTGTAAAGAGCATATTGAGCAATGAAATCCATCCCTTTGTTAAATGGAAAGGTTGCTCACAATTGTTTTTTATAAAGTCTTCAACAATGAACCCTTTGCATTTCAACAATGAATCATTTCCTCCATCCTCTTCCTGTCTGCCCCTATGCCACTCTTCTTCTAGGCATTCTTTTCACATGTATCTTACCATCTGTTTCTGTTCTCCTCACAAAGGTTCTTTCTCATCTCTGCTACTCAGTTGTGTTGCAAAACACAACTAATGACAAAACAGCTTGAGTAACCTATGCTCGACCAGCAAATATCCATTATAAAATGTATAATGATACTTCTCTGCTTGATGCTGTAAAGGTACAGGACAGGCCCTGTAATTGAACAACAGAACACATACCTTGAATGTTTACTTTGGAGATGGGTAGCTGACTTGCTGCTGGAGACCTCCTGTAGAGGAATGAATTGAAGTTTATTATATGGCTGTACTGGAATTCAGAGATGCCCATGAATACAATGCAGTTTTTTCCAATTAACATAGATTAAGGGCTCACTCTATAGGAGTAATGGGAAGCTGAAGGCTAGTGGTGCCAGCTAAAATCAAATTTGAATGTAGGGTAGCCACATAGTATCTTCCATTTAAATTTGTAAACATGTAACGGGGTGAAATTCATTTTTTTCTCTACCGGCTCTTTGGGCATGGCTTGGTATACTTGCTACAATAGTAATAGCAACCAGGGGTGATTTTTGACCAATTCAAATCATCCTTACCACCTCTCCCAAGGGGGGCCGAGGTGGTTGAATTTCACCCCTGATGTGCAACTTTAACATCAGCTGCTAGTGAGGTGATTCATCCATGCTAGTGTTTCTCAACTTTGGCAATTATAAGTATAGACTGACTCGGGGAAAGCCACAGTCAGCAATACTATCTGGGGAATTCTGGGAATTGAAGTCCACCTCTCTTAAAGTTGAGAAATGCTTCTGCATGCAGTCTAAAACAACTAAGTGCATCTTTTTATGTGAAGAAACATTGGCCTATCCATATAGCAAGTCAATGCCTACAAACTGCTTGCCTCAAAAAGCAGCTGTCACACAGATTCAATGTCAAGGCTCCCATACTGCTTGTTTAGGAATGTTAAGTGAAATCATACTGCACGCTTTCATGACTGAGAGGAAATGTGGAGTGGATGGATGCATCTGCATTAGAGTTCTCTGATCAGTAAACACCAACCGATGATATTACTTTTAAACATATAAGTATCATCCTTCTGATTTTGCTCTCATGAGATTCCACAGGGAAGAAAACATAGTTTCCTCAAAGAAACATTAAATAAACTGGAGAGCTAAATAATGATCTGGACAATAGACAATGAAAAGTAATAAATATTTTACAAATACTTCCATGCAAAATTATGACAGGCTTGGAACAGGTGCTTTTACAGGCCGTAAAGTACTCCTGACCATTGCACCAACTTCCCCCCATCATGTGACCACATTTTAGGTCAGGGGTCTTCAAACTTGAATTCCTCCTCCTGTCATGTTAGCTCAGGAATTCTGGGAGTTGAAGTCCACAAAACTTAAACTTGCCAAGTTTGAAGACCCTTGTTTTAGGTGCTTGGCAACCACTTTGCCTTCATGTGACTGCAATTTGTATTTTTCTGGGGAAAATGCCCATTCAGAAGAATGAACTTGCACTTACAACTCTGGCATTTGCTTTTTGACTGCAGAATAGTTTAATGAACACAGTGCTTCATTTAACAACTGCTACAAAAATGTCGTAAAATTGGGTCCAGTCACATGACGATAACTGTAAATCTTAAGCAGGCTTCCCCAAATGCTGTACCAGATGTTTGCACAATTTCGGTTATATTTGACCATTGACAGGACATTTTCAAAATCTGTCAATTAACAGATAGTGAAAACTGCAGGAGAAATGTTATCATTATTGAACAGTTAATATTTTTTTCATAATTCATTCCAATATAGACTGAATTTAATGTAATTTTCAAAAATAGGGAAAGAAGTGGAGAATTTTGCTCATATTAATTCACCAAATTTGATTTTTTTTCAACAGATAAAATTGAACAGTTTTTTTTGTTAATATCCATATTTCTCAGAGTTTTGCAGAACAATTCTTATCAAATGGCTAAAAATATATGTGTTTTAGGTAAAATTGTTGATAGGGGTGAATTTGTGTGTGTTTGTGTGTGTGTGTGTGTGTGTGTGTGTGTGTATAAATACAAAACCTGAAAATTGAAATAGGAATTTCCAGGTCTTTTATTGTGAGGTCATAAGAAAATTGTCTTTTTGAATATTTTGAATGCTTTTTACCAGATCTTTCCTTGTGACATTATGAGATAATCTGACAACTGAATTAGCTGCTGTTAAAGGCATAAAGCAGCAGTAACAGTTTATCAGATAAGTTTTCAGAAAGGGTTTTAGAGAATGAGCGGAGAATTTAAAGACTTTGAAGTCTAATGTGCCTAGGGGAACTGAACAGCACAATGTGGGCAGGTGTGATGAGTGTAGGGTTCCTGAGGCCAGGTCTAAGTGAAACAACGAACAGTATTTACATGTTCAGTTTGGTTCCCAAATGTTTTAATTCAATCGTGTTAATGGTACGTATGTATGTATGCATGTATGTATATATGTATGTACACACAAAATATATATATTAGGGAAAAAAACTATTTTTAAAATATATCTTAAATACAATAAATACATTAGGAAAAATGTGGATGAAATACATATGATTTTTCATTAAGAATTTGTCTTTTTAAAGAAAACAGAAGTTGTTGCACCCAAGAGATAAATAAACTAACAATAGGGAAAAAATGAAAAACCAAAACTAAATGAGGACCAAAGCCACAATTATCTTTCTGCAATTCAAATCTAAACTCACAATAACTGTTTTGGGGATTATCTTGTATTTCAATCCAATGAATATTTGGATTGTAACTTCCACTGATTTTAAACAGGACCTATTTCTGAATAGATAATTCATAGTTTTATAACCTTAAGGTATGACTACAACAGCTAATTAAAAAGAAAAATGAAAAGAAGTAACTTACTTGTTTGATGTTCCCTGCAGATTAGTCAGTATTGTAAAATTATTTCTTACACTTCTTAAACTTGCCAAGACCTATTAAAATGTAGAATTATATAAATATGCAGATGTTCTTAGAAGTCCCATAAATGTCAGCAGAACAGAATTAAACAAAAACATTTTATTAAAACAAATTGGTTTCAGTTGTTAAAATTATGTTTAAATCCATAAAATAACAATGACTTATATTATTCAAATTGATTAAACAATATTATAGCTGACATCATATATCTGTAATACTAGATCTAGGTTGCAAAAATCTGGAAAATCACCAGATGGCAACAAAGAGATAATAAAAATTCTAATTCTTTGTTTCCATTTAATAGCAATATAGATTTTTTGCATCCCAGATTTATATTATACATATTTAACTGAATTTTATATTCATACATTTTAAAATAAAATAAAAAATGGTCTATTTATTACCAATAATAGTTTGAAGGTATACAACAGACTAACTGGAAAAGAGAATAAAAGTTTTTGTGTGACTATAAAAAGCTGTTAATAGCTTAACAGTTAAAACAGGGCTATAGGCCCTGGAATTACTGAAATCTTGAAAAGAACAGCAATGCCGCAAAACACAAAGAAACTTAATTGCTTTGGCAACGTCACAAAAATAATCTATTTCTTGTATTTTTTTTTCTTCTGAAATAAATTAGTTTTTCTATTTTCAAGTCTGGAATTTATAAATTGTGCATTGTTATTGCGAATATTAGTCACATTAAAGAGATAAAGGGGGCTAGTTTGCTTTAGTGGTTAAGGCACCAGACTAGATAAAGGAAGATTGTGAGTTCTAGTCCCACCTTAGGCATGAAAGCCAGCTGGGTGACTTTGGGCCAGCCCTTCTCTTGGCCAATTCACTTCATAAATTGTTGTTATGGGAAAAATAGGAGGAAGAAGTTGAGTTGGATATGTTCACCGCCCTGAGTTATTTATAAAAACAATAAAGTTACAAATAAGTAAATAAAAAAAATTAAGCTATATTTATGCTTTTAGTACAGCATTTCTATAGGAAAAGCATACTGTGAGCAATAAAATGGAAATAAATTTAGCATAACATAGCTGGCAAGATTAAGAAGGCAAAGATTTACACAGATGTCAGTAAAAATAAATTTAATGCTATTTTTTAATAAATACAGAACCTGGAAATTGAAATAGGAATTTCCAGTTCTTTATTGTGAGGTCATAAGAAAATTGTCTGTTTGAATATTTTAAATGCTTTTTACCAGATCTTTCTTTGTGACATTATGAGATAATCTGACAACTGAATTAGCTCCATTAAAGGCATAAAGCAACTGTAACAGTTTATCAATAAATTTTCAGAAAGGGTTTTAGAGAACGAGTGGAGAATTTAAAGACTTTGAGGTCTAATGTGCCTAGGGGAACTGAACAGCACAATGTGGACAGGTGTGATGAGTGTAGGGATCCTGAGGAAAGGTATAAGTGAAACAACAAACAGTATTTACACGTTCAGTTTGGTTCTCAAATGTTTTAATTCAATTGTGTTAGTGGTAGAAACTGTATTACAATATTTGGAACATACCTGTGCAAACGGTGTCACTATCAGGTCATCTCCATGTCTAATAAAAAATGAAAACAAAAAAGAGCACGTGTTTTAGATTTTGAAAAATAACTATATAACTAAGAAACATCACAATATCTATTCATCTGATTCTAAAATTTTGACTAATTTTAAATTTAAGTTTCATATCCATGCACAAATTAAAATTATAAAGATATACAACCAAACTTGTGAATAGTGATTTTAAATTGGAGCAGGAAATGAAGTCCTTTATTGCTGTATAGTTTTTCTCTCTCCAAAGTTGGAGTTGTTCAGGATTCTATCCAGGGATGGGATTCTATCGGTTCGGACCAGTTTGGGTGAACTGGATGTTAAAGTTACATCTGGTTCGTCGAACCGGTATTTCAACTGACCGGCTGGCCCCGCCCACCCCTCCCCTCCCAGGAGTCTCCACATGATGCAGTAAGTGCAGGGTCACGTGGAGGCTCTGGGAGGGGGAAAACAGGTCTTCCAGAAGTCCGGAAACAGGCCTATTTCTGGCTTCCAGAGGGTCTCCAGAGTCCAGGGGAGGCAGTTTTCGGCCCTCCCAGAGGCCCAGAGGAGGCCTCCAGACACTTGGGAGGGCGAAAAGCCCTCACCCGGACTCTGGAGGCCCACTGGAAGCCGGGAACAAGAACTTTCTGTTGGCCACACCCACCATGGCCATGTCCACCCAGCAATAGGCAGCAAACTGGTTGTTGGGATTTTTGAATCCCACCCCTGATTCTACCTTTTGCACTCTGACTTTTTATTTTTATAATTGATTCAAAAGTTTCTTCACATGATCCTATATATATTTTCCCATAGCATATGTATTAGAAATGGCAACTTTCAGTGTACAGGTTAGAGATGGCTTTTTATTTAAAAGAAAAAAGAAAAATATTCACCATTTTATACATTTTAGTAAGTCTATGCACATTTAAAAAATGATTTTAAGAGATACCTCAGAAAATATGAGAACAGGCATTCAGTACATAAAAGTAGGCATGTCTTTTTTTCAGCCTTGCACATGAAAAGCCATTGCTGCTTTAATGAACTGATTGATTTTAAGTGGGTCCTTAAAGCAGCCATGTCTTTATTCAAACTTGTATGAGGCCTGAAAAAGAAACAGCTGCTTTAAAGAGATGCTGGGTTCTATGGTGAAACGTAATGAGGAGCTTGATTCCCAGCAGGAAGCGGTGATTTCCACAGAAGGAAGAGGCAACCCACTTTAGCCCAGATATTAGAGAGAGAAAGTGGGTGAAACAGCCCCTCCCTCATAGTTTACAGACTATATTGTAGATGCAGATAGTAGAGTTTGGCAAGATTTTGTCTACAGCAATAAAGAACTCAGCTTGGAAGAATTGCAATTGTCATTCTTGGTTTTGGACCTGACAGGTTGCAATTTCTGAGCATTTTAAATTGTTGCAAATTGTTTTTAAGCATGCACAGTCCTAGTATTTAAACTGTATGGATAAATTGTATGGATAAATCAAATTAAATCATAAAGTTTTGGAACTGTTTCCCTTTAATATTGAAATATTTTCTGTCTAAATGTCCCATTTAATTACAAAGTGAGTCCAGTGAATCATTTTAATATATGTTGCTGATTTGAAATGATGTTTCTTAGTTTTTTAAAATTATATTATTATAATAAAGTGATATTCTAAACCCAGGTTCAAACTCCCCATAGGCACAAAAGCCAGCTGGGTGACCTTAGGCAGGTTATCCCTCTCAGTTTATACCAATATTAGTCTGAATAACAAGCCACTGAAAAATAAAACACCTAATTGAATCACACATTGATGATATTGCTCTAAGAATTACAGTGAGTGCAGTACAAAATGAGCAGACCCAGAAATCAACAAAGTTTTGGAATAACAACAGCCTTGTTAAAAACCTTTTTTTTTCTATTTTATTTGGCTATAAATAATTACTACTAATTTAAATGGTTCTCTAATCAGAACGTCCAAAGAAATGAAATAATCCAAGCAGAAATTATCATTTTCTTCTTGCAACATAAGACAATAAAGACTAGGAAATTCCAGTTATATACTAACTCTCAATCGGAAAAAGGGCATAACATTATGAGAAAAGGCCATCTTTGAATTTCCTGGCTTTTGTTGACATACCCTGCTTTTAATGCTATTTAAATACAGATGATTTGTCTGGATTTTCAATATGGACAATTAGATAATAAGTATGCAAGAAATAAAAATAAACAGGTGTTCCTCATGTAAATTGTGATTATTCAAGCCCACCATTATCACTGTAGTTCCAGAAGTTAGAGTGCAACAGAATATTGTTCTATATTCTTAGTTTCTAAGTTGTCCAGAATTCCGGCTTCCCAGTCATTCCATTCCTTGTTCTCCCAAGTCCTGATGATCATAAAAACTTATTCTTTATTGGGTTGTGGTTTTGGCAGGCAGAAAGGGAATGTTCCCTTGGATTCCACAGAATATACAAACATCTTTCTTTTCTTTTTCAAGTCGGCATATTCTGTTCTCTCTGTCATTCCGCTTCAGACCTGATGATATGGAGGTACTGAATTTTTTTATTAGAAAGAGGTTGTTGCTGTTTGCCTGATGATGATATTCATGAAGCTGATAGCAACAACTACCCACATGATGATTAGACACACATAATTTTCTGATATTATCAGCTAGCAAACTGGTTTCACTTTTCTGAGAAAATTCTTCCTTTAAGAAGTTGCCCCAGGATTATTCTAGATCAACATTTTCCAATTTCTTGCCTTCAGATCTGTTAAAACTAGAATTCCGGTCTGCTCAGTAGAAATTCTAGAATATAATAAATCTACTTACTGTTCACTTGGAACAGAAGAATTCCGTGACATGGTCTTTGGTGACAGGTCATAGTCACTGTCCGATCGATAAAGAAATGACTCTCTACGTTGGCTATGCCCTGGAAATGTGGTATGGAGCACAAGCCCTGAAGAAGAGCCAGCCTGAGGATCAAGTGGGCTACGACCAGGTGAGGGGCCATTTTCAACATCAAAGCTGTGAACAAGAAATTCATGAATATGATTGACATTGCATATTTATCATCTCAATTATGACTTCATTTTACATTTTCAAAGCTAAAAATGACAATAGCATTAATTCCTGCTTATCACAACTGGGAAATAGCATATAAACACCTAATCAGAATAATGTCTTTTGAAAGGTGACTGCCTTTATATTCTTGAAGGCATTTGTAACTTTGCAATTGTTTAGTTTTTGTTTGCCAGCAGCTCAAATCTTCAGTGATCCCCAGAATCCATTTTCTAAGCATACTTCTTAGGATCCTTTTATCCTAAGAGACACTGAGAAGTATAAGCATCTATTTGTGAAATTAAAGTAAGCTTTGAGTATTCCTTAAAAGTATTGATTACAGTTGTGGGAAAAAAGAAATGAGACATTAAATTGTATCATAGAGATCTACAGTACAAAGAAAACTATAGACTTAAACATTTATTTCCTTAAACAGTTGTTAAAAAAATAAAAGCATGTCTATTTTTGACATGTAATTATAAGAACCCTGTTTCCAAGTGATTTAAAGTTACTGAAGTATTACAGGATATTTATGAAAAGTCCCATAAAGTGCTATCAGCTCTTTGTCTACAAATATAGAACAAGACTATACGGCTAGGAATTGGAAAAAATCTGCATACGTACTTATACTGAAAAAAGTGTTGCAAATAGGGAAAAAAACATTAATTTCTTAAACCTGAAAATATTTGTTTAACATTTTACAAAGATTGATAAAGCCATACATGTAGAAAGACAAGCCAGAGGAACAGGGAGATTTCTGAAAAGACAAAGAGTCATGAAATCAAGTAGCTAATATAAACTAGATAACAAAAAAGGAAGAGAATAAAAGCAGATTCATATTTGCTTCACTAACAACAGTCAAAACCTTTCATCATGTAGGTCATGGCAAAATATAATCCATGTTAAGACTAACAGGTATACCAGAAAACGTAATTTATTTTCCTCAGGAATCTTATAATGAAGATGAAGCTATTGAAAGAACTGAATCTGTAAAAACAAAGTGGTTGTACAAAAAGTATTGTAGTTAAGGAACTGTACTCTTTTCAGTTTTTCTCTGTCTTCCTCTAATGGTTTGTGGAAATGATTTTGGGAGACAGGAGGAAGAGCTGGAGATTGGACAAAAATCAACTGAGCATGCAAAAGAAATGGGGGCGATGGCAAAAGTCTCAGAAGGAACTATCTCTAGTGTCTTCAACTAGAAGGGGGAGGGAGGAAGAGATTTACGTTCCATTAATCTTACAGTTCAGACAGACTTAGTTCTCTAGGCCTAGTGTTCTAGGTATGCTTCTTGTCTGGACTGTCTTGCAAGGCTGACATCACTCTTGCAAGTCTGAAAAATTATCAATAATTATGTAATTCAGGTTTTATATTTCATAGATATATTTCAAGAATAACACTGGCAGCTTTTATAATTGCAATAGCAAACATATGGCTCAGCAGCTTTCTTCCATACACTGCTAAGTCTAGCAATTTTAAAATCAATATTTCTGCAAATAAATTGCCCAACTGAACAATATATAGTATTTACTATCTTCTCTTACAAATTGTATATAATGATAAATTAGGGAATTTTGAAAACAACTGAATCTAGAATCCTGGATTTAGGCTGGAATAGGTTCCCAACCTATTTTTTTAATAGGAAGGATTTTATTTATGAAGTAGTTACATCAGTTGTCACCTAAGGAATGAAATACTCCGTGCAGTGTAGATTTAGAATGTAGCGCTAAGAACGTTACCTAAGTATGTGCCTCTCATACTCATATCCTTCCTGCTCTGAGTTAAGTACAGTGCAAATCAGAAGGAACTTCCAGACCTTTGAAGAAATTCCTATTTTGTTGATTCAAGTGTAGCATTTCTTTGAAACTGTTCCACAAAGCAAAGAGGGAACCTGCTTCTATGCAATGCAGTGGAGCAGCTGCTTCACTTCACTCAGTAATATTGCTTCTGTGTAGGCAAAAAAGCTCAGTCAGCACATTATGTTAATCAAAGTAAGCCAGCCTCAATTAGCAGTACACATCCACAAGTGCTTCATCTGGAGGCATCACCCATAATCTTCACATTCCTATGTAATAGTTTTTCCATTGGTCATAGATTCCTGTTATACTATAATTGCTTCATGTGTATTCATGAAAATACCAAGAGCTGTTAGGACTTCACTTTAGCAGCCTATGGAGAAACAGTGCCTTGTCCTTTCTCTCTCAACCATTTTTCCCATTCGAGATGGCTTTCTTTCAGCTTTCTAGCTGGATTGCACATTTATCTTTGGAAGTCTACTGAACAGCATTTACATAGTTATCCTCCTCTCTCTAGTTTCTCATCTTTAATTCCATTCTTTCTGAGTTAAATTTTCTATGGAAAAGTTGGCCATAGATGCGTTAAAATATAATTTGTACAAGGATAATTTGGTCCTTTAAAAATTAACGTGTGCTTGTGAAAGGCCCTGAATCTGCAAGACAAAGAAAATAGATGCCTCTGAATTATAGAGTTGGACAGGGCTGCTAAGAAGACTATATAAACTGTAAGAAGAACCAATCAATCTCATCCAAATAAAATCTAATTGCCTTGGCACACTGAACAAATCAAAAAATTACATACTTTGAACATGTAGTGTGACCAGACAATGGATTAGAAAAATGGATTACTCTATGATGGAAGTAGAAGAAAATGGACAAAGTGGATGGACTTGATCAAAAAGGTTACTAGAATGCCCTTGAAAATTTGCAAGAGAAAAGAACAAGATGGGCAATTCCCAAGAGTTGACTTGATGACATCCAGCTTGCAAACTAATTATATTAGTCTGGCCCTATATCATTATAAACATGTAAAAAGTTAGCAGAAATCAGATCACATGGATCAAGTTCATCATTCTTCCCTCAAAACTATCTTATATTTCTATCATATTGAGAAATGTTTTATAAATCACCTATGGTGTTTTCAGATCCTGAAATGAAAATTAAGACCTTATATGCAACAGAATATGAATAACATTCACTGTAATCTTTTTCAGCATCCATAATTTAGTCAATATTGTGCAAATCTGCATTTTTTGACATTAAATATATCCATTATGATGAAACTAGATTTCATTTATGGCTTATTATTGACTCTACATCAGGGCTGTCAAACTGGCAGCCCGTGAGAGCCAGATGCACCATGCGCAGGCCATGCCCACCCCAGCTCCGCAAAGGGAAAAAATGTCATGATATGTCACGTGACAGCAATGTGACATGGCAAGTTTGACACCCATGCTCTACATTGATGGAAAAGCATTAGCTGTCCATAAACCACTGAGAAAAAGTAACTTTTCTAATATCTCTAAAAATACAGAACAAGAACAAAATAGCCACTCAATCATGTTTTAAAAACTTGCCATTTCTGACAACGTCTGGGCACTGAAGTAGCAAAACATCTGGAGGATACCAGTATAGGAAGGCTAACATACACTAACTATGCTTTTAACTCAGCTCAGCACTCATTTAGAACAGAGATACAGTACAGAAGCTGTCACATTCCAGATGGTGCTGAGTTATGATTCCCAGCATCTGTGCAGCTGGGGATGTTTGGAGTTACAGTTCATCTGGAGTATCGTTGATTATTTGGAACTCGTTCCAATGAGTTTGTTGTGAGCACTACATTTGTCACTGATTATTCAACATGGTGATGAATAGCTAAATTCTGGTAATCTGAACAACTTAAGAATTCAGCAGTTTTATCAGAGAGGGAAAAACAGCTATTATACTTCATGCATTCATAACACACTATCTAAAACAGCTGTTCTAAAGTAATGTAATAAATCCTTACACTGAAGAGATAACCAGTCTATTTTCTTTCTTTTTTCTTGTTAAAATCAAGGTACTCCACAATGATTCCACATGTACCATGAAGTCAATTCACAGGGGTCATGAATTATATAATTTGTGTCAGACACACAGATGTCATTTGTCTCCCTTCTTCTCTGCACCCAGGACTATAATTTATTCCACATGAAAATCAGATTCAAACTAGAAATTTAAATAATAACAATGACTCTCAACTGAATTGAATTTGCTAATGGCTTGACTTCTTAATAACATCTCCCTCTTTTTGCTGCTTATATAATAAGGTCCGAGAAGGTGTGTTTGTTTGCTTGTTTATTTATTCTGTTGTCAATGATGCTTCTTTACATAGCTGGTTTTGCCTGTTTCAAATTTAGTTGTTCTTTACTGGCCATTATTCTTCATTCAACATCACATTAAGTTACAAGATTTCAACTATATGATAATGCTTGCAGATGATTAATTCTAACAATTATTCACATTTAATTACTATAATTATGTTTTAAGAATCTCGACAGTATTTCATGTCAATCTTCACAAAATTCATTCCTAACTTGAGAAATCAACAAGCATCTGAATCTACTTCGCTCAGAGAATGAGTGGATGCTATCTGAAAACTAATATGAGCCCAACAGAGAATGTTTTCGTAGCTGCAGAACTTTGAACTTAGCTTCCACTTCATCTCCCAAGGGATGTTAGATAATGAAGTTTTTCCAAAACTATCTCCATAAGATTTCTTGAGATATAGGGTAGAAACCAGGTTTCACTGTAATCTTTATGGCAGTAGAAAGTGTGAAAAATTATTCACTATCTAGCTTTTCCCCCATAATTTTAGTAAATCCTCTTGAGTATGAGGGTTTATATCCATGATTTTCTAATAAAGCTTATGATATATCCATCTATATTCATATAGAGGTATGGTTATTTAAAGCTGAAGTTTCTGTATTATACACACACATTATACATATTAGTCACACACAGTCACACACAGAGTCTCATATATATATATATATATATATGAGATATATATACACACACAACACACACACACACACACAGAGAGAGAGAGAGAGAGAGAGAGAGAGAGAGAGAGGGAGGATTCATATGCTATGTCAACCCACTTAGCTTTTCTATTACACTGCTCTCATTGCAGCCAATTCTGTAGTAATATTATTTGCAGAGGGTGTGGGAAAATTTATCTTTATATATGACCACACAGTATGAGCACAAAACCCCTTATGATTTTTGTTACGATTCTTAATAGCTGATTTTGAAAGAACTTCAGAGTACTTAAAAAGAGTCTTTGAAGCTTACACAAACATTTATTTTGGAAGAGATTGTTGTGTGGCAAATAATTTGATTAGTGCAAAATAAATTGTTTTGCTTTTTGTTTTGAACAAACATACAACCATATTGTACATCTCATTAATCCCAATGCATTTGTTTGGAATTATTTTCCTCTTTCAAGTCTCAGAAAAAATGTATTGAAATGACTGATAACAAATTGATTAATGTATTTTTATGGCCAGTCTCAGCCATTGTTAGTTTTTTCTTCACTTGAAACAGCAATAATTGACCAAGCTTTCATTAGAGCATTCCAATTAGAATGTACTCAGCCATGTTTTCCAACCAATAATTTCAATTATCATTAAGGAAAAATTTCCATCTTTTAAGGCATTCATCCAGCTCTTCTGATGCCTGACTGGATACTGTCATGCCCCTGTTGCAATCTGAATCCTAGGAGGAAGATGAACAGAGAGTGGGAGTATGGCTCCATTGGCTGTGGAAGAAACTGGGGAAGGGCAAAATCCAGTTGGGCAGAGAAGGGAAGAAGTAGAACAAGGGAGAGGGAGTTTAGAGAAAGATGCAGGACCACTCCCTCTTCATCCTAGGGCACGCAGGGAGGAACGGAGACAAGAGCAATGTGGGTTGTGTGGCTTATGGGAGAGGAAAGGGCCCTGATTCCCTTCATTAGACACAGCTGGGAAGAGAGTTTAAAAGAAATGCATGCTGAGTGCGGCAGCTACTGGGTGCAATTGTGAGTTTATCTTGTGTTGACTTTGCTTATCTGTGTTCTCGGCGTCTTCCCAACCGTGTTGAGTTATTGCTGTGCCTTCACATCTGGAATTCTTGCTCCTGTCCTGTTGGAATAATTACCTCATTTTGCCTTGATTGGACTTACAGTTACAGTTTTTGTTGACCACGTTTTGGACTTGATTCTCTACAGCCAAAGGCTGTTCCTGGGAGAGTTTTTCTCCAGCCAGAAGGTAACCAGAACATCCTAATAAAGGGACTCCTACTGATTATCTGACTGTGTTGCCTTTGTGCCATGTCCCAGGTCATCACATCTGAGATCATTTTTCTAATAAAAATGCTACTTTCTCTCCATTATGGAAGAAAATAAAGTTATTTTATAAACTTAGTATTACACATTTATCTCCAGAGAAAGAATATTTTTTTTGGGGTGTGTGTGTGTAACTAAGCGATTCAACCTGATAGTAGGGATATGGGCCTTCCACTCCTTTCTGAGTGGAAGGCCCATATTATAGACCTAACTGATTATCTTTAAGGTTTTTGAAAATCACATTCTTCCAGTGAGTTTTGATATAGATGATTTACAGAATTATTGTTAGTTTATTGTTTTATTTTATTTTTGTTAGCTTATTACTTTATTTTTTAAAATGGCATTTTATTTCTTTGTAAACTTTTCTGAGTCCTTGGGCAGTATATGAGTGAATAAACAGTTACAAAATATGGATTCAGCTTCTTGCTTAAAATCTGTAGACCAATTGATTCGGAATTAGTGCCATATCCAAGTGAGGGAAATTGAGCTACTGCTTTTCTTTGGGCGAGTTTATTTTGGAATATGTTCTTAACAGCAGTTGTCTGGTTATATTTCATTGCCAAGTGAAGACCCAATTATTAGCATAGGTCTACCATGTCGGGGCTGAAAAAAATCTGGACAACTATAAATAAGCAACAAAGAAGTAGAGAAAACTTTAATTTTGGAGTTTTGTAGCCCAGACATGCATTCATTCATCCATCTCAACTATACCCACTCCACTCAATTAGATTTTCAGAGGTTTACAGCAACTAAAAGCAAACAAAACAGAGAAGTTGAAATATGATAGGCCTAGTTATTTAGGTTTTATTGACCATGGCAACATTCCATTTTGTTTGTTCCTTATTTGTGAGCTATTATTGTTCACTTATATCCATTTTATTGACTGTATTGCTTAAGAATATGTTAGAAATATTGCTATTAATAGGGCTTTTATAACTAAATCAATATTGCTTCACAGTGCATTATGTGTGGGAACTTTATTAAATGATGTGGCAGGGAGATCCACAGTTGTAAACTTTAAAATACATTTTTTTAAAAAGGAGATAGAGCCATATAATTTTCTCGCACAGTCTATCTACAATAAATGATTAAGAGAGTATAAGAGAATGGATAACAGCAGTATTATAACTGAGTAAATATGAGCAAATGAAGTTGCACAGAAAAGTATTTATCTTAGTCATGTTATTTTGATTTGGGTAAAAAAAATTGCTATAATACCAGGTTTAAGAATTTAAGGTACAAAAATTAACATATAAAATATAATACAATTTACATAAGGAAATTAAATGATTGTTTAGAATAACAGAATAGAAAAATTACCAATTTGAAATATGCAGAACCATCTTAATATTGAATGCTATGGACAAATTATTATTATTATATCTAGAGAAAATGTAGTGATGCAATATATAATGATTATTTATCTATGTTGTTAAAATGACTTTGCCAGCTTGTGAAATTAATGGAAAATAAGTCTGTAGACATTCTCAGTTTTTCAGGAGGAAACTGGACTTGTTTTTTCTTTTGAAGATGTTTCTTCTCATGCAAGAAGCTTCATCAGCTCTGACAAGATAGTGGGGAATGGAAGGTGTGGGACTAAGAATGGATTTCCAGAGGAAAAACTGCAGACTATAGCAACCAGGAACACTACTCAGCTGACCCTGAGAACACAAGATAAACCTCCAAATTGCTTAAATGACCGTCTAAAAGGATGTAAATGTCCAGCTGTCTGCAAGGAATATAAATCCCTTCCATTCCTCACTATCCTGTCAGACCTGAAGAAGCTTCTTGGATGAGAAGTGAAATGTCTTCAAAAGGAAAAACAAAAAAGTCCAGTTGCTTCCTGAAAAAGCACCTTTGGGATAATGAAAAATAAATTTCAGCTGAGAATAAGGAGATAGATGATTGATGCCAAGTAGAAATTAATGCTACATTTGAAATGTTTCCAAACAGAAAATATTTAGGAGATATTTAAAGAGAAATTACAGCATCTGTCCAAACTATGGAATGTATTTGGCTGTAATGATCAAAGTAGATAGATAACTGGTTCTCAACTTTTTCTTCACTATGGACCCCCTTTAAATACCTTTTGTGGCCATGGACCTCGAAGACTTAACTCAAGATTTAAATCCTATCATTTCTTCAAGCCCTGTGATGACATTGCAGCTCCCCAGAGGTCCGCAGACCACTGAGATACACTAATAGTAGCAATTTAAGTTTGAAAGAATCTGTGTGGGCCGGGTGTTTGGTCATGAGTGGAAATACTAGCTTCCGGCATGCATCAGCATAGAGGGAACAATATTCTTCACTGCATGAACGTAAATCTCCACTCAAAAGGGACATTCCAGAATCTTCCTTCAATAACTTCTGTTGAGTGGGCATTGAATCTAGCCAAGGACAAAGGCCTTCAAATTTAGGGATCCTTATGCAACTGAGGTATCTGGCTGGGTAAAAAAAAACCCTGAAATTATGTTTACATAAAACTAAGTCCCAGAGATGAATAAATCAATTGGTTGAGCCTCTCTGCCAGAAGGCAGGGCAAAAGGGTCCTTGGTGAAGATCTGGAAGATGTTGAAGAGTTTTGGACTTTGTTTAAGTGGAAATGAGTTCATTCTCAGATATGGAAGGAGTAGGTACCTCATCTGTCTTCTGAGTCAGAAAAAAGAGTCTGACTGCAGTCCAGCTGATTCTTAGTTGCCAGGAATCAGTGCTGAAGTTTTGTGAGCTGGCTTCTTTACCAATTCCACTTGATGGAGTCTGATTCTCATGCTTTAATAGTGGGAAGAGGGGTCTTTAAAAACTGTAATGGGGATTATTTCAAATTTGTTCAGAAAGTCCTTAATTCTGATTTAATACGAAAGCATAGAGGGTGGATTTAATGGTAAGGCACTAATCTAATATACTGGAGGCTGAAGAGGGGAGCCAGTCCAAATCTAATAAGTCTCACTGAAGCATTGGGCAGTGAAGAATCTGTGAGATGCATTGCAGCCCTCTTTGACATTTTGCCAAAATTAATTTGGCTATTAGCGATCAAAAGCCTGAGCCTATGTGGTTGTAAGAAACGTGGGTTGTTTGAGCTGGTAAAAGTGAAAACTTAAATGTCAAGGGATCGATCTACAGCAGCATTCTCTGCCCGCTCCCCATTCTCATATAGCTGGGTCTTAGTGCTCTTAGCCAGTCTTGGTCTTCATGTCACCAGGTTCTCTGGTCCAAGAGTTACTGGTCCAGAAGACATTTTAGCTCATTAATCTTGTTACTAGCTGTCAGCAGATTAAGATTATTACCATCTGAACTGTTAACAGACAAGCCTTAGCTAGCAGCTCCATATCGGTTTCGGTGGAGGGGGTTTCAGATCTTTTTTCTTCTGCAGTCTCAACTTGCTCTCTTTCCTGGAGGAGTATAAGTTCCTAGCTTTCCCAATATAACAAAGTGCTGGATGGTGAAACAAGAATTTGACTGATCTATACAGATATTAATGGTTAGAAAGTTTTCAGTTCTAAGTTGATTAGAGACAGCATTCTTTCTTAATCCAGAGTGTTTTTGTCATTTTGGGAGATTTAGGCATATCCTCCTTTTTATCTCTACTATTTGGAGAAATAGGTTGTTAAATCTGTAACATATCTGACATCCATTGGCAAGGAAGTTTGAATCTAAACAATAATTAAGAAACTCTTAGCTTTTGCAGCAAGTTAAGAAACAGGAGACAAATAGAAAAATCTAAAGCCGGGAAACCAGGAGCCTGTGAGTTCTAGTCCTGTGTTACGCATGAGAGCCAACTGGGTGACTTTGAGCCAGTCATTCTCTCTCAGCCCAGCTTACCTCACAGGGTTCTTGTTGTGAGGAATACAGGAGGAGAAAAGAGTATAAAGTATATTTTCTGCTTTTGAGTTACTTATAAAAGAAGAATAAAAACCTAATAAATAAATAATAATAAAGGAATTGCTGCAGCTTTTTAAAATGTATACTGCTCTTTGCCTTGCCTCTTCCTTTTTATCTGTTCATCATAAGGACACAGGTAAAGGACCATATTTAAAGGAATCAAGTTGATGTGTATATTTATTTCCATCTTACTTTGAATTTATTAGTTGCCCAACTCCAAAGGATGGTGTACAAAACTAGAAAAACCATTAAAAAAATCAAAACCAAGCAGACAGCCCAGATTGAAATAATCTTTTAGACCACAAACAAAACAAACAAGGGGCCCTAGATGAATAGATAATACATCAACCCTAGGCCTGGAATGAAAAACAATCATGTATTTTGAAATTTTAACTGAAAAAGTCAGCTGAAAGGTAATAAGTAGAAAAACATTTTAAGTTCAACTGGCAAACTAATGCCATATTGACAAGTATGAAACAAGCCATATACCAAGAAGCTGCTGAAGTAACATAGTGCCATCTACTGAAATAGCACTTCTCAACCATAGCTGGCCTTTTAAGCATTCAGATAGTTTGCCTTGAAATTCTTGGTTGCTTGAGTGAATGCTTCCAGCTGCAGTTTTATTATATCCCTACCTTAGCCTTAACCATTGATCTGTCAAATTTATGCTTCCTTAGATGATTCACTCTAGAAAATATGTCATTTTCAATCATCCTTGTCTTAGAAATGTCTTAATTGTATTATTTGCATTTTATAAATGTTGATCAGATCATATGTTATTCAAATTGTATACAAATAGTTATTCAGTTATGACATCATTACATGTTTCTAGTTTCAGGTATGTACTGGTAATCTTATCTTTAGCCAGCTGTAAAGAATGCAATTACATTGTGTGGATGTGTGGATGTACGTATGTATGTAAGTATGTATGTATGTATGGATAGATAGTTTCTATTTTGTTAAATATGTATCATACTGTAGAATCATAAACTTGGAATAGACCTTAGGAGTTATCTAGTCTAACTCTTAATATGTAACTGTTCCTTTTCTTAGGAAGAGAAAATTAATTATGATTAAATTTCATTGATAGTCAGTCTGTAAAATTTGTCAAAGTGTTTTAGATTGGCAGTTGAATCTCCATCACTCCAGCACAATAAAGTAAAGCCTATTTTAAACATGTAAACACTTTTCAGTCAATCTAAAAGGACAATTGAAGTATAAGATGAGCTAAATATTTTTAAAGGCTTTACTCCTCTTAATGGCCTACTCTCAATCACTATTGATTTTTTTAAATTGCTCTTTTTGTTGCGATGAGATTGCAGTACATCAATAATATTCCATGATTATGGATACAATTGTTATTTTAAAGCTGTTACACAGGCTAATGTAAAATTAGTAGCAGAAAAACATAATATAAACACCTTTTTTGCCCTTTCTCCACTCTGACTCCAAAACAGGTGCAAAGTTGCTATTTGTTTCCATAATGCCTTTTTGTGCTCTCTATGCATAATTGCACATAGAATGGTAGACAAAGGGGCAGTCTTAATTCTGACTTGAGAAAAGCAGCTCACTAATCCAGCCACAGGCAATGACCTACAAACTCAAGAGATCCCCTTTATTTCTACAGATGAGGGCCCATAAAACCTCAATCAGCCAGTAGTTTGCTAATACATGGTCTAACACTAATTAATTTAGGTCAAGTGTCCTTCTACTCACTTCTTTTGGGCTATAGGGGAAGAACTGTAAGGGAGTGAAAATAAGGAATGATCCACAAAGTAAAAATAACTGGAATTAGCTTCAATGGCATTTTACATTGGAACCAGCAGGACTGCAAAGTACAAAGTTTGATTTCTGGCAATGTTGAAAGAACAAGAAAAAAAGAAAAGATAAGATATGGGATAATAGATTAAAATTCTATACTGTACTGTACTGACAGAATATCAATTACTGCTTCCACATTTCAAAAGGTAATAGTGATATCCAAGGAAATACTGTAAGGCTAAAGACATCTCAAATTAAATCCTTTTTTTTTTTTGGTCTTTTATTAGTATACTAGGGATTATTTGCCTTGAACAATAAACAGGATTTTGATGGAGGGGGCAGGGAAGTGCTTGGGGGTAATTTGAATATGAGAATGAAATAGAAAGAAAAAAAATAAGTTCCTTTCATTAGATTTGAACCAAAGCTGTGCTTCTAAGCTTTTGTTTTCAGAACTGAAGATCTAATCCTCCCGTCGGCCAATACACTCCCATAGAGTCGGCCTCCTTGGGGTGCCGCCGGCTGGACGGCTGGCGACCCCGAGGGTGCGGGCCTTCTCATTGGGGGCACACTCCCTCTGGAACGAATTACCCCCAGAGATGAGGATCATCCCTGATCTCCTGACTTTCTGGCACGCGTTGAAAACCTATCTATTTCATCAAGCCGGACTGGCCTAGGGGTTTCTAGAGGTTTTTAGGATTTTAATTTGGTTTTTATCTAGTTTGGCTTTTAAACTTCTCTGTATTTTTAAGCTTTTCAGCCTTTCATATTTGGTTTTTTAACTGTTCTTAATCTTGTATTGTTCTCTGCATTATAATTTGGCTGTGCACCGGCCTGAGTCCTGTCAGGGAAATAGGGCGGTATATAAGTACAATAAATAAATAAATAAATAAATAAATAAATAAATAAATAAATAAATAAATAAATAAATAATCCTACCTCTGCCAGTAATACCTATACAATGAGACTTTTTAGAAGTTACAACTCACATTTAATAAAACTGCTTGCATAAGAAACCAAAGCTGAAAACTATCACTGCAGAATAACATTGATCAGCTGGTGCTTATGTTCATTACTGCTTAAGTAAAATTAATAAAGCCAGCATGCTAAGTATTTTTCCAATATTTGGTTGTTAATCAAAGTGAAGGCAGTAGGTGGCTCTGTAGCATTGCTTCTCTGTATGGTAACTAACATGCATGCAGAAGAAAGGAAGGAAGGAGGGAGGGAGGGAGGAAGGAAGGAAGGAAGTTTAAGAAATATGTTTTAGAAAATAGAGAAGTAAGATGTAAAGTCAAGATAAATATGCACTAATTAAATCTCATATATTCTTTCATTCAAAGTGCTTGGGTTTAAACACCACATTTTCAACATATAACACCACCACATTTTCAAGGCACTATATAATGTAAGGCATGTTATATGTCTGTAACTTTAATTGTGCATGTGCTAAGAAAAATGATCATAGCTTTTTTGAGAAAATATATCTCAATATAAAAATATTTAAATATATACAACTTCAGCAACAGTGGTCAATGTCTGGAATATTCTACCTGGCTCTGTGGTTTCTTCCCCAAATCCCAAAAACATTAACCTTAGACTGTCTACTATTGACCTCACCGCTTTCCTAAGAGGTCTGTAGGGGGTGTGCATAAGCGCACCAACGTGCCTATCATCCCTGTCCTATTGTTTCTTTTTATTCATATCCATTTCATGTATTCATAAACATGTTTATACTTATATCTGTTATCTAATAATTGCTTGACAAATAAATAAATAAAATAAATAAATATCCAGAGCAATCTAGTATGAAACAGAGATGCAGTTCCTGGTTACAGGGAAATATTTGAAGTTGTCAATGGCTATGAAGCTTTTGTAGAAACATCATACCTCTTATGTAAAAACAATGATCAGCAGGACACAGTTTACAAATTCTCTAGTTTCTTAATGCCAATACATATTGTTTTACTTCTGATTCCAAATCTGGAATAACTTGGAATAAACTGACACAGGATAATCTCATTTTTTAAATTGCAACTCTGGTGCTTTCTCTGTCACTCCCTATCCTATGGAAAGCTTACATCCCAAAATTGAGATGATCATTTTGGCCACTTGAAAGTAAAGACCTGACCAATGGGCACTGGAATAAAACACGTGAGTCTGATCCTGGGAGATATTTTAAGAAATATTTATGAGGGGAAATGTTGAAGAAAAGAACTGAAGGAATATTTAAGTGGCAGAAAAACTTAAGCACCATATACCTTGTCATCCAAAGATGAAATCATATTCCAACTTAATGACCTGGTTTCAGATCATGTGATTCCATGCCAAAAGATCAGTTAGTATTGGCAACTGATATGGACATCTTTATTCCAAAACGGTAAAATCTGAATAACAACGAAGGTTCTATCCGATCCATGACTTAGCCATATAATGAGACTGGGTAACAGAGAAATGAACAACAGAATCTGTTAACCTCCCACATTAGTGTTGGCTTACTTTCAGCAACTTTCAACTAGAAAGAAAGGGGGAAAAAACCTTTCTAGAATTAACACACAACAGAAGCAGTATCATTTAACCACCAGATACATGATATGTTATAAAGCTACTAACAATCAACAGAAATTGATAATCAATTTGCATTAAACTCAGTCATTTTAAGCCACTAGATTTCAAAAAGCACAAAGCTGATTTTCCTTTTTGATGTGATTTTTACTGATAGAAACAAAAGAAAGAAAAGGACTAACGTGAATTTGCAAACTTGGTCCTCCACTGAATTAAAATGTCTCTTCTTATCTTGATTGCTTAATTCATAAACAGAGAAACCCTTTTCTCATTATTTTAATTACTGATACAGGGTAATAAATTATGGGTCTGAAGTTGAGAAGATAAAGAAATTACCTTTGCTCAGCTGAGCTTTGAAAACCTGGATTATTCCAGGCTAGAAAGGGAATGCAGTAATGCAGAAAGAAAGTCATTTCTTTATCTCTTTAAAAGCTTCACACGATTTACAATCTTTTTAGAAAAACATATTTCATGCAAATGACCTCAATGAGTAGGTGAAATCTCAATAATAACCTCATATTTATATTGGAAATGCAATATAAATTTGATCGATCAAAAAAACATTGAAATTAAAAACCTCAATGATTAAATCACACGAGAAAGCATCGCTCAACTTGAGAATTCTGATAAATCTTGCAATTCTGATAGAAGTTGAGACAGTATTAAATATAAAGACATTCAAGATTAAGCTATCCATTTACAGTGTCCATTTTGTAAAAATCATTAATGACTTTAAACTATTCCTTACATTAATGAGTAAAATAAATCCACAGCAGTGTTTATGGAGAATTTCACGAGATCTTTGCAATGAAGATGGAAGACAAAGTGGAAATCGAACATGCTTTTTGTATGGATTTCTATTTCCATCTGATGCAAAAACCAAGACCTATTGTGGTGAAGTTTTTATGCTCTACAATTCAGAGCCGTATCTTGTATTTATCTTGGGAAAACAGGATCTTTGGAATGAACTACAGAGAACAAAATGATTTTTCCAGATCCTTCTCCATAGTCCAAACCACAATCGACTTGTGAGTAGCAGTCCATAAACAGTCAAGGAGCTTAGACATTACAGAATGGTAGTCAGATGGTCTGAGATAAAAAGAAAATAGAAGGCTCAAGCAGTAGAGCATAGAGTTGAACATGAGAGCATAGAGTTGAGGTTGAACTGGCTTCCCAAAAGGGATGCAGCCTCTGTTGATTGCACTGATATAAGCTGGCATGGATGTGAACTAGTACCTCTTCTTTCTCAGAGCATCTCTGCTCCGACTTTTTTCAAACCAAGTTAAGCCTGCTAAGCTAGACCACAGATGTTCTTAAGCTGGGTAGTCATTTTGAATTGAGACCTTCAGCATTTGTTGCTTCCTGTTCCAAATGTTTCAGAATCAGGCTAAGGTGGCTGCTAAGATTGCTCCCCAAATCCTGACATTCTCTCAGTACAGTTTCCTCTCCTAGAGTCTTTGAAAAAGGAGGAGACCATGACAGCATGGGAACGGCAAGTTGATAACAAAATACTAACTTAGCAGCAACCATAGCATTAAAGAGATCCCAAAAACAAATCAGTGAAATCTTTTTTTATTTCATTACAGCCCGTTTGAAATAAATTCTATAATAGATCAGCGCTGTTTTTGCATTCCGGCATATTGTAAGATGGAAATACTGGGTAAACACTGTTTTTCAGAAAAACAAACTTTGTTTCATTCCTTCCAAGAAATCTAAGTTCCTTTCAGATCCAAAATGAAGACCACAGGCTAATTCTTGCAGACAGACTCAGAACTTGTGCCACTGATTACTACATATTTTACAAACAACAACCCCTCCAAGTTAACAACCACTGTACATGGATACTCCTGTTTCACACAAAAATGTCTGGAAATACAAGGTAGTGCCTTTGAATATGTGTCTGTGTTATGCATATATGCAATAATCTTCATGCTCCATAGAAATACCAGTACTGAAGGATCTTTCTGAAACAATTTTAGCATTTAAGCCTGGGTGCTGTCCAAAGTACTAATCAACAAAGAAGTAGTAAAACAATTACCTGTCTACAACTGAGCTTCAGGGAATGCCTAGTAAGGAGTGAGAAAGACCACTCATGGTATTTCTCATGACAAATCCTTTGTAAAACTATATGATGCTAAGTATTATCATATATAATGATGAAATTCCTTCCACTGGAATTAGAAATAAGTCCAGAAGCTTCACAGTAGAAAACAGAATTACGGCAATAGAAAACAGAATTACGAGCAGCAGCAGCCATCCTCACAACCAAAGTAATCTCAGAATCATCACCAAGAGTAAATCAAAAGAAATTCTCAAGCACCCCGAGAATAAGGTTTTTAAAACCTTCTCCTTTTTCAAAGATGAAGGGAACTTGCAAAGTTGCAAGATGGGTATTCTCCTCTGCTGAATACTCCTTTTATGGCTGGCTGGCAAATCTGTATTTTCAGGTTTTCAAATTAATTGTACATGGACGTTCATTTGTAGAACTATTCATAGGTGAACAGATTCTTTCAAATCAAAATAAAACTTTATATAATTTTCCAGTATTAATATACTTTTTGCACATATTAACTTTTGAAATAAAATGGCTTTTTTGCCTTTTTAAAATTGTTTTTACATTGTGAAATGAAATCAAATATCGTGAGGCATTAAATCCTAACTTGCAAGTAGTATTTGAGTTTTAGATACTTCCCTGTAATTATTTTGAGCTCCATACTGTTTTCCTGCACATTCAGAACACAAGGTCATGTTTTATTCATTAAGCCATTGCTTGAGTTTATATTTCTTAAAAGTATCGAACTGCATGTCTTTAAAAGGAGAGATGATGTTGAGAAAGCTCAACCAATTTTAAAAGATTGAAAAATTTAGAATGATACTTCATTAGCTCAGCATCTGTATGATTATTTAACCCAAACCCCTATATTTGGATCCCACATTTTGTTTTGAAGGGCTGATGGATTAATTAGGTCATGGTGTTTATTTTTGGGGTCAGGGCTGGAAGCCATAATAAATAAATAATGCTTTGAAAGGTCTCTATAATTTTTTATCAGTTGGGAAGAAGACATGTCAGTTAAATAACTAAAAAGAATTACATTTCAGATAGGAGGAATCAAAAAAAAATATATACCAAGAACTCTTTTGCTTAGATCCTCTTCTAAGTACTCAGCCTAGTGTGTTTTTTTCTCACCAGGTGGCAAGAATCTTTGATAAAAATCAACAAACTATACTAAAACAAAAATTGAATATGAAGACAATACCCCTAGAAATAATCTGTTTGGCATAGACTTAGAAAGACAATAGTAGCATAGAGATGAGCAATTCTTGAAAGATCGATTACCCAGAGCAATTGGCAATGAAATTATTATCAAATGAATTATACTACCTTTGAAAAAGTTGCAACCTGCTCTGGCCACAATTTTAATATGTACATAACTTTAAATCATAAGATTTAAAGCTGATTTAGAATTACTCACAACTGCCCATAGCCATTGTTACGTATCAATGCTTCAAAGGGGTTGATGGGTAGTGGGAGGTTGCAAATGACTGCAGACAGGCTGACATAAATCCCAACAGTACATTGTGCAGAGATGCATGCCCTGTATGCTGATTGGTTGATCCAACTTCCTGTTCTATTCTTTGAGTGACTCCTAACCAGAAAGTTAAAATTCACTTACATATAAAAGGAACATCTATGCAACTATTCCCAATAGAATAGTTGCATATGTTCCTTCATACAGGTGCATATGTTCCTTCATACAGTGCCGGAGAAGTCTGCTTGAGCCTTCAATTTGCAGCTTTGTAGAAAAGACACACTTTTCCTCTAGCAGAGCCAAAACAAAAATAGTGAATACTTCATATAGTAACTAAAATTATTTTATTTGTACAGTTTCGGTCAGATATGAAAATGAATTTTAGAATTATTTTACTATTTAATGAAAACTCTCTATTTTTAGTTATATATTCCAGAATATTAATGTATATTTGACCATTTTAATCATTTCCCTAGAAGACAAAATCTATTTAAAGAATTTGCAGTTTAAAATGATCAAATTTTGGAAATCAAGTTAAATTTAACTTTAGATTATAATATGTATGAATCATAGGTGATATTCAGCAGGTTCTGACCAGTTCTGGAAAACTGGTAGCGGAAATTTTGAGTAGTTCGGAGAATTGATGGTAACCTTCCCCCAGGAATGGGGTGGGAATGGAGATCGTACAGTATCCTTTCCCTGCCACTCCCACCAAGCCACACCCACCAAGCATGCCATGCCTACCCACAGAACTGGTGGTAAAAAAATTTGAATCCCACCACTGGTATTAACCATGTTTTTTCTCATAAACCTTTCTGTTGAGGTTATTAATATTTGAAGAGCTGCCTATCAAAGTATCCAGTTCTTATACAACTGTTATCAGATCCATATATTGGACAAGAACCTGGCCAGATCTTGTTTCTGTCACCTGAATTCAAGTGGGTACTGGCATGCCATGAAATCAACAAATGAGAAATGACATGCTAATTAAATCTAGAAATGAGCCTGGTTTGTAAAAATATATTCCAATTTAGACAATAGAGGAGAAGCTATTATTTTAGTCTATAACTGACACTGGAAAAAATTCAGAAAGCTGTTATTTCATTTCTCTGTTCATAAATATTTAAAATTTCAAATTATTCTATAGGGCAGGCAGCAACACTTAGTGGCTGACTTGCAGGTTTATCTTATCAACTTGGCTAATAATAAACTAAGATTAGAGTTTATATGTTTATCTCCTAAAAAGAATACTATTGCTGCTATTGAATGAGAGCTGTGATACACATATTTTGGTATATGTGCTTGGAGAGAAGTAATGTTTTGATATTACACTTGAATATTATGTTGACTATACATTGATTGTGGAACAGAATTGGAAACATAAATTAGTTGAAAAACACAGGGAGACCAATTGATCTAAGAACTGGGAGGATTATTTCAATTGGTTTGTGTTGGAAATAGGGGTGAAACAGGGGTGGGATTATACCAGTTCGGCCCGGTTTGGCCAAACCGGTAGCTCCAAAGATTGTCTGTGAGTGAACTGGTTCACTCTGATGATGAGCTGCTGGGCCCATCCGCCCCTGCTCCATACTGATCTTTATTTCCTGCTTTTGACATTCTGCTGCATTGCACAGCACAGCGGATTGCCGCGTGTCCACTCCTGAAGACACAGGAGGAGTGCAGGAGAAGGTCGGCAGGAATGCCTCTGCGCGTGTGCAAAGCATGCCTACCAAGCCACGCCCATTGGTGGTAACACAATTTGAATCCCACCACTGGGCGAAACCAATCTGCCTCATTCATTAATTCGACTGCAGAATTAAAATTCCAAATTAAGACATTCCTATTTGCAATTACATTCTCACAGTTCAGAAAAAAACCAAGGTGTTTGACAATGGATTCAATAGGAATGAAACAATGGATTCAATAGGAGATGGCTGACTACTGGACTCTTCAATCACAGTTGCGGGAAAGTCAGGAGTGCTGGTCAAGAGACTTGGCTAGTGTGATAACCTTGAGGAGAATTGGCTAAATGGAGAATGCTTAGTGCCCTGAATAAGGTTGATCCACTCTGGGCCAGAACCTTATTCTGCTTTTTTAGCTTCTTTTTATATTCTGATGCCATTTTGTTCTTTTCATGTCTTTGCTTGGCCACACAACCTCTTTTTTGTCTTATCACCCACCTTCAGGACCTCCCTTGTTGCCTCACTTTGATGACTCTCATTCAACCTCTATCTTTTTCATTCTGCTTGCCTTTTCTATACCTTTTTTCTTTCTTTTTTTCTTTTGCTCTGTTGTCCATTCTGCTACCGCAACTGCTGCTGTTATTTTAGCTGATCCATCTTCTTAAACTGAATCATTCTCCTCCAATGTATCAGTTGTAGGTTGGATAACTGGGACTTCCCGAAGTTTGTTTTCAGCATCAACACTGCTTGTTCCAAAAGTCTTGTCATAGGAGAAAAGCTTGTTGCGAATTAATTTTCCACAAACACATCAAAATGTGACTTTTGTGTAGTTTTATATTATAGAAGTAACTATTTGGAAATTGGCATAAAACCAGCATACACAAATCCTATTCAATCCGGAAATTTGATTTGCTTCCTCCCTCCCCATGTTATTTGTCTATTCTTCAGCAGTATATAAGCACCATAAAACCTGATAAACATCTCCTTAAGAGGCCTGCTAGTAGGATTGCAGCAAAATAATATCCAGTTAAGATTAAATGATGTGGATTGAATGACAAAAGAAATGATGAGTTCTTGGACAATGTTCTTGGGTGCTTCATCACTGGAGTTTTTAAGAAGAGACTGGACAGTCACTTGTCTGTAATAGTATCAGGCCTCCTGCTTGAATATGGGGGCTGGACTAGAAAACCTCCAAGATCCCTTCCAGATCTATTCTGAAATATCTAAATACAGCTGATTCCAGTTAATCTTTTAAAAGGTTCAGACAAGTACATAACAAGTGTAGCCTTTTTCTAATAAAACCATTTCATACAATCATAAAATTGTTTTTCAAATAATTTTTTTATTCATCCACTATGGTGAACTATTGAAAATAATAAAACATAAAAGACTATTTCTTAACCTTAGATAATTTTAAATAATACTTTAATATGACTACTGTAAAAAAAGAATAAATGCATGCCATTATCTGTTGGTGGTGCATTGTGATGGAGAACCATTAGTCCCAACCAGCTGAGTGCTACTTTGTGTAACTACAGCATGTGCCCAACTACTGTTTCAAAACCATATACATTTGAAAACCAAGAATGGAAAGTTATCCACTACAGTTTGCCTTTTGAGAAAGAAAGCAACATGGATTGCATTTTTACAGCACTTAATCAATTTAGTTTCTAGGAAAAGTTTAAGGGCTCCTGCCCTTAAGGTTTGAATGAGTCATTTAGGCTTCAAGTTTCTCTATTCAGATAAAATCCAAGAAAAAAAATATTAAAATCTAATAACTCTTCCATTTACAGTGTTTTGGTACATAAAATTTTGGATGGGCTCTCTACTTTGAATACAGTGTGATGGGCCTTCAATGGCTACACAAAAAGATAGAAATTTATATTTTGATTTTGTTATATGCTTCTCAATATATAGAGGTCATGTTAAGGTTGCATAGAGCCTATCCAGTTATTAGTAGATCGTGTTCTAATAAAATCAAGAATTAACCCTTCTTCACACTGGAAATTAATCCTAAAGCTTTGAGGTGTGTATATGTGCATATGTGTATATATTCTGTGTATGATTAACCCAATATCTTTATGTTAATAATGGTAGAAATAACAAGCTGAACAGAAAGGCAGCTGACTCAACTGCTGCACTAAGCTACCTGCCTGCACTGCCTTGTTCGTCTGACTCTTTCTGCAATGGCTATGTTAATAAATAGATGAAATTTTGGTTGATACATTGTGCTTGAAAACAGCTGTGTAGCTAAGCAGGAGAAAAATCTTCATCCACACGAAGAGAAAATGCTAGGGATAAGCTCATATTGTTATAGCACTTCAGCTGATAATTCGACATTACTAAGATTATATGCCAAAGCATGTTTCTTTTGATATATTATGAGAAATAAACTATATTGAATTGTAAAATGTTTGTGATTTGTCAAGAAAGGGCTTTACTTCAATAGATAGAAACTGAACATTCAAAATAATCAATTCTTCAAAAATTACCATCAGTTTGCTCACCATGATTGCAGACATATTAGTCATTGTTGTTTGATCTTCAAACTTATTAAAAAATCATTGAGGCTCAATCTTTTCCAGTCTAAAACTTACCCTAAATGGTCTGTCTATCAGTCAGTCAGTCTGTCTAGCTATCTATAGTTATGCACAGAATCCCATAATTAAAGAATGTAATTAATGCCTGAATATTCTAGCAGTAGACTTGTATAGCTTGCCAAAGCTATGTTTTCAGAGCAGATTGTCAACAAGTCCTCTTGCAAGTTTTATTTGAATCATAAAAACAATGTCATGTTATGGATTTTCCATTAAGTTCCCATTTCAAACAGATCCGACAGTTAAGAAACATCCAAACAAATAGTCTTTGACATTTATTCGAAATGATATAGGTCTCCTGCTCATTGAGCAGAGCATTGAAATAAAAGATGTCCAAAGTGCCATCCAACTCTGTTATTATTTTATTCTGTTAAACAAACTTAGGCTATGTTAACATTAAATATGGTTAAAAAAGATCCTTCCTCAAACATATGTGGTCCACAGAATATGGTCCTCAATGGAACTACATCTACATAGAGAGAAGCTTGAAGTGAGGAACCTCAAGGTCCTGTCTTGGGCTTAGTGATCCAACATCTTCATAAAGGATTTATGGGATAGAAGGGGACCTTATCAAATTTGCAGGTGACACAATAATGTGGAGAATTGCCAACACTTTGGAACATAGGCTCAAGATTCAGAAGAATCTCAACAGTGTTGGGCTCCAGCAGTTCAGTGGTGAGAAAAGTAAGATCCTACACTTAGGCAACAAAAACCAAATGCATAAGTACAGAATAGGCAGTACTTGGCTCAATAATATTAACTGTGAGAGGGATCTATGTGTTTTGGTAGACCATAGATTAAATATGAGCTAGCAGAGTTCTACAGTTGCCAAAAAAAGCCAATGCAGTCCTAGACTCCATCAACAAAGGGATAGCATCAAGATGTTAGAAAGTGATATATCAATCTATACTGCACTTATGAGACCACACTTGGAATACTGCATCCAATTCTGGTCATCAAAATCCAAAACAGATGCTGAGATGCTAGAAAGAATGCAGAGATGTGGAACAATGATGATAAGGGGTCTGGAAGTTAAACCATACAATGAACTGCTGAGGAAATTAGGAACGTTTAGCTTATAGAAGGGAAGACTTAGGTGTGACATGATAGCCATCTTTCAGGGCTGTCACAGGGAAGAGAGGTCAATTTATTCTCCAAAGCACCCAAGGGCAGCGGAAGCTCATCACAAGGAGATCCAACCTGGAACTAAGGAAAAATTTCCTGAGAGTGAGAACAATTACTCAATGGAACAGCTTGCCTACCATCACAAGAGGTTTTCAAGAAAAGATTGGACAACTATTTGTCTGGGAAGGCATAAAGTGTTCCCTCAGCCAGGGGATTGGACTAGAAGATCTCCCTTCTGTTCCTAGGATTCTATGTAGTTTCTTGAGAAGGACTTGCAATGAAGAGAAACAAATATAACACTGGTTTATAACTTCTGGGAAAGTATTACGAAGTAAGAGTCCTGATAGAATGGCTGGGAATAAATTTCTTCTCAAATTCTTTTATCTTGGATCTCCAATAAAAGTCCCCTTGCCTCCTATATATTTAATACAAATAGACCCAGAATTTGCAGTTCATATTTATTGAGAATAAATTGTTCAGACTCATATACCTAAGAGATTTCACATTAATGAAATTGGTGATAGATAGAATAAAATAGAATAGAATAAAATAAAATAAATAAAATAAATTGCCAATTTATTTCTGATCATTCTGAATGATCCCATTATTTAATTTATTTTTAATCGTATTTATTGTGTATTTATTGTATGCTTTTAGTGGGCTGTACACCGCCCCGAGTCCCTTTTTGGGAGAGGGAGCGGTATAAAAGTGCGATTAATAATAATAATAATAAATTATGTTCTCTGCTGAAGACTCCCAAATCAAGGAGTCAAAATTAAAAAATGAGAAATAATTACCTTTTCATTATGCCTGTTTGAATGCCCCAAAAGACCTTACTAAAGCCTCTTAGAAATATAAAATTGACTAAATATTGATCACAGTTTTTGAGTTACTACAGCAAAAGAAATCTTATAAGCAGTTTTTGAAAAGTAAAAAGAGAAGAAAACCTCTGTATTTTTGCTCCATGTTCAAATAACTCTTTCTTATTCCAGTAAGAAGTTGACAACTAACTTCCTGGTAATCTTCCTATCAAGATTGTCACATCTTCCCAGTTGTGTGGGAAGACCACTCTTGTAAATTATATACCAAACAGAAAGGCAGGGAGCCTTCTCTAGACCTTAAATTTCAACTGCATTTGAGCTGTCATTTAAGTGTGTCCGTGTCACAACTTCAGCTACAGCAGCCCTATCCAAGATATTTAAACCAGATAAGGCACTTGGTATTGATTTTATCTCTGCTGAAGCAATTTACAGCAATCTGTTTTGGTGAGTGCCAACACATTCCAAAAGATTGGGGAATTGTAATAATTATTCCAATCTATTACAAAAAGGATGGTGCTGAGCTTGATTCCTAATTATCTTATTAGCCTTTAAGCATAAAAATAAAATATGTACAATGATTCTTTATGATAGGCTAGACTGAACATGGACATGATATAAGAATTAGTAGGCTTTTGCCTGAGTACTTGTCCCATGGACTAAATTTTAATTTGATTAAAAAATGGCACCAAACAAGATATTACTTATATGCAATATTTGTTGATATTACATTTTCCTTGATCAAGTAACTAGAAGATAGCATGAAACATCATTAACCTGTTAATAAATATAGAAATCGTTGTTGAAACAATAGAACTGATTTCTGTTTGCTTGTATTTCAGGTATCCTTTAAGCTCCACTTTAAACTTTATCCATAGAAATCTCAAACTTTATTTACCCTGCAGGGGCACACAGAGATATAAAATAGGCATCCTGTCCCATGTGGAAGCACATACCACCAGCAGTTTATTATCCTTTTGTTGTGTGTCTGAACTGGGAGTATGGTCTGGAAAAAGACTATGGTAGGACAATATGATGCCAGATTGTTAACCACATAGGAGTTCAGGACTGTACAAGGACTACAGGAGTGCAAGGATTACATTAGCTTTTTTGGCAGCAGTGTGTAGCAGCTGCCAAAAAAGCTAATGCAATCCGTGGTTGCATAAACAGAGGCATAGAATCAAGATCATATGAAGTATCAGCACTGCTTTATAAAACATCAGTAAGACCCCATCTAGAATATTGCATCCAGTTTTGGTCACCATGTTAGGGGGAAAAAAAGTGTTGAGATTTTGGAAAAAGTGCAGAAAAGAACAATTATGATGATTAAAGGCCTGGAGATTAAAATATATGAAGCACTGTTAAGGGAATTGGATATGGCTAGTCTACGGCCTTGATGGCGAACCTATGGCACGCGTGCCACAGGTGGCACGCAGAGCCATTTGTGCCAGCATGCGAGCTGCAGGCAAACTTACCTCACTGCGCATGTGTGCGCCTCACAGCTGATTTTTGGCCGCTTTTAGGTCTTTTTCAGCCTCCCAAAGGCTTGAGGAAGGCTTCTGCAAGCTTCTGCAGGCTTTGCAGGCCGAAAACTAGTCCCGTTTCGTCACTAAACAGGAAGTGATGAAACAAGGCTAGTTTTTGGCCTGCAAAGCCTGAAGAAACCTTCCTCAAGCCTCTGGGAGGCCGAAAATCAGCTGTGAGGCACAGTGCAGGTAAGGGAGCGGCATGAGTAGGTGGGTGGGAATTGCACACGCATGCATAGATGTGGAGGGGTCACACATTGCCTTCTGGGTGCTAGCTCGCGAGCGCGGGCATGCAACCACACACACAATTTTTGGCACAGGAGCCCAAAAAGGTTAGCCATCACTGGTCCAGGGTGACATGATAGCAGTATTTCAATACTTGAGGGGCTGCCGCAAAGAAGAAGGGGTCAGTTTATTTTCTGAAGCCCCAGAAGGCAAGACAAGAAATGATGGAAGGAAAGTAATCAAAGAGAGAAGCAACCTAGAATCAAGTAAACTTCCTAACAGTGAAGAAAATTAATCAGTGGAACAGCTTGCCTTCAGAAGTTGTGGGTGCTTCTAGACCTTACTAGACCTTTTTAAGAAGAGACTGGACAGCACTTGTCTGAAATGGTATAAGCATCTCTTACTTGAGCAGGGGGTTAGGTCCTTTCCAGCTCTACTCTGTAACTAACTAACTTTTCCAAGAAAGGTTATGGAGAAAAGAGGTGAGTAGGCTCAAAAAGTGCAATTTTTTTTCATGTGTTATTTCAATAAAAATAATGAAAACAAAGTGAAGCCTGAACCACAACAGAACTATGTTAATCTGTGCCTTACAGTTAGCTTTAATGATTTTTGTTGTTTTGTTACCTGTTTTACTGGCATCTGTTGATCTTAATCTCATGTACCTTCTTATTGCAAATGGCTTGGGAGAAAAACATATTCAAGGCTGCTGAATTTCTTTAATTCATATTTTGTATGAACCTGTGAGATTTAAAGATTCTAAAGCAAGGGATTTATGTGTGTATGTATACGTGTGTGTCTGTGTTTCTGAAGCCATGGAACACATTTCTATAGGAATCATGCTTAGCTCCCATTCCCTCCCCCCCCCATTTTCTTAAGTTATCTTTGATTTAGCTGATGATAACTTTAGCTCTCATGTGGTCTAGTTTTTAAAAGATTGCTTTAACTAGAATTGTGCAAAATGTTCCATCCTAGAACACTGCAACTCTGAAACAGATGTTCCAGAACTGTCAATTGTTCTGGAAATGGCCCATTTTGAGGTTAGACCACATCCAGAATGAATCATAATGACTTTTAAAGAACAGAATGTTCTAGGATAAAATGTTGCTTGCATTTCTCATTTTAACTCTTTTACATGGTTTTATATTTTTCTATCAATTGCTTATATTGCTTAGGGATGGAAAGGTGTGTGTGTGTGTGTATGAGAGAGAGAGAGAGTATGTGAGTGACACACACACACACACACACACAGACAGGGTATGTTAGTCTCTCTGTCTCTGTCTATCTTTCTCTTGTCTGTCTTTCTCTGTTCCTGTCTCTCTCTGTCTCTGTCTCTCTTTTTCTTCACACACGCACACAAACAAATATACTATTCTACAGGGGTGGGATTCAACCGGTGTTACTACCGGTTCAGTGATTACATTTTGCGTGCACATGCGCGCTCTGCACGCATGTAATAAACCTTAAGCTGTGCCACCCGGACAGCTGAAAAGCACTGCGCGTGGATGCACAGCATTTGAAAAGCCACTTTCCCCCTGCTTTTTCAACCTCAGCAGCTGAGGTTGAAAAAGCAGGAAATAAAGGACAGGTAAGAGCCTGGGCAGGCGGGTGGGCCAAACAGCAGCAAACACAGAACCGATTCGGTGTCTGCTGCTCTTCAGAGCTACCCGTTCTATAGAGCAGAACCGGTAGCATCCCACTCTGCTATTCTATACCAGAGTAAAGCTTTGCTATTTAGAAGAAATCAATACAGACAGCTAATTTGATTTCACTTAGATTCTAAATAGTTTGATGAAAGACTGATTTTATTATGAATTCGTTTAAAGAATAATGCATTATAAATGATTAGGAATAACCCACATTATTTTAATATCACATTATTTAATGGCACAATTCCATTATTACTACAAAGATTGTCTTACGACAAATATATATTTTAGAAACAAACAAGTTTCCCCAGTTAGTAAACAAAATATCAATTATGAGCTGGGAATATTTGTAATTTTTAAAATAACATATAGATAAACCAGAGGGTACATTACGGTTACCAAGATGATTTTCTATAAAGTTAAAATACCATACAAGCAAAGCAGATTAAATATAAACCTTGTAGTTCTTGAAACAGAAAGCCGACATCCTATTATTTTTAATGTTTCAATTGATGTATTTTTCTCATGTTCTTTTAGTCTTATGTGCATAGCTTCCCTTATAAAGTGCTATTTCACATCCCTTTACAGTTATTTTTACACTGGGGTATATTTTTTTGTTTTTGTTTTAAATGCATTTCCTTTTTTCTAGCTGTAGCTCTAAAATATTTTGATTTTAAAAGAGAAAATAATTACTATAGGAATTAGCACACTGGAATGAGAAAACAAAATCCTTAGCTTTTCCTGAGCAGCGGGTTATACAATCACTGCATTTTTATTCCTTCATTTCATTTATGAGCAAGTTTACTAGACGTCTTGGATTGGTTTGAAACCACCTAATGACGTCAATGGGCCAGAGAAATTAGAGCTAAGCTAGACAGCTGCAGTGCACTGAATCTACAGAGGCTTTATTCTTTTCTCTCATGGTGACACCCAAGACAGATATTATCCACTAGACACTCCTGGAACAGCACCAAAATGACAGTATTTCCACATTCACTTTCTGGAAATGTTTGCAATTAGAACAGGTCAGAGAATCTCCAAAATTCTGTTGCACATTGTGATTATTAATAACAAAAGAAATAGTTGCTTTAATAAAGCTGCACAGACATTCACTGCAAAAGCTTATTACTGATCTCTCACATTTTTTTCAAGAGGGCAAGCGTTTTATAGAGAAAACAAAAGTGATGGTTTTCATTTACCTTTTTCCATAACATATACCTTTGTTCTTTTGTGGCGTTAACTTAAAAGCCCAATAAAGAAGCAGCATGGTTTAAGAAAACATATCTTTTTAAAAAAAGATCTTGGATACAAATTCTCCCCCTATCCACCTCTCCCTCTCCCTCTCTCTCTCACACACACACCAATAAATTATGGACCAATTATACATCATATATACGGTAATTGACACATTCCTACAAAGCATTCTAGCCTCTCCTGAATACTAAAAATGGCACTAACTCTATATGTAAAAAGCACATTGATTCCACTCAAGTACCCTTAGTTATTTCTTTTTCTTTTTTTTGGCTTATTGCAGTTTATATTGATTTTACAATATTCTCTAATCATATTTTTTTCTAGCGGAATCCTACCTTGCATTATGTACTAAACTTGGCTTTAGGGAAATCATTAGAAAATATTACATAAGATAGTATAAAAATATAGGAGTGAAGATTTGTATCTCTTATTAAATTACATGGCTTTATGAGATGTAGGAGAGATTTGCTCCTTTTTCAGATGGACTATTAAGAAAAGCTATCCCAAAAGAACAGTCTTTCAGGAACAGTTCCTTCCACATGGAAGACTGTTCATCACCATGGTATCTAATGGATGCAGCTGCTGATTTTAAGGCCATACAAGGTGAAAGAAAATTCAGACTATTGGACAGAGAATTTAGCAAGCAGCCAACACACAATTCCTATGCCCCCCTCTTTTTTTCCTAACCTTTTCCAACTTATGACCAAGGATTATTCCAGGAAAAGGTTTTAATAAGCCACTTATTATTCACACAATGTTACAGTGGCATCAGGCGACTTTATCATTCAGTTGTAATAGTAGCATGTTCATTATCTTCTTATTACAGGAAGGAAACATATGAACAAACAAACCAGGAAATAACAATAAAACACCTTTGCATCTCTGGTTAGGACAATGCATGATTGAAACAAGGGATTTCTCTGTAAGAAATTGGATGGTACTTCAGAGATTCTACTCCCTGGGGCTGCCTACATTTTTGGTTTCCAAGTCAACCAAAGAAGAAGAAGAAAAGGGAAAGGGAAAAGAAAGAAAAAAGAAATTATGAGTCTTTATTAGATTAGTGACAGCCAGTTTGGAGTAGTAAATAAGATACCAGGTTAGAAATCATGAGATTTTGAGTCTTTGAGCCTCAGGAAGCAGGCAATGGCAACCCATTTCTGAAAAAGTTGCCACGAAAACTATATTGATTTATCCAGGCAATTGCCAGGAGTCAAGACTGATAGGGAAGGAGGGAAGGAGGACAGAATACCTATTAATATTGGGTTACAACTCATGAAATGAAAATTATACAGACGTTAAAAAGTTGTAGACTATTGAATTATAAAAAGTTAATATAAGTACACACGAGGCATTCTGAAGTGAGGGGAACTGCAGCTTGACTAGTAGCCATATTATTAATCCTAATTAATTATTATCCTAATAAACTCATTTGCAATCCTTCAGAAACTCTGAAAAAAACCCTCTTTTTTATAAGTTAAAGAAGCCTGTAAATGCATATATTGAGATAAATAGACAGACAGACACAATAGATATGTGAAGTATGGATGTCCAATTCAAATTCCAATTGTAGCTTCCAGCAAAGGGACTATGGATGACAGCTATAGGCATTTTCTATCTGAAAATCTTTCCATATCTATGAATCTAAAGGAAGGTACAATTTAAAAAAGGTCTACTTAACACTTCCATTACCTTTTCTGTTCCCCTTGTTCTACTTAAATAGAAGGGTTTAACAGTACAATTCAACTTAAAGATACAATTTGACATATACAATATGTTACAGTATATATTAGACAATGTATAAATGAAATTCTGTAACTGTCTCTTCTGTTGGGTTTCCTGGATTTATGTTGTGATTGTTTTGCTAGTAGAGTAGAGTAGAGTAAAGTAGAATCTGGAAGGGATCTTTGGAGGTCTTCTAGTCCAGCCCCTGCTCAAGCAGGAGAATTTATACCATTTCAGACAAGTGACTGTCTAGTCTCTTCTTAAAAAACTCCAGTGATGGACAGCCCATGATTTCTGAAGGCAAGCTGTTCCACTGGTTAATTGTCTTCACAATTAGGAAGTTTCTCCTTAATTCCAGGTTGCTTCTCTGTTTGATTAGTTTCCAACCACTGTTTCTTGTACTTCATCTAAAAGGAGAACTAGAACTGATGTCCGGTTTTTATATTTGGCTATGTTAGCTAATTGCCAGTAAGACCTGTTCTAGTTCCCTAAATCCAATGCTGGCTTTAGAGAGTTAATTGGCAGAAATGGCCAAGACCTTTTTGCCTGACCATTCCAGCTAATTTTTTTTTTAATGGGAAAATAATTGGTCATATTTATTAATTATACTTCATTTGGATTGTTGAATGGCACTCCTTGAAAAATGTTCATAAAGTACAGTGCAATTTGAGGTGCAGACAATTTGGGAACAATTCCAGACAATTTGCAGATAATTTGGGAACAATTCAAAATTTGGGAACTGATGAATTTGGTTCATTAGTTTTCTCTTTGTTTTCTTGCACTAGTCAAGGGGCTAATTCTGCTCTGAAAAACCTAAATCTATAAAGCAGGAACTCGGAAGGTCAGAAGGGAAAGTGGAGACCATTCAGTCAATTTTTATAACACTAAGTCAATTCCTACAGAAATATCTGAGTGTTACACAAATTGTTTCAGCTGAGACCTGAAGATCCATCTTTTCCCACATATTTCCTAATTATTAAGAGTTTGTCTATACATTTTTTTTCTTTCATAAATCAGGAAGCATAGCTGTTAGGAATGTAAGTCACCTAACAGTTGGGTTGGAAATATATAAACTATGATAGACATTTTAATACTGTATCTTTAAGGGAATGCTAAAATTGTAATTGGGTATGGTATCCCAAATGGCCATAAGATGGAGCCAGAAACCTGGTTTCCCTGGCCAGAGAGAGAGTGTTTGCTTGCTGCTAGATGGTCTATGTTTGTGTTCCTGCATTTCCCTATTGACTGTTGCTGATCATCATTATCCTTGGATTAATATGAGTCTATTACTGAACTGTATTTGATACTGGACTTTGTTATTGGATTATCCCTGGACTGAAAACTGACTGCTATCAAATGTGTATGACTTGGACTGTGTTGGACTTTGCTTAACCGTGTACTGAAAGTAAAACCTACATTTTACTATACAGTGTATCTGTGTGCTGTGTGTGTTATTCAACATTACTCTCAGTACATCTCCATGTGTGCACTCATTCTCCTAATGGGGAATTACCTCAACAATAACAAAACAGATTAATTCATATATGATACTAACTAGGATTTTACAAAAATTAACAAGCCATACGGCCGAATTCCTCCACAGACCTGAGCCATAATGCCACAGGCTCACACACTCATCTTAAAAGATGAAAAATCAACTGCTTTCAAGGATCTAATACTAACAAAATTCATGTTTGGGAAAACTTGGAGAAATCTCATCTGAAACAATTTGTGTAGCACTCAGATATTTTTGTAGTCATATATATGCATGCAAATGATACATAATCATTTGGATTTTCTCTTCAAGCAATTATTTAATTTAAACCCATGTGTTTTTTAAACTGTTTTTTATGGTTTATGCTCTCTTGAATTTGCAGTTAAAAGCTTTCCCCACATTCAGAATGAGTAATTGCATATAAGCCCCTGATAGCTATGGGAAAAAAACATCTGAAGGTCACTGTTGCTATTTTTTTTTTTTTTGCTTCAAGACAGTACAATGATATGATGTATTCCCAGTTTTGCCAGTCAAATAAATTGCTGTGGGGCTCAGCATCATTAAAGCACAAACACAGCCAAACTGAGTCCTATTGTTTAATCATTAAACTGAGCACTCAATAAAGAAATTAATTGGAATTTTTTTTTGAATGAACACCACAATGCAGAGATATGCAACTATTTTTAATGAATCATAAGTATTTGCCAATTTTTTTGTAAACAGCTTCCATACGGTTACATAAAAATACCCCTACCTCTTGTCCATTCACAACATAAATATGGGAGTATTTCAAAATATGCTTTCCCATAATTTAGTCATCCATTTATTCAATATACAGGGCTGTCCACCTACTATGTGACTCTAGGCAGTTAACACCCAACTAAAAACATTAATCAAAGAATGCAACAACCATTAAAACATATCCCACCTGAGGTAGCTGATGCCTCCATAACAATTTTACTCTTGGAACAGGCTTACCTAATCTCATTCAACGGCTGGGAAAACAGTCTGGTCTTCAACACCTTATGAAAAACAGTAAGCTCAGAGATGTCTGGATCTCAGGCCTTTGCTACCTCCCTATGGATCATGTATCTGCCTTTCAAAAGCATTTGGAAGCCGCAGGTCAAGCCGTGTGCAATGGGAATATTATAGTATGTCCATACTTTACCACTGCTGCATTAGCTGCACTGGCTCACAATTCTCTTGGTTTTCTTGATTTATTTTTAATCCTTGGTTTAATTATTGTGAGAATTGCCCAGAGTTGTGTGTTACAAAATGGGCAGCTATATAATTCTTAAATTAATAGAGAAAGGATCTTCAAGTCTTTGGAGCCAGAACTTCCTTACCCATTTGGGGAGAAATAACAACAGTGACATATTTTTAGGATTATTTTCACTAAAGATGTTAGAGATACTAGGAAGTTGGCTACGACCAAGTATATTCGATTTACATGTTTATATTTAGTCAGGATTGCCTATTATTTACATAAGATTTGTTTTACAAATGGTTAGACAGCAGACGTAGAAATTAGAAGTTTGAAGAATACTATTATATACAAGTAAATATTCTTATTATTGATATTATGTATAGGTAAATTGACCCAGACTTTACACTATTTATTGAGCACTCATGTATGTTAAAGAAAAATGTATAAATAAAGCACACACACACACAGACATATGAGAGAGGGAGAGAGGGAGGGAGGGAGGGAGAGAGAGAGAGAACACTGCAGGAAGAAGAAACATTTCTAAGCTCTCACCATTGTTACTTTGTTTCCTGGGCTGGAAACAAGATGAAAAGACTTATTTTGGAGAAGACAGTCACACAGATATTTGGTAATGCAGACCCAGTCAAATCAGCCTTTGAATTGTACTCAGAAACATAATAATTGCCAGTGCAGCTCTTACAATATAAATATAATATTACAGAAATGACCTGCCAGCCTGTAAAAAAGTTGAAGTTTCTAGTACGCAGAGGCAGTCTTAACTAAAGTTTCTTCCAATTTTGAGATAACAAGGGCATGAATGACTGATATCAAAGCCAGCGTATTTTCCCCCTTCCATTCACTTGCTTCCTCTCTGAGACTTTCTAGACAAATCCCTGTAGTTTTTTTGGGCAAGGTTTTTTTGAACAGTGCTTTGCCATTGCTTCCTTCTTAGGACTTAGGCAGAGAAAGTGACCCAGAAGGTCTTGTGCCCAAGGCAACACTAGAATTCAACCTCATGATTTCTTAACCACTATACCAAACTGGCTGTCTATACCAGCTAAAGCTGAGCAAAGACTTCCCCCACATGCTAATCAAGCAGAAGCCATGAATCCAGGAGAAGACCTAAATCACGAACTTGCTCTTTCAGAAGCCTCATCAAGTGCCAGCTATTTTAAGTTTCATGACAAGATATAATTTCTTCTTGCTAGGATTAAATATAGATTTGTTTTGTCTCATCTTATTGGCATCACCCACTTCACCTGCTGTCCAATCAGTGTGAACGTACAAAAGTGGGGTTCCTCAAATACTGATGATACCTCATCTGAAATGGACAATTGATCTCGCCCAGCATTCACAAATTGTATATCACTGTATTGTTCACAGCAAGAAATATGACCCCTTCTCTTAAGGAAATATTTACCACATCCAACTGGACATATTATGCTGTAGCTGCTTAAAGGAGCCAGGTAGGACAGAAGCCTAACCCACAGTTGGCAAAATTCTTGCCATTAAGAACTATGTACACATTTTTAAACAGTACACAATCAATAGAACGCCAGATAGCTTCACTCTGGTTGACTCCAATTATCCCACTTGTACTACTAGACTAAGCGAATGCAAATGATTTTGTGAGGAAAATGTCTTGCAAATGTACCTCTAGCTATTTAAACTGAGATCATTCTTTCTGTGTTTCCCAATAGGCTATGAGTCACCTTAAACAGTAAAAACAGCATTTTAGCATTATTAAATACTTTAATTGGCATACTTATGAAAATTATTTTGCACACATTTCAAGAAATTACACTGTTTCCCCCCCTTTTCTGATATTATGGCAAGACAATAAGAATGGCAAAGTATGCAATATTTGCTACATATTGTCTACAAAATAGTAAAAATTGTTACTGATGATAGAAGACAATACCTTATATTGAAAAAAATTATAAACATTAAAAAAAGCATTGAATGCTTTCTCAAAATAAATTCTAGTTGCTTTTCATAATCGATTTGACTTGACAGGGTCATCAAGTTAGTTTTGCTACTTAGTGAGGACATCGATATTGTAGATTCTTAGGATTATCTTTGACTAACCTGGTCAGATATTACAGATAATCAGAGTTGGAAGGGACCTTGTAGGTCATCTAGCCTAAGTAGGAGCCCCTACATCATTTCTGACAAATGGCAGTCCAATCTCTTCTTGAAAGTCTTAGTCCTTCAGGTCTGCCTATAAGGTCAGCCTTCCCCACTCAATAATTAAGTCCATTCACCTTACAGCAGGTTCTTTCCTTCCATCTTTCCCAGCATCAAGACTGCCCAAGAGACCTAGATCTTCACATATGTATCCAAAATATGCTAGTTTGAGCTTGATCAGTTTGTGCCCCAAATAAGAACCTTGGATTGATTTGTTCTATGAACTTTTCATAATTAAAATAAATATTTCATGCATTCGTTGTCTTCATTTAAATATGCATTCTTTGTCTTCATTTAAAATAAATTCTAAGATTATGAAAATACTTTCAGTTCCTGCTTTCTCTGTCCTAAATAGAAAGTAAAAGGGGAGGGAATAACTGAAGACTTTTTTTAGTGATGTCTTAAAAGTATTAATAATTTGCTGCCTGTAAAACATGGAGATAAAATTGATTTTAAAAAAAACACCTCATCTCCAGTATAAATAATTGAGTTTAATTTATGAGATGTAGGAAAGATAATCTCTTAGTGTAACACAGACATCTGTATTAAGTATCCTGAGCTGCAACAGGTCCTGGAGAAAGGATCTAATCCTATTTTGTAGCATTTGCAAATATGCCAGTTATGAGTGAAATTGGAGGAATAGAAGAATTAGCCCAAATAACTGTTGTTTTTTTTAAGGAAAATGAAACTGATTTTTAAAAACCCATTACAAATATAACTCTCTCTGTACAAAATTCACTTTATGTGCAATTTAAATTCAGAGTTCAAGGTTTGCTTTCTGAATAACAACAGAATTGGGAGGGACTCGGAGGTCTTCTAATCCTGTTCAAGCAGGAGAATCTACATTTCAGGCAAATGGCTGTCCAATTTTTTCTTAGAAACTTCCTGTGTTGGAGCACACACAACTTCTGGAGAGAAGCCATTCCACTGATTGTTCTATCAGAAAATTCCTCAGTTGTAGGCTGATTCTCTCCTTGATTAGTTTCCATCCATTACTTCTTGTCCTGCCCTCAGGTGCCTTGGAAAATAGGTTGACTCCCCGCTTCTTTGTGGCATTAATCAATTAATTCTGTATTCATCTAGATTTATTTAAATCCCTATTATTTATTTTATGCCCAGGACAAATGGCCTTTCTATGTTTCTATGTCTCTGTGTGTGCATGCATTAAAGAAGAAAACAAGATTATCAAACTTAAATTATTTTAATGAATTTTAGGTTTAATCTACTATCTGTAACAAGGCAGTTTTATACAATTTATTTTCTTTTTAAAGTCAGAATAGATGTTATTAGAATTATAGACAGTTCGGGCAGAATACAATGATGCTGAAACTTAATCACATTTCACAATCTCAGAGTCTGGTATCTGGAGATTATTCATCTACGATTCTTAATTAACTATTGTGATGCTAAGTATAAAATTAAAACAATGTCCCAAATGTATAGAGCACACGTTACCTGATGTTAATGGTAATCAATATTAAGTTGTTAGAGAGATAATTATTGCCCATGTTTGTTTACAATCATTTAGGAACTGTACAGTATAAATATACAGAAACAATACTCTTATCCACTATGAACTGGTGATTGTAGCATTAGCCATAATGAGAAAGAAAATGCGAGATGATATCCTTAATATTTCCTTTGAGAAACATCTAGACTTCCTTGCACCATCCAATTTGTCTGCTTCCCTTAGATGTGGCGAAGAATGCTGCCCTGTTGCCAGTGCTGAAATAATACTCCATTGCCTGTCGATAAAAGTATTCCTCGACTTACAACCATTCATTTAGTGATCATTCAAAGTCACAACAGCACTAAAAAACGTGCCTTATGACCATTTTTCACACTTACAACCACTGCAGCATACCCATCATCACATGATCAAAACTCAGATGCTTGGCACCTGGTTCATATTTATGACAGTTGCAGTGACCCAGAATCATATAATCATCTTTTGTGACCTTCTGACCAGTGAAGTCAATGGGGAAGCCAGATTTACTTAACAACCTTGTTTCTAACTTAACAGCTGCAGTGATTTGCTTAACAACTTAACAAGAAAGATTGTAAAATGGGGCAAAACTACTTAATGAATGTGTTACTTAGCAATAGAACTTTTCGGCTCAGTTGTGGTCATAAGTCAAAGAATACCTATGCTTACTGAATTTTTTAAAAAAATGTTATCTTAATTTAAGGGTCCCCAATCCCCAGGCCGCAGCCCACTACCACGCCTTGAGCTTTTCGGAACCAGGCCATGGAAGTGGTGGGTGAGCACCTGCGTGCATCTCCCCACCCATGTGAGCAGATGAAAGTGTGCGCACTCTATTTGCATGAGCGGCAGTTGCTCATGCCAGCCATTCATGCAAATGGAGCTGCATGCACATGCGCTTGCCTGCTGCATGTGTAGAGAGCCATCCCCTCTCTCTCCCCACCAGTCTGCAAAGCCGAAAAGGTTGGAGAACTCTGCCTTATTAATTTAATTCTCATCTTATCGGTCAATGCACACTATTATACCATGCTTTGCTGAAAATTTAATACCAGTTTCACAGAATAGATATTAAAAGTCATATTCTTAAACTGTGTTTGCAATGCATTGAGAAATGATGAGCAATTTGAGGAATTGCATCTGCCAGAGCCAGAATACAAACATTATTTGTCTTTGTTTAATTCTTGGATGGAGCCACCATTTCTGTCTGCACCTATAAAAATGGTATCAAACATTCCATTTGCTGAGGCTCCTGCTTCAGTTCTTCTCATGGAGACAGAAATAGCCTAAAAATAACCTTGATAATATCATGAAAATTAATGGGAAAGGTCCATTTCTGTTCAAAGTTATCCATATCATTATATATCTGCTAACCCAAATATCACCGTAAGCTTCATGGATGGACATATTCTGGTCAAATCTTGGGGTCTCAAGGGGAATTTAAGACTAATGAGTATTGAAAACAACCAGATGCTGGGACTTACTTGCTGTGTTGTTACAGTTATTTCATTCCAACACATGTCCAGGAAGAAAGAAGTTTATATGTAAATTTATTATACTACAACTTATATACCGTTCCAATAAGGAAATGAAGTTGAGGACATGACTTATTACATATAGTGAAATTAAAATGCAACTTAGAACCAACAATATTAACAGCCATATAAAAGAACAAAAGAAATCATAACCATCAACACAACTGGAGTTATCATAATTCTCAGTAAATGCCAGCACTAATTCTCTAGGACAATTTAGCTTCTTATACCATCCACAAAGGTCCTATGAAAGAGCAAAATCTTAACTGCTTTCTGAAACAATAGCAGGAATAATCCTTCCTCTATCTCTGGGGCTCTGTATTTGTTTTGTCAAATTTATATGGCTGCCTATCTCACATGAAGATATGAAAGTATGCTGTAAAAAATATACAGGATATGTTTTTCCAAAGTAAAGGGGAGGCCAAAATGGCCCATACTTTCACAGATATTTCACAGAGAGCTCAAAAAGATACCATGATTGATTCTATTGAAGACAGCTGTAAGGTCTAGCAAGACCAGAGGATTGCACACATCCACCTCAATCCCATCAGAGGACATTCACAAAAGTGATCAGTGTCATCTCACTGCTGAAAGCTGGTTGAAAAACTCTAGATAATCTGTTATGACTAGGGCTCTCTATAACTAAAGGATCATCACTTCCCAGAAAGGCAAGGTTGGAAACAGTTGCTTAAGATAGCTAAATTGAGTGACACAATAGTCTCTTCCCAAGAATTACCTACTGCCCTTATCCAGTCTTCTGGTGTTTCTTTGCCAGCTTTCACGAAACAAGTGAGGCAGTTATCTAATCCCAAGTGGCATTGCTGCTGTCATAGAGGACCCTACCCTCATATTAACAGGCTCAAACTATTCCCAGATAACCTACAAGAAAAGGAAGCCAGTATAATATTGTTTACACACTTCTACCACTAATGGCACCAATGCAAATGGTACCCATTTTTTGTATCTGTGTAAATGGTTGTGTCCTGCTGTAACATTGGGTTTATTTTATCATACATGATGGACAGTCAAGCCGGTTTTATTGCTACAAACAGCAAAACTATATTCTGTCAAAGAACTTCAGGCTGGGCTTTGCATTTCATTTCATTTTAGGAAGGTGAGGGAATATGATCTCTGTGGCTTTGTTAGTTTCTCCTGGACTGGTTTCAGTTAGAGTTGGCAACTAAAAGTCTCCTTCTCTCTCTGATTATTTTGATTACCAGCAATTTGGCAGCTGGTGATTTCTGTTATGGTATCTAGTATATCTCTATATATTATTCAAAGGAGGGAGTATTCAGACAAATTCATTTATTAATGCAGGTGTTCCAGGAACCATAAAGTTTGAGGATTCCTGGTATAAATGTAAAAAATATGTAAATGTTAAAAAAATATAATGTAGATTGAATGGATAGATGTTCTTGAAATCACTACAAATGGGCAAAATGAGGAGCTAAATGTTTGTGATCTAACACAGGAATAATAACTTTGAAAATTAAACAAATAAACCTTTACTGCAATAAAACATGCTATCTGTTCATTAAAAATTAAAATACAATTTTGTACAAACTGGTGATTCCCCCTGACAAAATATCGGTTGTGTGTTTCTCTCTGTGTGTGTCTGTTTTAGTGCCATCTTGTATTTTATCTTCTGTAAGACAAATTCTTCTCTAACTACTTTATTATAGCAGACAGCCTCCATTTTTCAATACTTCAATTTTTTCCTTATTGTAAAGAGCAAAATATTAGTCAGAACTGCTCAGATTTCTTCAAGAGTTATGTTTATTTCCTCCACAGAATAGCTTTAACTGAGATTTCCTGTTTCAATTCATATATCTTCACAATGGTAATGAAATACAAAACTAGAACTATAAGCAGGAAACTTATCCAGAATCCAGCAACAGCTTCCAACTTAAGCCATGATGCAATTCAAATACGGATAATGTAATAGCCACTGTATATGCTGAAGCCTGATATTACTTACATTCATCTTTATTTTGTATTATTCATGTAGCTGTAAACACCTCCCATTTTGATTCTATATGCTGAGCTTGCTAGCTACAAACATATCACAGAGCCCCACATTTCTTTAATGAATGTTTCTGCTAAAGCTGCAGAGGGTTTAAGTTATATTTTCCTTATTAATAGCTATTGCCAGGGAAATTTTAAAAAAGATTATTTCAGCAGTAGCACTCTATCCAAAAGGTGTTTTTTCAAGAGGCAACTGGACTTTCTTATTTTCCAGTTTCTTTCCACTTGTCTCCTGAAAAAGCATCTTTGGGACAACCATTACCTGGATGACAATCTCTACAGACTTTTAGTTATACCATTTGGGGTGAACACCCTTTGAATGGTGTGGGAGCAAGAATGGATTTCCAGAAGAAAAATTGCAGATGACAGGAACCAGGAGCACTACTCAGGTGATTCTGAGGAAACAGATAAATCTCCAAGTGCCTCAATGATCCTCCAAAACATGGTTGTCAAACGCATCATGTTTCGTGATGTTTTCCCCATTCATGGAGCTGAAGGGGCGTGGCCTGCACGTGACACATCCAACCCCTGGGCCGCCAGTTTGACACCCCTGCTCTAAAAGGAAGCAAATTACCAGCTGTCTGCAAGGAATATAAATCCTTCCATTCCCTACTATCCCGTTAGAGCTGGAGAAGCTTCTTGGAAGAGAAGCTAAACATCTTCAAAAGAAAAAACAAGAAAATCCAGTTGTCTCCTGAAAAAGCACCTTTGGGACAACCATGACCTGGATTACTGAGAATCTCTACAGACTTTTAGCAGTAGCATTTTGTTAACATAAATGTATATATAAGAATTTCAATATGCATTCCTGGTATATAGGATTAGCTGTACATATGTCCAATTTTATAACATTGGATACATTAACAAGTCTTGTGATCATCCTGCTTAAATTGGTGTTAGCTAAACAAGCTAGCTTTTACCCATTGACTGCTTCCAGCTGCTTTCATAAAATACAAGTAATTTATATTTATTGCATGCCATGCTTAATTTTCTTCATGGAACTATGAACCTAAAAAAATACACTGACAAATATCATGTTGTGTTTAAGATATTCAAAACTTTGAGTAAAACTGGGGAAAATGTTGTGAGAGAAGATATGCATTTTAACAAGTAGATTCCTTTCATGGAAATCTCACATAGAAGGATCCATTCAACATTCACCATTTTGCTAATTATGAAGAAAAGATATATTTAAAACAATGTCTATTTAAGATCCGTCCATACAAACAGGTACTTTCAGTATAGGAATTAATTGCATGTGCTTGGTCCTCAGCTGATTTCAAAGAGAAGATAAAGACAGCAATAAGGAAATATATATCAGGAAGCTCTTGATTACAAAATACATTTGCTTCATTAGATTCCAAAGTAGAATGTTACATTACTGCCATACAAAAGAACATCCCGTAGGTAGACTTGCAGTAGATTAACAGCACAATGCTACTGAAAGAATCCCAGCTATCAGCTGCACAACTAGTTATAAGCTGCCAACATTTTGTTGTCACGTGGTCACTGCTGGAAAAATATCATTGTGATTGCCTTGTCTTAACTTCTGAATCCAGTGTTGGTTAACAAAGTCTGTGAATTCAAATGGCATTAGTAAAAACAAAGATAAGCTTTTCTATATTTTATTTGATTTTTTTTTTAACAGAGATTCTAAAACAGTAGTCATTTTCAGGTCACCTCTTGATTTTAGACATCTTTATGAATTGTTTATGGATGATATAGTTTGCCATTGTTTTTAGACAGAACCACAAATCTGTAATTTATTGTAATATATTTTGTTTTTAATTCCTTCAGGAACACAAGACATATTTATAGACATTGTTAGCAGTTTCATTATGGAAACAAACACTAGAAATAGGTGCTAAAAATAACAGACAAAAAGGAACCTACATATATTGTGATTATGAAACTATTCTATTCTGAGGTTAATTGTAATATATATATATATATATATATATATATATATATATATATATATATAATATATATATATATATATATATATATATATATATATATATATATATATATATATATATATATATATGCATATTCATTCATTCACCTAGCCACTTGATTAAGTCATTTAGCTTGGTATAGTTAAAAAAGCTTCATTTTTTTAAAAAAAATGTCATGATTAATAATGTACCCGACAAACAGAAGAATCAGCTTTTTTAAAAAATGCAATGATTAAGTTGGTTGTCGTTTGGCTTTTCTTTCATTTAACTCTTTTGGATGCTCATTTTTTTTAAAGAAAGGATATAAAAGAATATTGTGAGCTAAAACGTAGCATACTTACTCATATACAGAACTCAACAAGACTATCTGCACTTCTAATGCAACTTAAAAGTGAGCATCTGTATCTTTTAACAGTTATAGAAATTGCATAATTTGTAAAACTATTATCTTTCAATTCTTGTAGCTTTGTGAAAAAAAAAGACATCTGTCCAAATTGCCAGAAATACAATTTAAACAATAAAGTGGAGAAGCATTTTATTTCACATATCAACTTATACAATATCTACATATACATATATGTTAAAGTTCAACCACTGAACATTATTAGCTGCTAACCTCTTTTTGTAGGTGAGCTGGCACAATTAATTGGCTTTTTTCCTGATAATTATTTGTGAATTCTCTGAAATGTAAGATTTTTATCCTAGCTTGTAATGAGTGTTCATGCTCCTCGTAGAATTGCATTTGTATTCTGTATTGATCCTGAAAATGATACCTAGCAACCAAAGTCACAGAATTTAGTCATGACCAACAGTAACTTACCTCTGGAAAAAAAAAGTAAAATGGGAATATTGATAGCTAAAATGTTTATGGATAGAAAAAATGAGAGGGTGTGAAATAAAATACATCAATAAAGAAAATCAACATAATTTGGTTTAATAATTTGGTCATTCTGTTCACAGCAATCATTAAGAATTTCATTGACAAGATAAGGACAGTAAAATCAAATAATCTACATAGTTGTACTTAAGCTACATCTTATATTATATTGTGAACCAAAGTTTTTGACAAAATATTGTTTGATTCATAATATATTGAAATACAATAACTGAGCTCATTTATATACTGAGCAGATAGATCATCGTGACTTAAAATATGACTTTTTTGTTGGCATAAAGGGAAGCTTATTCCCATCATAAGTGCTGAGGTATTCCCTATTAGGAGAATGAGTGCACTCAGGGAAACATAGTGAGAGTAGTGATGAATAACACACAAACAACACATAGATACACTGAATAGTAAAATGTAGGTTTTACTTCCAGTAAATGGGTAAGCAAAGTCCAACAAATAGTCCAAGTCATACACAGTTAAAGCAGTTAGTATTCAGTCCAGGGATAATCCAAAAACAAAGTCCAGTATCATAAACAAAGTTCAGTAAACGGAGTTTGCTAACAGTTGCAAGACTAACAGCAATCCGAGCAGAACGACGAACAGGCAATAAGCAATAGGGAAAATGCAAGAACAAACCAGGTTTCTGGCTTCATCTTATGGTCATTGGAGGAACCTCACCCAATCACAATTACAGCATTTTCTTAAAGATACTAAATGACTATCCTGGTTTATATATTGCCAACCCAACTGTTAGGTGACTATCATTCCTAACAATAAGCACTGAATTCTGTTTACTGTTTTTCCTTTTTTGCTTTATTGAAATACCACCAGCAACAATTTACTGCCACAGCATCACAGTCAACCTCACAGCAAAACTAAATGGCTATCAGAATGCTAGCAATTGGGGGGGGGGGGGGAAGCTTTCAAAGCAGGACAAATCTATAGGCACTTTATTTCCATAGATTTTACTAGATTCTAACACTATATGTGCACTTCCCACTCAAGCTGCTACTGTCCTACCCCTATGGTAACTTAAAGGTAAATTGGTTTTAACAAATGCTGTATGAACTATGATAAGAGCTCACATGGTATTTGGGCTGCAAAATATCACTCCAATGGACATTTCTCCAGTTGTTGCACATTCTCTTTCTTTTGGTCCAGGAAATGTCCAATCACTCATGTGGGCAGGTTTTAGTGCACCTGTATGCATCTTTATTTGTGTAGTACAAACAAAGAGCTACTTTTAAAAACCCACCAAGCATTGCTTATTCAAGATATATTTCTTAATACTTTCGTACTTTTATTTAAATATCTAAATTGTTTTTCTCTTTCATCATGATATTTTATCATTATCTCTTTTATTAGTTTTATTGTTTTATATATGAGGTTTTTATATTCCTGTAAGCTGCCTTGAGTCACCATGTGCAAATAGGTGGCAATATAAATTTCCTAAAATAAATAAATGATATGCTTAAAGCAGTTCAGAAGCAGCTTAGTCCAAAAAAAAAAAAAGTTTGACTATTTTTATGTGTCAAAAGCTGCTCTAGATTTTGTTTTTCGAACAATATATTCCTACAATTTATCTCTGAAGGCTGCTAAGGAAAGCTGCTTTGAAACAAAGGGATTTAAAAAGCAGTGCTGGATAAATAACCCTATTCAAAGAAAAAGAGCTAAAATCTACTTGGCTAGCTTAAGTTGTTGAGCATCAATTTATGCTATCTATTGTATTGCAATAATTTCTAAAAATCCCTGGAAATACATCTTGATGTGGCAAGTCTTTAGGTTAGAATATTGCATTTATGGATTTATGGATTTGATACAACAATCTTTTTCACCTTTCTTGGAAAAAAAAAGACCAAAGTGGAAACAGAAATCTTTAGTGCTATACCAGCATAAAATATCAGATACCACAAGTCTGAAAAACAAAATGTATACGATTTCTATGGAATACTAAAAGATAATATGAAATATACTGAAAGAAGGCAGATTTGGAGAAAACCTTACAAGAGCTATAAAATAATTATATTCAAGAAATATTAAGAATTTCAATCAAAACTTGCAATAGAAATGAAATCTAATTTCGTTTATTTTTATGTCTGTAGAGATTCTCAGTAATCCAGGTCATGGTTGTCCCAAAGGTGCTTTTTCAGGAGGCAACTGGACTTCCTTGTTTTTTCTTTTGAAGACATTTCGATACTCATCCGAAAAGTTTCTGAATGAGGACGCTTCTTAGATGAGAAGCAAAAGGTCTTCAAAAGAAAAAACAAGAAAGTCCAGTTGCTTCCTGAAAAAGCACCTTTGGGACATTTAGTTTTATGCATATTTGTTTTTCTTTTAAATATGAAAAACTACTGTAGTATATCACACACAGCCAAAGACAGAACATCAAAATATTAAAACATCATGATAACTGAATATTTTAAAAGATCTCCATCAGAATCATATTTTGTTACATGTTTTCCATTAGAATGGTCCATAGGACTGTCTCAAAACATAAACTTTACAATGGGGATAGATTATAATCGCATCTGTCTATCCGTGTGTCTATTTATTTACCATACTTTACCCTTTTACATGAAATAACATTTCTCAGTTAGGTACAGTTGCCATTTTGGGGGAAGATTTTCTTTTACTTTAACATTTACTCAAGAAGTTCTGACACATGTGATTTTCTTTCATTTACAAAGGTTGTAATTTGGAAGAAATCTAATGATAGTATACAGGAAATGCTGTAGAATGTGAATCCAGCAGTGAAATATGCCATTTTGAGTTAAATGGGGTTTAGTAAAGGTGTAGCTAATGCCTGTTGATGTCCTGGATACAATAATGGGGTTTTCTAGTGACATGGTTTGCCATCAGCTTATTTCAGGACCTCTTTCCAGTTAAGTCTATAGCCTTGGCATTTTTCTGTATTTTTCTATCTATGCACTCCCAATTAGTCAAGGTCAACTAGTTGCTGCCACTTAGCTATGCAAATGAGGTTTACTCAAGGATTGCCATTTCTTCTATTTCAGAGTTATTTTGGTTTAGTTAGATAACTCATTTATGAATATTTAATCATTATTTTCATATAGCTTTCATACATCTCACTTCAGAAAAAAAAACCACTAGCAAACCACTGTAAAACAGTAACTGTTTAAACATGCCAATATTTTGAGGATAGTCAACCCCTATCTCCCTTTTTTCCCTCAGCGCTCATACACCTTATGTAATGCTATGGTATTTTTTTCTCTAATATTTCATGTTTCTTATACTTAAGAGTTTCATTTCAAGAGAGAAAATAATAATTTGCATCTTTGGGGCCTTTTGACAAAACAAACTCTGTGTTTACATGTTATAGTTACTTCAGGAAATCAGAAGTAAACTGCAGTTTTAAACTAGTTTGCCACCCTGTTTAAAACAGACAGCCAGTTCCTAAGGAGCTCAGACCCATGGAAAATCAAATAGTTGGAGGCAGGACCAGCAGGTTCAATATACTTGGCTTTCATAGTGAGGGGTCTTCCTTCCTTCTCCTTGGCTCTCTGAGCACTAGGGGCTAGCACCCAGCCATCTGCTTAGTCCTTGGGGCTTTTGGGTTGACATCAACAGATGGCTTCCATGGGGTACTGCTACGATCTCTCCGTACTAAGAACATTGTCTACCATATTCTGTTGAGTTCTAGGAAGGAAGGCATATCATCCAAGGGGGACAACCACTAATTGTTTAATTTTTGAACCATGTAGATAAAAACGCTTCCTATTTTGCAGTCATATTTGATATTAAATCAGAGGATGATGATGCTGCATCCATGCTGCCTACCAACAAAAATTCAAAACAAAATAAATGTTTTAAAATGAGTGAATTATTGTAATGATTATGCTTTATCACAAAGCCAGTCATTTTGGATTTCGCAGTTTTATTCACCTATTGATCTCAAGAACCTGAAATAGGTAAACGCTTGATGGTGTTAAAGATATCGACACAGGATGTAAGTTTTTCCAAGCAAAGCTGCCTTTTGCAATTGACTGATGATGATTTTGTCAATGCCGATGGTGTTCAAGTAGTTTTACAACTGTTTTGGATTGCACCAAGGTGCCCATTTATTTGTTTGTTTTTTCTATGAATTTTTCTGTGAATTCTAAATTGTCAAAAAGGCTGGACAAAGAAAAAAAATGAAACCTCCTTGGATCACAAGAACAGATTATTCTGTAAATATAGTAAACTAGGCTGTTTATTAAAAACATTAACAGAAAAATTGAAGCTTAAATATTTTGGACACATAATGGTTGGGCAGGTCATGTCACTCATATACAAGATGAATACATACCCAAGCAGCAACTTTTTGAAGAACACTCTGTTGAAAGATACACATATGGAGGACAGAAGAAACATTTCAAAGACACCCTAAAGACCTCCTTGAATTTGCTTGATATTGATACACAACCATCTAGGAAATGCTAAAACACAACCACTATACCTTGCATGGTTTCATCTACAAGGTTGTAAAGCTTATGAAGCAAGGTACAATGCCGAAGCAAACATAAACACCAGATGTGTACATCGAGAGCTACTAATACAATAACTGTAGAGCTTACACATGTCTGTCTAACATTCAGTGCCCAAATTTGCCTGATCAATCATCTTTTAATATAGATAATCTTAATATATGAAATGGTGTCTAGGTCTTCATCAGTGATGATGGGCGAATAGTGTATTAACTGTTTTCAGTTATACTTCATGCAAATAAGTTAGTTGAGTATACTTATATATACTGGGTATACTGAATATATTGAGTATACTGGAATATACTTACAAAAATGTTATATGCAGTGAAAACCTTAAGATTTTGTTTCCTTGGAAACAACACCTTTCACCTTCATTGAATAAACTTAACCATTACGAATTAATAGTATAATGCCTGTTATATTAATTTATAATAGACATACACCAACGTGCATGTGTTTATGTATTAGGAGCATCATATCTTCATTGAAACAATTTTCTCATGGCAATGAACCAAACAAGACAACCTATTAAGTACAAAAATATTATTTGCTTGAATGACTATAATTGAATTGTAGTTCAGTTTTCTATTGTGACAGAACTAGTCAAGTGACGCAACATTTTTCAAAATGTTTCTACGATTCAAAATAGTTTTGCCAAAATGTAGCCTACTTTTACCTGTATTAATAATCAATATGAAATGTTTCATTTTATTAAATTAGTAAAAACTCTCTTCCTAATCTGATAAATTATTTTGAAATTTCACAATAAATCCTATTTAAGACTTTTAATAAACCTCCTTTGCTACTTATTAGTTTTATTTTATAATGAAGGGCCTTAGCAAATTTCACTAGTAACTTTACAACCTGCCCACAGAACTTCGATTATATGGCAAAGAAATATAGTAAACAAACAGAAAATCAAATATATAATATACAGTAGGTCTTATTATATGGTTTTACTGGCAATTATTCTGGATAATTTCCAGTTTATTTTGCACTCAGCATATACCCAGACAGTCCCTATATTCAGATCACAGCAAGCAGAAATGTCATTAGAAACTAGCAGAAATACAGCTTGGATGTTTATTTCTTAAACATCAGCAAATATGAGATATTCAATTATTTATTTATAATCATTTCTATTTTATAGTCATGTCATTTATAATCATTTATTTATAGCAATTTCTAAAGTGCAGAAAGCATTAATTCATTAGGTAAGAGAAACTTGGATGGCTCCCTATTTTAATTACCAGTGATCAATCAGAATGAAATCAATTTGAATCAGATACAGTGAAAATTACCAGAAAGAAGATCTCATTCTTACGGGAAGAGCCAAGGAAATGGCCTGATTATGATCTAGAAATACAGTACATGGGTTTCATTTGCAATAGCAGAAAGTTAAGATGGGGATGGCAAGTCCCACCCTACACATACTGCTGTCTGTATAGTCTGTATAGCTCTATAAGAGATTTGGTTATCCTTGTATAGGAACTTGTATAGAATTTCCAAACATGGAGAATTTCCAGGTGTCTTCAGTTAAACATGCTGATTAGTTTCTTCCAGCTAACTGCAGTGATAGTACAGAGTTTACTTGCTCACATTTGCTGACAGTAAAGAGAAGCTATCATTTTCAACTCTGTTCTAAACTTGAAGCTATAATATTAAAAAGTGCATTTGAAAGTAAATAACATATTGGAAAGACAAATTGATAAAAAAAGAAGTTAAAACAATTTATATCTGAAAATTCAGCTCATTTATAATTTAATCAGGTAGTTTTTCAGAAGCAAACTGCACGTCATTTCTGTTAATATAAATCACAATCTGTAGATTAATATTATTCAAAATGGATATGGTGATATTTCTATCTCTACTAGAAAGATTAATCATAATATTTTAATTTCATGTTTCACATTGACATATAATATCAATGTAGAGCACAACTGAGCAGAAGCCTTGTGTATCCTCATTAGTAGCCAGAAGTCTATATTAAATGCTTTTAATAACATTGATTTTATTTTTACTTTTATTAATTACATTATTTTTGTATAAGATTTATCAATATTATAAAACATACAATCGAGAGAGAGACAGAGAGAGGAGAAAGAATTCATTGCCTCCCTTGATTAGCATGTATTTTCATAATTGCTGTTTATCACTATGGTTAAACAATGTTGTCTGCCTACACATGAACAATTGTTGTCTTGCATTTTATATTAAATCTAACAGTTTATATGAAAATCTAAAATAACTGCTATTATCCCTATATTTAAACTGAGCCTTTGTTTAGATCTTTGTTTTTCTCCCTCACACCTTTGGTTTATTTTATTTTGTTTGGTACTGTGTAGTTTATCTTTTTCTGTCTGAATGCAACAGCAATAATAACAGTGATAATAATTTTTAAAAGTTTTAAAACGAAGGGGCAAAGACAAAATAATTAGGCAACAGGGCAGGACAGATAATTATTGGAAAGATAAATATCTACATTCAGTATACTGAATGAATACATATAATTATAGCAGTAATTTTTGCCTACTTATCCAAGTGGGTGTAGGAAGAGTAACTAAACAGCAAGAATATATGGTCCAGCAGTAGTTCATTAATCACAATATGGGAAAGGATTGTGTAACTTAATTACCCCACACACACACACACACACAGATATAGTCTTTCCCACCTGCAAGCAAAATATAGTTTACTTTTATTCTATTACATAAGGAATATGACATTTATATTTGTACTTTTTCAAACTTTAAATCCAGATTAAAATATCTCACTGCAAAATGCACTTATTTTACTTCTTTTAAATTAACAGATTAAAACTCTGGCTATAAAAATAATATTATACATTATATTGCTTGCCTTTCTGTCTTTACTCCTCTACTCTTGAAAGAGAAGATACCTAGTGTTTTAAATCACTTTAATTAAAAGGCTTAGAATGGTTGTTGTTGGGGCAAACTGTTGTGAAGCAAGCAGAAGTTGTTCTTTTTTCAATTCTTCGCCAATAAAGTTTTGAGCATTACTGATTAAAGCTGAAGTTCCTACCTTGAATTATTAGAAAATAAATCAACTGGTATCATAGTTTTAGCAAGAGTAGTCATTAGAAATAAGAGGTGCTGTCAGAATGTCCTTAAATATCAAGATATTAATGAATGGTTTAGTGCAATCACTTTTCAAGACCTATCTTATTAACAGAAGCATTATCCTTAAAACATACTTAATATGACTAATAAACATCTGTCAGTATACCTAACATATAATCACCAGAAGAAGAATAAAATCAAAGTTGCTGAAACATAGTAGTACTGCTGGAAATTTAATGTTAATGTTATTATTTAAAAGTTTTAAAAAGTTTTTAATGAGTTTCTAGACATAAATAAAATGTCCACTTTTCCAAATCAATGCACTGCATTATAACACAAACATTCACATTTTCCAATAAAGTAAAAACGAGATACGATATCAATGCTTCTGGAAAATGTGAACTATTCGCAATAACTAAGATATCATTTTTAAAAGTTAAAATAATTCATGGAAAACTCTGACAGTTATTCAGAGTTGAATTATGACAATGTCACAGAGAATACATGACAGCATAAACAAATATCTTGATGTCTCCCCATTTTTCAATAGAGAGCTATGTAATAGAGTTTATACTGAAGTAAGGATGGTTTACTATCTAAAACTCATTGGCCTAGTTTTTATTTGTATTTTTGCAAAATATAATAAATAATTTTGCAGAAACAATGTCATCATCACAGGGACAATGGTAATTTTATCGTAATATTTTTCACCGACAGACCAAAAAGAGAGAACTCCTATAGCCTTTATAATGAGAAGGTTTTCAAGGTAATGTAATAATGACTCACAGCTCTTCTTATGTGCTAAATCTTGCTAAATAAAGCAACTGGGGGACAAAAATGCAAGCCTCTTGTTACATTTGTATAAGCAGCAGATTATACAGTTCTGTATGAGATCAAAGAGACTATAAGCTTATCTTAAAATCACCTTTGCACTATAGCTGATTCGTTCTCATCCATACTCACGAGAAAGAAATTTAAAATGCCTTTTTTAGTAATATTCTGTCCTTTACTATTTCTAATGTAAGAATGATTATTGATATTTGAGATAGACACAGTGTCATTTAAAAACATCTATTTCTTCAACATTTCTTCTCATTTTTTAAAGACCCCTTCCTTTTTCTCGATGTTCAGCTGCAATTTATATGTATAATTAGCACTGCAATTTCCTCAGCCTGATAAACTGCTAATGAGCTTAGAGATTCTATCCAGAAAGTACAAGGCAAGGCATGGGAATGGGAATGTTCACATTAGTTTTGAGATGTTTCTTATGGGGGAAAAAAAACCCTAGAATTTTACTTTGTTTTTCTTTTTTTAAAAAAATGAAAAAGTCTTCTCAAAGAGAAATACATTCCTTGCCAATTCTAGTACAGAAGGATCTGTAGAAATTTGGCTACTATATCTGGGATGGACAAGCTAAAACAAAATGTGACACATTTTCCTATAATTACCACTTCTTCAATATAGTTTGAACATTTGTTATTACCATAACATCCAAGAACCATATTGCCAATATTTCAACAAGTGATATGCAATTCAAGAATGTTTGTTTTGTTTTGAAAACAAAGACATCCTTTGGAAGGAGAAGATTTGTAGTTTCTATCCTTTCCTTGTTGTTTCCCATTTTGAAATGTCAAGCATGCACTTCAGCAGAAGAAATGCTGGACTGAAGATGGTGTGAAGGATTGTGTCTACGGATGGGGCGGTGATGTAACAGACTACAGTGAAGTGTTTCTTTGGAAGGAGAAAGGAGGGGGTGAGTGACCTAGATAATTTTCCTCTATTGGAAACAGGTGCATTAAACTTTGAATCATTTTATGAGAAGAAGAAAATGAAAAAAAAAAATCAAGTTCTAGGACATTATTTGAAGAGACTGAAGATTAAGATTGTTAAAAGAAAGGAATATAAAGTTCATTTGTTTGATCAAGGTTAAAATTGGTAAGTTGTTATCTCTGGTAACCCTTAATGGGCTTTTGCAAATCATGATTAAAATGACAAAGATTTTAAGAATATGTTTATAAGTAAGAAATGGGATATGGGAAAAAGAGATCATTTGCTGGACTTTAAGAGAAGGTGATAAAGTTCTGAAATTGTTTATACTTGTGATGAAGGGGAAAGCAATTTCTTTATAAATTTCTTTTTTTCTTTACTATATTCTTATTTTTTAATTTCTTTTCTGCTTTCTTGTTTTCTGTACCTTCTCTCTTTTAGTATGTATTTCATTTTTTAATCACTGCAGTTGTAATGTAAGTGGTAAGATGATTATTATAGAAAATGCCAAGAGTCATAGCCAGTACTCTTTAGCAACAAGACAAGAAACTGTGAGATGGTGACCAGAGTGAAGGTATGAACAAGAGCAAACAGGAATACACCAAATTACAAAGGAGATAATGAATAGTGGAATTTAACTACTGAGTTTTAGGGACAGCTTCTTTGACTGAGAATTTGAGTTATTTTTCTGGCTGAAAATATATGCTTGAAGATGGCTCTGTGTCTTATTTCTAACATAATTTAAGACTATCAGGCACTAGAATTAGCAACAGAGCTTGCCAGAAAAGGGCACCCCAGAAGATGACCTCTAAAGGGAGTTGGTTCTATTAAATTGAGTATGTTCCCTTTAATAAGTAATCAGTAGTCAATAGTAATATTTTATTTATTTATTTATTAAACTTATATACCGCCCTATTTCCCTAACAGGACTCAGGGCGGTGTACAGCCACATTAAAATACGAAAAACAGTACAAAATTAAAAGCTACTAAAAGACCAAATATAAAAGGCTGAAAGCTAAAAAAGAGGGCTAAAAACTAAAAACCAGACGAACCCTAATTAAAATCCCCTAAAAACCCTAGGCCAAACTGGCTTGGTGAAATAAATAAGTTTTCAACGCGCGCCGGAAGGTCAAGAGATCAGGGATGGCCCTCATCTCCGGGGGTAATTCGTTTCAGAGGGAGGGTGCCCCCAACGAGAAGGCCCGCACCCTCGGGGTCGCCATCTATTCAGCCGGCAGCACCCCGAGGAGGCCGACTCTATGGGAGCGTATTGGTCGACGGGAGGCCAATAATGGCAGGAGGTGGTCCCGCAAATATCCTGGTCCCAAGCCATGGAGTGCTTTAAAGATGGTAACTAAAACCTTGAAGCACACCCGGAGGGCCACCGAGAGCCAATGCAGCTCACGCAGGAGTGGCGTAACATGGGAGCTCCACGGGGCCACCACCTGCGCGGCCACATTCTGCAGCACTGGGAGCCTCCGGGTGCTCTTCAAGGGAAGCCCCATGTAGAGAGCGTTGGCATAGTCTAGGTGGGAGATTACGAGGGCGGAGGTGATATATATAACTAATTCTACCAGAAGTTCCTCCCTATTCTATTCAGGGATCCTTGCTTCATCATAATAACTCTAAAGTTGTCTCTGAAATAATTCCATTCACCTAAGCACGACCTTTCTCTAGCTATTTGATTAAATATCCTGCAATAAATGGCAACAGTAATGTTCACTGACTTTAGACATGCACAACAAATAAAAGCATACAGTTCAATGAATTATTGATTATGTAATTCAAAGGTACCCTCCCCAAATAAGTTCAATGTCTGATTCTTTTTTTTTAAAAAAAGCCCAATTAAAGTGTAGAAATTTTTGATATTACTACTGTTAAGCTGAGATAAATAGAATTGTAATATTACAATATTTCACAATAAACTTCTCTTTTACATCCTCTCCATATCATTAATTAAATATTTTCTCAAAATACATGGATAGCTGCAACAGGGTTATTATTCATTCTATACATCAAAATATACTAATAATAAAAAGGATTGTAAATAAAAAGGATTTATTTAAAAGATAATACAGGATGTTTTGTACAATACATGGTCATGCCATCTCAAACACACATATTTATTCTTGCACGACATTTTTAATCTAAATGTGTTTGGTTAGTAGACAGCTAATCACATTGTTCTCTAGAGAAAAGTTTGTAAATGTTGGGCCACAGGGAGATTTTTTTTTTTCATGTTGACAGAAGAGGCAAAAGATCTTTTTGGAATAAAAGACTTCTCACTCAAATCCTAGAGATTATGATTTCCTTCAAAAGATCCGAGGGACAAAACTAAGCTTTAGATTTTTGCTAATAATAAGAAGGTTCATGGGACTTCAATTTTAAATGGATATTTGCATCATAGTTTATTGATTTTAATAGTTACAAATCCAAGAGACAGTTGTAACCTTTAGATGTTTCAGAAAAATTATCTAGTTTGTCATTATCAGTAATAATTTGCCAGCCCTATGAAGTATATTGCTTCTGGGAAATATTTCAAATTAAATAAATGACTTTTGACAAATATTTCATTATAAGACCATATAATAAAATAAGATGCTGTATTAAAAATGATATTTCTTGAAAAAAATATTAGTAATGATTTGTCAATGTTCTTTTATAAATAAATATTCCATAATAACTTAATTGATTCCATAGGAAACTAAGAAAACACACCTAAATCCATTAGCACCAGTGGAATTTATGCCATAATTAAAATTCTGTAGCTTGATTTCTTTACTTTAAAAAAATATACTAGAAGGCAATTATTTGACCAGTGCCATTGTATTGCAAATGCTGAAGAAAAAAGACGGCTTAAATTGGCTTTAGTACATAAAACTGGGATATGCTTATCAATAGTAAATGTTAGAACACTGATCCCACAGAGAGTTAATTTCATGTTTTATTTCTGAAGGGAATATAGAATCATGAGTGATATTCACATTTTTGTCTGCTAGTAATCTAATGAATGAATCAGTTCTCTAGTAGAAACCTGTTTATATATAAAAAATTGGATCTCTATTTTGTGGGACTGTGGAAAGCATGAGCTTATTAAACACCACTGCAGAATAAAAATAAATAGAATAGTTTAATTCTAACTGTATTAGCAGAATGAAAGAGTAAACATATGACAGGTGCTGGGTTACAAATCATATAGAAAACTACAAGGTCAAAAATGTATCAGACAAACAGCATCAGAGAGCTTCAATAGGTTCAACATATTGGTCTGTTTGTCTGACCACTTGCCTGCCTATCTGCTTACCTACCTACAAAGTACTTAAGTTAACATAAGTGGTATACAAGAGAAACATCCATAATCGATGTAATAATAATAAATTCAAGGTGCAGATTACCATCTTTATAATCCTAAATGGCATGATACCAGATTATCTGTGGGATTATATTTCCCTGAGGCCATCTACTTGTCCCACCAGAGTGGATAGGATAGGCAACTCTAGTTCTATTCCTGCTATCTTGTAGCTCCTTGGAAATATGCCTTCTCTATTGCAACTCCACCTATGGAATACCCTTCTGAAATCCAACAGACCCTATCCTTTTAATCTTCCGGAGAGCACTTAAGATCTGGCTCTTCCCCCAGGTAAGAGTGAAGTCAAAGTGAGATAAAAATGTAGTGAGTGACATTAGGGAAGTTTTCCACTTGTTTTTATAGGTTTGGGTCTTTATTGTTATAAAATTATTACTATAAACTACAATTATCATCTTATCATAAGACTTGCTTCAGCATCAGCAGAAAATACATAGAAGTGAAGTTGGGGGTACAATCTTCCTGCCTCATAGTCATCATACATTCATTTAGATATTATATTAATATTAATAAAAACTTGCTGAGGAAAGTGCAGCACAGATGTTTTCATTTGAAGGCCCACAAAATTACATTTAAACTCTGGTATGCCTTTATTCTACTTTGTGTTGGTATTAATTAACTGAACAACCTAATTTTCTGTGAGTTTTGCCTGAAGGAAACATCTACTCCTTCCCAACTCATATCTTTATATACTTTTTATATTTTCCTCAGCATGATAAAACAGAAGGTTGTTTTTGTTTTGCAAAATACAGTCCATTTTGTAAGTAACAGAAATAAAGTTTTGTTAGAAAAACTACTTGGAAGAAGACATTTATTATTTAATTTCTTCAAATTACATGTTTGATTAGTTTACTTCTTCTAGATTTTTAGATGTATTTTTGTCCTCAACTAAAATACTTTCTTAATCATAGCAACAAGAAAATGGTAGAGAAAGAATAGGTTAAGGCTCCTGCCATACATGGCTGATAGAATATCACATATATACATTGGGGTTTTTTTCTATTTGTGGGTCCCTGGCATTTATTGGGTGTGAATAATATAACTGCTAGATAAAATTATATAAAATCTAAGTATGATATTCTAGGAACAAAAGAGAACATAAAATTACAAAAACAATACACACACACAACCTGACTATGGAAAATATTACTCAACCAAGTGAAACTTAGGACACTTACTGGTGACTGAACAGTTTTGTAATGGATAGGCCTATTTAATTAGACCATATAATGACTTAATTTACCACATGAACCAAATTAGCAACTATCTGAATAAATCTTATAATTCTTTGGACAGATATGAGTTTAGAAGAGTTTATTATCTTAGAGAATTCCTAAAAATCAGTACCCCATACCATCATCCAACAATATACCCAGGGTTATGGGATTATGGAACAAGGACTCTACCTAAAGAAGATAGTCAAGATTTAAGTTTGAAACAGTTAAGATTTAGGTTTGATCTTCATTGTGTGTGTGGATGTCTTTTCACTATTCAAGACAATTGACAACAATCATTAAGCCATCTTGAGGGATAGCTATTACAGTAACTAATTAAAGGATGGGAGCAATGCCAAATCTAACAATGATCTCTGTGGCAACAGCTGCATGATGCATGGAATAGGCTAGCAGGGCGAGCCATCCAAAGTACAAGGGAAAAAAACCAGACAGAAGCAGAAAAAAAGATTAAAAACCAGAAGACATTCTTCACTGCAGATATTCTTCTGCTTTTCTAAGAAGTATCATATTTATTATGTAGAATGTTAATACTAATGGAATTCCCCCATTAGTAACCTCAGACAATTCCACAACCTGAAAGTGAGCAACTGGAGCCATGCTTCAAGATAATTAGAATTTAAGTCATGTATGATTCAGATACTAGTATACGTCCGGTGTATTAAATGGAGCAAGAATATTGTAAAAAATCATCACAGGTTTACTTTTATGAGGTTAGCTTAGCTTATAAGAGAATCGTGGAATAGAAGAGTGAGACTGATTCTCAGGTAGGCCTGTTTTGCCTGAGGGACAGAACATTTATCTTACCCTGGAGTCCAAGATGCAAGAAAGGTGATTATACTAAAATTGGTTCATCATACCAATGTCTCCATTCCTCAGTTTCTCACAAAAGAGTTCAAAAATGGTTATTATGTTTTGTTGACTTTGAAAATCATGAAGAAAACAGTATACATAATAGCCTTTCTCTCCAACTGAATATACTAATAAGAGAAATTAAAATGTCGTGTCATTTATTCCTCACATCCCAGAATCCTATTCCTCACATAAATATATTTCTGGTTTATTTCCTCTGCTTGCCTTTTAATACATGAACTTCTATGTATTTGATTGAGGTCGGAGATGAAAATCATCAAAAATAATTTAAAAAACAGACTTCTTCTATGAGGAAAAGTTGATTGTAAACAAGATAAACAAATCACAGACACTCTACAAATCTTTCCACTTGCATTTCTCACTTTATTATATAGTCACCCAGAGTCACCTGGTTAAATTGGGCAACTATAGAAAATTGAATAAAATAAATAATATTTTAAAACCCTTGTAAATTGTGAGGGAGAAACACTAGCAGATTGTCAAATAGACAACTGGTACACTTCCAAGAGGTATGTCCAAAGCTATATACTGTTACAGTGGCAAGCTGGAAGATAGGGAAGTAAGTTCTAAAGAGTGCATAGAGAAATCAACAGGCCATTATGGAGATTAAAAAGATTTATGCAATCTTCATTTGCCTCATGTATAGCTTCAGACATTAACAACCCGACCTCCAAAATGGAAAACTATTTTCTTGGGTCTCTCCTGCATGAAGCATGTTTTTAGTGAGAACCAAGTGGAGAAAACAAACTTTCCAATTAATGAGATATGCTAGGCTAGGAAGAAAGTTTAATTTCAAGTTAAGGAAATTTAAGAGATTATTTGACCATCATATTAGAAGTTTTCCTGGCACACAAGACAAAAGAGTGATGTAATAAAGGTGATAACCTCTTATTGATATTACATTATTTCCAGATATAATTCTTTGGCCTTAAACTGTACTTTTCCTTGGATAATCCTCACAAAAACATAATCATGCCTTAGATTCTACCCAGAAAAATCACAAGGTAAAGCTTGTCAACTGTGTGTTACTATTTAGTTTCTAGCCCCAAAGTAGGACAGTAATTTTCAATAGCAACTTTTAGACCATTTAACGTTTCCATCTGAGAGCTCTCATGAGTCACTGTAGGCCAGACATTTACTGTTTCACTTTTATTAACTGTGCTTTGTGATTATAGCCAATTACTCAGTAAATGGAATGGCAAGGACTCTTAACCAGAGGATTACTAATATTTATCTCATGCACAAGAGGAATACTGTGGATTTCCATTGCTGCCAGGACCATTTTTCATCTATTTTAAAACTATTGTGTTTAGCACATGTAGATTAATTATTATTATGAATTTTAGTTTTACAAATGCCGGTTATATTTTTACATGCAAGCAACAAAATTGATTTATTTTTGTTCTGTCCATATGGCACAACAAAATTCACAAACATACTAATTATTAACAAAAATAAAATCAAGACCAGATTGCAAAATTTGGAAACCAATGTATTTATAAAAAGTGAAAAATAGGAAAGCAAGCAAGATATTCCCCGTAAATAATAGATCTCATGCTGTCAATTAAATACACGTGCTGCAGTAATATTTTTATACAATCTGGCAAATGTCAGACGGAAATTGTTGAGTCACCTACCTGTTCTGATTTTCTAACAAAAATCATTTTGAAGAAATGAAGGGTGACTACAGCCCTTTAACAGAATAAAAATATTTTTTAACATTTTGGACAGTGACTTACACATAATTACTTGGATTTATCCATTTTCTAAGGCTTGTTGAAAATTAAACAACTTTGTATTTGTTTTACTTGTTCTTAGCTGCCCTTAGTTGTGCATAAAAGTAGAATATTTTAATAACCACTGTTTAATTATTTGCTTATACTAGCATTATATTAGAATATAAATAGGTTTAAATAAGGCTTACATTACATCATTGTTTGTAATTATTGTGTTATTATTGTATTTTTTAATGGCTGTACACCACCCCGAGTCCCGCAGGGAAAGGGGGGCGGTATATAAATCTTGTAAATAAATAAATACCCAGTTACTTAAGGTAAATTTTAAATCTTAAGTAACAATTTGCTTCTCTCAGTTAAAAATATACATATTTATGTTTTTTAGCTATAATAACATTCTTTGACTCTATTAGACTAGCTGGAAAACTAAAATTGGACCAGTGAAGGCTTCTATTCTGCTTTCTGAAGTCTTTGGTGAAGATAAATTTCTTCTGTACAGTCTCTTTTGAGATTGTTTTAACGAGTTTTCACCACCTCTACTCTTGGTAATCTCAGCTTGTTTCTGATTCCCTGAAACTGTTTCTTCTTCCATTGATAGATAGACTGGTTCTGTTGACTTTTTACAACACTAACCCCTTCTCTGTAAATGACCTACATCTTCCAGTTCATTGGCTTATGAATGAACCAATGAGAGCCAACAGAATGTTTGTTCATAAATGACCTAAAAAAAACCCTGACCTTTTGAATCTTCTTGTCTAATAGCTGACAGATCTAACTATGAAGCATTAAGGTCATAATAACTTCTTTATACTCATTGACAGTTACAATAAGCTTACTGTGGGCAAAGTACCAGTGAGGCTTTAGTTAAAGCTGAATATCCCCACCCCTCTGCCCCAAACTTATTGTTATTTCCAGATGAATTCTATCTTACTCATTACATACTCATTTTTCATATTAGCAACATATTAACACTAACTTTTTTTCTGGGCTATTTTGTTCCATATAGATTCTTCTTCAAAGCCATAAGCAGAGTTTTCCTTGTCATGACAGATGGTTAAACATCTTTCCGAGGTAATCTTGGTTAGCACAAATTTGGACATTATATTTCAGGACAATATGAATTTTTACTTTTACTGACCACACGTTCTTAACTATTTTTAACTGCCTTTTTATTGTTGATACTGCTATATCCTGATGTTTTATAATTGTTGCATTGCAAAACTAACCCACATGTGTCAAATCTTTCCATCTCTGTGCATATGTTAATCTTGCCACAATAATCATACACTGAAATAATCTTCCATGAGGTTTTTTATTTATCCATAAATCCTAAAAGGTTCCAGTTTCAATTAAATATTGATCTTGAAAATTTTCTGTATCATAATTTTTAAAACTTTTTTACATATTAACCAAGCATGATAAAATGTTCCTTTAGGTTACATACAGTACATTTCCAACATTTCTTGCTGTTAATTTTTTAAAGGAAAACTTCTTTTCATCCTTGTAAAGAAACTAAAGCAATATACATTAATAGATCTATAATAACTTTAAACTTTGTTTAAAGAGGTTTGCTGACACAAAGGATTTCCACAGATAATTTAATTTAAAAGGTTTTTAATAGAATAAAGAAAGGAAATACATTTAGTTAATCAGTTAGCTCAGAGAAGTGTTTTCTATTTCTCTTTGTGCTATTAAAACTACTTTTCTTTCCAATTTTTTTTAAAAGAATTCAGGAACAGGGAAAATATTCTCTGAGTGAAAAAGTACATTTTTGTCAGCATTAGAATTCCAATTAATACCAACTAAAGCAAATAAAAGTGAATCCAATAGCCTATGCATAATGCATTTGTAATTCAGAGGATGTGTTTGGATGAACATTTCATAGAACATTTGGAGAAAAAATAAAAAATCTATCAGATTAGCAAAATTTTCAGCCATAACATTCTAAATTACAAAAATATGCACCTTTTGCAACCATCCTTTAAAACAGTGATCCCCAACTTTTTCAGCACTAGGAACTGGTTTCATGGAAGACAATTTTTCCACAGATTGGGTGGTGGTGGTGTGGTTTCGGTTTTGCTTGCTCACCTGCTGCTCTCTTCCAGATACGCGACCTGGTTTCTAAAAGGCAAGGAACCAGTACCTATCTGTGGCCAAGGTTTGGGGACCCCTGGTTTAAAAGACTGGTTTCCTTCATGATGTTTTAGATAATGGTATTTTTAAATATTAATAAATAATTTGATTAGCTAACTCTCTGTAAACTAAATTTAAAAACCATTATGACAAAGGGGCAAAGTTATTTTGAATTGTTCTATGACTAAATAACAAGAATTAAGGCATTCTTTCTCTAAATATCTAAGTTTCTATGGCAACAAACTTAGACCTATGTTTACTAATCTATTCTGCTTCAAATCAATACTTTAAGGTAATTGTTTCCATGATAAATGTCTAAAGCAATGAACTATGTAACCACAATGTACAAAGATAAAATCCAATATTTAATGGGTGCTATAATCAAATATCTTAAGTATTAGGTAGAGTATTAGTTTAGCTCAAGGTTTAATATTCTACTGCCTTAGGAAATTTTTTGAAATAGACTAAACATTTTCCTGCTAAACATTTAAGCAAATTTGCCACAGAATATACCCATCTGTGCTAGTTTAATTTAGTTAATCATCTATTCCTCACCTGTTCAAAGTCCCATCCTACTCTAAGTTCCTATTCATGACCTCAATTTGTTTATTTGTTTAAATACTTAATTGCATGCTAACTAGTGCTTGGAAATAGTAAAGAAGTAAACCAAAAGAATACAGTAAAACTAATACTCAGTCAAAGTAAAGAGATTATTTAAACGTAACCCATCTTGGAAGAAACTGCATTTATCATTAATTGATGAGTTCAAAGTAAGAAAGCTATTATCTAAAATCACTATTACAAGCACAAACGACCTCTATGGCTAAAATAAATGTGATATCCAGAAGGAATTGCACAACCATATTATCTATACAGAAGGGTCCTGGGGGAAAGAACATGAATCAACTTCAGGGAAATGTATACATCAATATATAATAAGAATGTTACATTAGTGACTGTAAAATAGGGACAGGTAAAAGTTATGTAGAATGGGAAGATTTGAAAACAAACATTTGTGCAAACCTTGAATAGATTTTTTAAAAAAAATCTAAAAATACGAATAAAATAGATTGAGATATTATTTCAGACATAGAGTAGTAGGGATTTTTAAAGGAAAACCAGAGCTTTTCCAGAGAGATGCCCAGATTAAGAAAGTGCCCAGTACCAAGCTAAATTGTGGGGAGGGGGGGGAAGAGAAGAGATTCCGGGTAGTCACACCCTAGAATCTCTTGGGATATACTATATCTAGTAGATTAGATGGTTATAGTTTTAGTTTGGCACAATTCTGTCTATTAGATGTAAGAAATAGAACTCAATTGGATTTCACTGTGTCATCCCTGGGCTCGGGCTTGACATAGTCATACTAAACTACACATACCTACGTGCAAATTATTTATTTCCTTCAAATCCTACCTTGAGCATGAAGGCTTTGGAGCAATCTTCTCATTCTTTTCCATTTGCCCTTCTGTAAACCATTTGCTCCAACTGTTTAACATATTAACAGAATTGGAAGGGACATTGTAGGTTATCTAGTCCAACCTCCTGCCCAAGCAGGAGACCTACATGATTTCTGACAGATGGCAGTCCAGTCTCTTTTTGAAAGCTTTCAGCGATGAAGCTCTCACAACTTCTGAAGGCAAACTGTTCCACCAGTTGATTGTTCTCACTGCCAGAAAATTTCTCGTTTCCAGGTTGAATCTCTCCATGTTCAGTTTCCATCCATTATTCCTTGTCTGGCCTTCAGGAGCTTTGGAAAATAGCTTGAGCCCCTCCTCTCTGTGGCAGTCTCTCTCTCTTTATTTATTACCCCCTTTCTGCTAATATTCGATAAGTCGCTGTAGTTATAATCAAGCTGTTATTTTTGTAACTGTGAAAATTATATGACTATTAATGATACCATATCAGTATATAGCAACTGATAATCATCATCACCACTATCCTCAATAATAATAGTACAAAAGACTTAAGTTATGTAAACTTTGAATTGGTTTATTGTTCCAAATAGTTTAATAGTAATTTTATGAGAAAATGCAGCAAATATATACTGAACACTTTTAGTTAGTTTTTACTACTTTTAATGTTTAATTTGAATATTTTTCTAAAGTAATATTAACTTCTTACATATTGCAAAAATAATTAAACTACAATATTGTGTGGTAGAGGAGGAATCTTAAAAGTTAACCATTTTAATAATAAATAGTTCCTTTCAAATCACATAATTCTGACAGACAGATTGGTGTACTGTAGTGGTTAAAGTAGCAGGCTAGAATTATGAATTTTAGTTCTGTCTTCGGTACAAAGCCAGCTGGGTAAACCTGGGCCAGCCACTTCCCCTCAGCTCTAGGAAGGAAGCAATGGCAAATTTCTTTTGAAAAACCTTACCAAAAAAAACTGCAGGGATTTGTCCAATCAGCCTCTCTGGACTGAATTGAATGGAAGAAAAAATATATTTTTACAAAATGGAATGAAACACACATACACAAACACTTTTTTTTCATACTATGTCAATAAAATTATTTCTCCACTGTTTTTGTCTGCTAAAGGCAGGCTCTCTTCTTTAATTGACTTCAACTTGGTTGCATCTTTCCAGCCTTAAGAATGTTATTGCACACTAGACTGAAATCACTGTAAACATTTATTTTGCTGGGTTTGAACTTCTTTCTTTTGCCTTATTCACAACTTAACTGATACTTTTTTGTATTTGGTGGCAGCCAGTTATTAGTTATTGATGGTTTTGGCTTTTCTGCCTTGAGAAAGTAACAGTTCATTCAACATGTACCTACTGGGAACTAGTATTAAGCCTTTAAATAATCATTTGAGAGAAGAACAGGAGATTAAGAAAAATATATCCATTTTCTTGTAAGTATTCTAAGGATTGAAAAGCTCATTTAGTTCTAGTTTACTAAAAAGAAAGGAATCCTTGGACATGAATGTCCAACATACAGCATTTGATGTTATACCTAAATTTAAACTTGAAAACTTCTATGCCTTCCTAATCTGAAAAATTGCTTATAATTAAAGTTCATTTTCTGTACAGTTAATTTTCTACATTCTATATAATCAAAAAGCCAACAACAATCAGTAGTACAACTACATACAAATAAAAGCAAACTAAGTAAATTGTCATCTTGCTATATCTTAAAGAATCTGATCGCTTTAGAATAAATTACCAAGTAGGTCATAAATAATCAAGTTATCATTTTATTTAAATTTAGAAAAGTATTCCATTCTAATTTTTAATATGGTATTGATTGTATCATTTACTAATTTAATCATACTTTTTATTTTTTAATTTAATTTTTATTTATTTAATTTGATTTGTCAATCGCTTACAAGATAATAGGTATAAGTATATACATAGTTATGAATACATGAAATGGGTACACATAAGAAAAATAAAAGAAACAATAGGACAGGGACGGTAGGTATGTTGGTGTGCTTATGCACGTCCCTTACAGGCCTCTTAGGAAAGGGGTGAAGTCAATAGTAGACAGTCTAAGGTTAAAATTTTTGGGGTTTGGGGAAGAAACCACAGAGTTAGGTAGAGTATTCCAGACATTGACCACTCTGTTGCTGAAGTCGTATTTCCTGCAATCAAGTTTGGTGCGATTAACCTTGAGTTTGACATTCATTGACAGGTAGGACATTGCAATGTATGATTTTATATACTATACTTAGATCAAACCAAAGGCGGCATAATTCTAGGTTTTCTAGGTCTAGAATTTCAAGTCTGGTGGCATAAGGTATTCTACAACGAGTAGAGGAGTGAAGAACTCTTCTTGTGAAATATTTCTGGACTTTCTCAACTGTGTTAATATCAGATACGTAATGTGGGTTCCAGACTGATGAGCTGTATTCGAGTATTGGTCTAGCAAATGTTTTGTATGCTCTAGTTAGTAGTGTGATATTATCAGAGAAAAAGCTAGATAGGATTAGGTTAACAACTCTTAATGCCTTTTTGGCTATGTAGTTACAATGGGCTCTAGCACTTAGGTCATTAGAGATGAGTATTCCAAGGTCCTTTACAGAGCTTGGATCATCAACAAGGTCTTGACTATTCAGCTTGTATTTTATTTTCTGATTTTTTTTTGCCAATATGTAAAACAGAGCATTTAATTGTTGAGATTTGAAGTTGCCATTTGTTTGACCATTCTGATACATAGTCAAGATCTTTTTGAAGGGTAGCACTATTGTCTGTGGTATTGAACAGCTTTACATCATCAGCGAAGAGAACGCAGTTGCTCTTAATATGATCACAGAAGTCATTTATGTAGAGTATAAAGACTATTGGTCCTAGAATACTGCCTTGGGGGACACCACTATTGACAGGTACAGAATTTGATAGGACACACCCAATTTTGACCATTTGTTGTCTGTTTGATAGGAATGCTTCTATCCAGTTATGCAGTTGTCCAGAGATACCATAAGATTTTAGTTTTAGGAGTAGTTTGTTGTGTACCACTGAATCAAAGGCTTTACAGAAGTCTATGTAGATTGTGTCTATTATTTTGCCCTGATCGAGTTGTGTAGTTCATATATTTTTGCAGTGTAAGAGTTGCAGATTACAGGTTAGTTTTTTTCTGAAACCGAATTGTTTATTAGAAAGTAGGTTGTTTGTCTCTAAGTGGAGGATAATGGGTTGGTTAATAATCGATTCCATGACTTTACAGGTGACGCTGCATAAGGAGATTAGTCTGTAATTTTCAACTAGGCTGGGGTCTCCCTTTTTGAAGATGGGGATGACGTGGCTTGTGACCATAGGTTAGGCAAGGAGCTGGTCCTGAAAGATTTTTCAAAGATTATGCTTAGAGGTTCTGCTATGGCAGTGGATAGTTTTTTTAAGAAGTAGGCACATATTCCATCCGGTCCAATAGATAGAGATGGTTTTAGATTTCATAGTGCTTTTTCAACATTGTCTTCTGTAAAATTGATATGTATTAGATCGTTGTAGTTGTCTGTGGTTTGACTAGGAAATACTGGGCATGATCCATTGCTGTTTACAAATACTGAGCCAAAGAATGTGTTAAAGAGGTTGGCTTTAATGGTGTCATCATTGCAGTCTTTACCATTAGGTCCTTTCAGGGGTGGGATGGACCTTGAGTCTTTTAGTTTGTTGTTTACAAAATTGTAGAAAGCGCGGGTGGAATTGGTGCGTAGAAGGTTTTCTTCTTGTTTAATGTGCTAATTGATGCATTCAGTCTTTATCTGGTGACATAAATTTTTGTATCGGCTTTTGAAGTTGGCAATGTGACCAAATTTGTTTTTCCGCCAGAGTGATCTCTTTTTGGATTGAAGTTTCCTTATTGTTATGGGTAATCTGTTTTTGTTGTTATTTTGGGACTTGTTATTGGTACATATAGTTTGATGACTCTTTTGACTTCAAGTAAAAATATGTTGTAATGGTCTTCAGCAGTATTTCATCCAGTGAATAGAGATTGCCAATCAAGGGATGAGAGATTGTTGTCTATAAGATTATAGTTTTTTGAAGTTATAATTGGGGATTACGTCATTGGGATGATTTTTGTGTGAGCGTATGTTAAGACAAAAGTCAATCATATTGTGGTCACTGTTGGAAAAGGGTTTTTTAGTTTGTATTCCGTAAATTAAATTCAAACTATTGCAGAAGATGAGATCGAGGCAGTTGTTAAGTCTAGTATTGTTGGTTACTAGTTGTTCCAATCCCAGATTTGTAACAGCATTGTAGAAGGTTGCATGTATGGGTTCAGTTGTACATTCATTTAGGGTCCAGTTAATATGAGGTAGATTGAAGTCACCAAGAAAGATAAAAGCGTGTGGGCAGGATGTTGCCCATGTTAGTAGTGAATTTATCTTGTTTACATGTTTGATGTCATAATCAGGTGCTCTGTAACATAGTAAGAATCGAAATGTGATATTTAAGGATAGTTCACAGATGATGGTCTCAGGAAAAGCAAGCTCCTGGGTAACTTGGATGTTTTTTAGATGTAAGGACTTTTTAAAGAAGATAGCAACACCACCTCCTCTATGAATTTCACAATCTGATTGGTAAGCATGATGGTCTCTTACTGCGGTAATGGAGTCAGGGAGAGATGTGTTGAGCCATGTTTCACAGACAAATATGATGTCGAATTTAGACATATTTAGTAAGAGGAGAAATTCAGGTATTTTATTCGCTAGGCTTCTTGCATTGAGTAGCTTGCATTTAAGGCCAGTTGTAGTTGGAATTGAGGTAGTTAGGGGTGTGCATGCCTAGTCTTGGGTGATGGTGGATTGGTTGAAGTAGGGTTGTGGTTGAAGGTTAAAGCTGAGTTGCGGGTTGTGTGACTTACTTTTGATACAGTCAGCACGGTAGTCAATGTACAGATCCATCTTTCCATTGTCTAGACGTTTTTTGAGTTCTTTGCAGAATACATGGGAGCGGGCATGTTGCTGTATGGTTAGATCAGGGCGGGAACGGAGGTTCTTATGGTTGGTGTTGCTTTTGGCAAGTGAATTTATAGTATAAATGAATTTACGTTTGCTTGATTCATTTTTGCAAATGACCCTGCAGAAGCGTGGGGCCATAGTGTCATCTCTGTTTTTTAGCTCTCGGCCAATGCGGGAAATGTCAAGTATGTCACCAGGGGAGATGGTTGATGCTTGATAATCACTGATGATGTTTCAGACAGTTGTGATGTCATCACTGTCATTGATGTACTCTAGACCAAATAAGATGGCATTTGGACGTTTCCATTCGCACTCAACAGCTTCTCTGATGAGGATTCGGATATCATTATTTGTCTGATTTATGTTTTTTTGTGGATTGGGTTGTAGTTGTTGGATAGAGATGTGGTTTGTAGCTATTTGATTTTCAAGTTTTTGCATTGTGTCTTTTTGTGTGTGTGTCTTTTTTGTTGGATAATCTTTCAAAGTGTCCAGGGATGCTACTATGGTGTCAAGGGATGTTATTTGTGTTTCTGTGGTATCAACTCTTTCAAACAGATCCAGTTTGGGTCTGCATGATTTGCAGAGATATGGAAACTCATTGGATGATTCTAGATATTGAATCATTTGCTCGGGTAATTTCAAGCAGTCATGATGAGTGTATTTGTTACATAGAGAACATTTGATGGAATTTTCATTATCTTTTAGAGTTTTATAGCATTTAAGGCACATGCAGGAGTCTTGTGGTTCATTGATGGGGATTACTTTCTCTGTTATGGTTTGGCATTGGATTTTTTTCTTGGCATGGTAGGTTTGTTAAGATGGTACGTTGATTAAATTACTTAATGAAACAATTTTGGGTAATCAATATAGCCAATATCACACCAATCAATCAACTGCAATAATCTCTCTAGTCAAATAATTTTGCTAAGCAACAATCAACCTAATCAATTAATTACACTAATCGCTAATCAATTACACTAATCATTAATCACACTGTTCAATTAAATTCACTAAATCACTAATTTTACTAATCAATTAAATTACACGAATCTATCACACTAATCAATTAAAACAATAAATCAATTAAACCATTAATAAATTATTTTATAGAAATTGATTACCTAATCATTGATATAGGTAATGAGGTAGAAAAGTTGTAAGTTTTGAGGTAATGAATTAATCAGTGTTTGATTAAAGTACTGAGATAGTATTGAGAGTCTGCAAGGAAAGGGTTAATTGTTTTGCTAGCAGCTGTTATATTCCGATGGCTGCTACTATACACTGTAAACAATAGGTTGTAACAGGATGTTGAAAAGCATGCTGGATTATTGAAAGAGAGCAAAACTTGCTGAATTAAAACACTTTAACTACAGATTTAGTTAAACTTGCTGAATTAAAACACTTTAACTACAGATTTAGTTATGTCTCTGAATAAGATTGTTTTCCAATAGTTTCCCAAAGTTCTTTAAGTTGAGTAGTAGTAAAAAATACAGTCCAGAAATTTGGGTTAACCAATCCAATCTGTCCTTTACTTCAATATCTTTTTTTTTTTCCTTTACTAAATCTGACAGTCACTCCCGATCGTTAATCACAGCTAATTTCCTCCTTTGAGTCCCACTTTCCAAGGAAAATTCCACTGCAGAAATTGGAGTGATTCTTACCAAGACTGAGCACACTGTTACAAGATCTTTCCTTTCTTTTTCACTTCCATCTCAGCTACAATTCAGCCATGCTGGCGGTTCTCTTTTTAGTTCGGATGGAGGGATTTTCTTCGGGTCAGTCGAGGAGACTCTCCTCTCCTCGCGACCACAGGAGCATTCTTCTGCCCATCCAGGGTGACTTTTCCGCTAAAATCCAAGCTTCATGTTTTCCCTCTTCAGTTCCCAGCAACCAATAAAAAAAGTTGGATAATATGAGGCAACCAATAATTAATAGGATTTCACTAAACATTTGATTCCACTAAAATCAATACAATCTCTATCTGTGAGCATGCATTTAGGAGAACTCCAAGACGGCTCTCAAAATGATTATATTCACTGATCATCTTTAATTAATCTATAACCTAACTTAGCTCAGAATTTATTTTTAGACTGACAATAATCAGCTCATAAATAAAAACAGTATTAAGTCATAGCAAAGATAATTGAAATCACACTAGTATAAATGGCTTTAATTCTTTACAATAAAAACATTCAGCAAAACAGCTAAGTAATTTCAGTAATAAATAAATGCACAAGGTGATTTGGGAAGAGAATATTTATTGTGTGATTAAAAAAGAAGAGAGCCTTGTCACATTATTAATCTGTATGCTTTTGCTATTATAATTACTCAAGGCATTTTTAATATTTAACAGCTTAATTACATATTACTCAGTCTGGTGTAGTAATTCCAAGCATCAGGCTGGAAACCAAGAGGCTATGAATTTTAGTTCTGTCTTAGAGATGTAGCCAGCTGGGTCATTCTTTTTTAGCCTTAGGAAGAGGAAAATGGCAAATCACTTCTGAAATATTGTGCAGCAAACTGTAGGGATTAATCCAGGCGATTGTTAGGAGTTACCATGACTCAAAACACCCCCTCCTAAAGAAGCAACTTGCTTTTCATAAGCACCAAGTTATCTTCAGAACGTTTTTCTCGAGGCTGCTATATGGAAATATATTGGTGTTGAACTTTGGAAATATCATTAAGATCGTATGCTTCAGTACTTCGAATATGTTTAAGTCAAGATAGTGTTTCTCATGCTGTTAACTTCTAGGCTCTTAATGTATGTAATTGCATAGTCTTCTATATTATGTATCTATGCTTAATTTTATTTGTGTCAAATAAACATCAGGAATTTTGTTTTTCCTTTGATATACCAGGTCTCGTAGTTTAGTATCTGAAACTATTTACTAAACTGGAGAGAACAGACATAGTAGAAATAAGCCAACTTTGAAAATAAACAAACATGCTAACCAATAAATAACTCTTACTATAAAAAACCTATATGAAATATTGCTTTTCTAACATACATAATTTAAGTAAACAATTTCCTTTTAACATTGAATGTATTTGTTAATGTATTTTTCCTTCTGAATTTAGACTAGAAATACTTTTGATGTTCCTATTTATTTAGTTTCATATTTAGATAGTGATATATGCAAAAATTTACAAAAATATTTCAGTCAAAACTCTATGTCTATTTTACTGGATGCTGAGCTTTCAATAACAATAACATTTTACAATATACTCTAAAATGCTTAACAGAATCAAAAATTTAAGATAATGATATGTGTTCGTTCATTATTATAGATGCCAGTTGGCTCAAGAATGCAATTTAACTGAAGCCAAAATTCAATTTAAGTCAATCTCAATCAAGTATTATCTTGAGATGAATAGAAGTATAATTATCTTAAAAAAAATTTGACCTCTTATATGGGTAGGAATACAGAAAACCTTTAGAAATAAAGGAGTCTTCAGAGATCACAAGCTAAAAGCAAGAACTTTGAAAGTATTTTCTATATTTTCAGATACATAACTATTCTTAAATACAGAAACATTTTAAAATTCTACCTAGTAAAATACTTTAGTGAATCACACGGAGTGAAAAAACAAACTGCAACTGCCAATGAATCAAGACAATTAGTAGATATTTGAATGTGACATGCCTGACTCTAAAATGAAAAAAATGCAGATATTATATAATTCCATACCAGAAAATACTTATTGATTTTTAAAAATAAGAATCCAAATTATGTCCTAAATTCTCTTTAAATTTGAATGCAAATTAAAAATATAAACATGATGTATAACACTGTCTGCACTATTTATCTTATACATTTGAATAACTACTCCTTGAGTTCCAAAACTCTTTCTCTCTCATCTGCTTCATTATTACATGTAACATTTATCACAGATTGTGATGTGAGAAAGGATTTATAGGTTTGAATGGGAATGTGTAAATAAGTAAGGACTTATAGGTCACCCATCAGGTGTCCATCCATTGTTGAAATATTAAACCGTCTCCAGTCCTGGGTTACTCAGCTCACATTTGAAAATCTCCAGGGATGAGAAGTCCTTTATAGTGTTGTGGAAACTCCCACTGCTTCACAGCTCTTACTGTGATTGTATCTTCCCAGTTTTATTAGAGAACACTTACATGAAAGTCTTAGCTATTTGTAGACCACTATCATTTGTTACTTTAGACTTCTCCTTGTAAGCTAAACATATCCAATTCCTCTTTTCTGATACAGCTTAGTTACCAAATCTGCAGCTTTGTTCTGAACTGACTCTAGATGTTCTAGGTCATGTAAAAATATGGTACCTAAAATTGAATCCAATCAGTGCAAAGTAAAATTATTATTATTATTTTGTCTTCTTGACCTAGACACAATGCTTTTGTTAACTAAGTCCAAGATTAAATTTTAATCTGTAATAACGACCTGCTAAAACATATGTGATGGACATTAATACTTCTAAGTCCTCTATATAGATATTTCAACAAATTACATTACTAAATCTTGTATTTACTGTATGTATTTAATTTTCCTTATGCTGTCTATTTATACACAATTGTATTTGGCTAAGTGCTGAACCTTTCAAATTTATTTCTGATTGGAATTTTACCGTCTGAACCATTTTCCAATTTTGTCTTTTAAACTATCATTTAATACTGTAACAAGTTCATCTTCTAATTGGTAAGATCCCTTCCAACCTCTACATCTTTTATGAAAATTTTGAGTAGCTTTGAGTAAAGGAAAGAACTCTGAATGATCCTGTTTCACAATACCTTTCAGTTGGATGCAAATAAGCACCTTATAAATGAATATTGCTGTTCAACCAATTGAAAACCTACTGGATCAACTATACCACCCTTATCCATGAGTTAACCAATGTCTATTGTAATAGTAATTCTGTCCTAAAAGAGATAAAATTAATCAGACCTTATTTATTCACTAAGAAAATATCTTATATAGTCAGCAAACATTGATATAGTCACCCATTTAACATTATTTTCATGCTCTGGTGCTTCCCAAATATTACAACAAATCAAGAACTATTTGTTTGGTTGCATGGCCAATATTATTAAAATTCTGTTGTTTTTCATTATTATATTATTTTATAGCCACTTGAAAAGTTAATATTGCATTTTACATAAGAACCGGAAAACAAATATTGAATAGATAAATAATCTTCTAGATAAACTGAAATGGATTGCTTCAAATATTAGTTGAATCATAGTTTCTAGAGATTCCTATTAAGCTTTATGCTGCATAAACTTTCCCAAACAGAAATAAGAATTAAATGGCCAATAGCTTCTTCTGTTGAATAGTAAACTACTTACTGAGTACAGAGAAAACAAACCAACAAGCTGCAAATTTTTGAACTCCGGGTATGTGAGACACATAGATCTACACAATATATTTTGTTTATTAGTCAAAATCAACTGACAAATATAAAAAATGTAAAATATGTAATATTATATAAAGCCAGGATAAACTATTTTTTCAGTACAATTCCATATCACTGGGCCTGTACGTAGAAAAATACAGGCACATAACAGAAGAAATCAAATGATCAATCATCTGTTGAGGATACTTTAATTTGGATTCCTGCACCGAGCAGATGATTATTTGTTAGCCTAAATGGCCCTTTCAACTGTGTAATTTTATTATATTAGCTAGCTGATCTATTACAGATTAATTTCCTATCACAAATATTTTATCATTCTGGTCATACAGAGGATGCATGTTTGCTTCTCATACAGAGAGGCAAACAACAAAAATTAGATGATTCGAAAAATTATTACAGAGCTGTTCTTTTGATTGTGTATTGCTTTTGCTCTTCTATGCAGCAATTTACACCAACACCATTTTCTGAGCTTTCTTTTATATGGGTAAATTTTAGAATTTTCATGTAGAAAGGCCATGCATTGATGGGAGAAATTTTCCCGGGCTTTAATTGCAAACCCAAATCAGAGAGGCACATGACAATCAAAATTTCTAGTATAGGCTGCTGGCAAGCGGGTAACATCACGATTATAAAGCATAAAATGTCCATTCTGAGTAATAATAATAAGCGTTTGCAGGAGTTGAATTCTAGAGTAAAGTAATAGAATGCATGAAGATTAGCAAAATAGCAACATCATTAGCAACAACAACTTCATTTTAATTATTTCTCAGGATTTTCTTTAACTTAGATCAGTCTATCATATCTATGTCATCCACTTCTGGGCACACATATTTAATTTTTTTGCTTGCTTTGCTACTTTACCTTTCTCTATATTTATATTCAATGTCTGTGTTTTCTGCTATAGTGACAGTAAAAATGGCTTCAATTATTTCTTTAATGCATTGATGCAGCTTTTTCATTAGCTTCCCTTCTTCCCAATTAGTGAAGAATTGATAAAACAGAGTGCTCTTGACTAAGTGAAATTGCAATTCAAAAAAAAATTACTGAAAAGAAAGCTTTAATATTCCTGCCTCCAGCACTTGAAGCAAGTTGAAGTCAACTAAATAAACAGATGGCTTTGAATGAAAAAGCCTGCCCATGCCCAGGTCTTGTCTTTCTCTTTTACTTAAAAAAAAAAAAAAAGATCTTCCTGCCTAAAAATAAACAATTTTCCAGTGCAAACTTAAATTTCAAAACTATTTAAAACAGATATGAAAAACTGATAAAACTGCTGGCCTCTCCAGAAATGAAATATATACATTTCACCGGTAAAATTTAGTAAAGAATCCTTCCATAGCACAAAGAACAGAGCAGCATTAGCTTTGTTTCACAAACGATTTGAATGACGTCATTAGTGCCATGGTTACAACATTGCTGTACAAAATGTCAGTCATGCTTCTTGTCTCTGATATAAGAGATAATTTCAAACACCAGTGAGTTCAGAGATCTATTTCCAAATTATAAAATAAGAGTAATCTTTCCATTTTAGAAATATATGATTCTAAAAAATCAGCAGAGAAGCATGTTCTATTATTAGCCTTAGCATTGTTCCACATAGAAACTCAATGCATATTCATCTTCAACCTCTGAATTTACAAGTATATGATTGGCAGACAATGAGTATCAGTGAATATAATATTGCTAAGAGAGCCAGCATTATATGGTGGATTAAATGCTGAGTAAATAAGAGGAAGATCCAGGTTCTAATCCTCCCTTAGGCATAGAAGCCAGCTGGGTGAAGTGGGGTCAGTCACTCCCTCTCAGTCCTAATCAGTATCAGGATCTGTGACAAGCTGGCTTATAGCTTCATTATAAGAACTAGGTAAGCATAATGCAGAAAGAAAAGAATCCTGCAAGAAGCACTAGAAAGAAAAACAACAGCAACTTATTTCCTCTAACATCAGACTTATTTACAGGTATATGCATTGCCACAGATAAAAAGAACATTCAGGGTTTTTTTTCAATATAGCTGTATGATTCCAGCGCTGAACTCTCAATTCAACATTTAAAACAAAGCAAAACAAAAAAAGCTGAAAAATACTCTTCACTTGGCAGCTATACATACATATCTTGAAAGGGTGTGTGTTATATTTTATATAAATGTATGTAATCTATGGTTTCCAGAAAAAAATAATTATCTCTGAAGCTGAAGATTGATTCTCCAGTGTACAATTGTATAAAATTATTAAATTATTTGTTTCTTAAGATGTTTTTAAAAAGTAACTGATAATCAAGCACTTGGATTTAAATCAGTTCAGTAGAGAAATAAAAACTGTAATATTATTTTCTTGAAAATGTTTCTCACTTAGCTGCCTATGATATTTTCCACATAGCTAAAAAGGGACAGGTGTCTGAGAAGTCCAAATGCCCATCCAACTTTCTTCATCTTTGAATAAAGAAAAGTCTACAAATATGCAAAATTTCATTTCAGCCAATACCTCACTTCATTTTAGAGTGACTCTGATCAGAACAAAAAAGATGCAAAGACTAGTATTTTTTTACCCCATTCCAAAGAAATTTTATCAACTATTGCTATGAGATTTATTTAGTTGAAAACTAGCTAGAAGCTGTAACTGATGAAGCTTACCTGTTGATGTATCGTACCTGACAGTGCCATCAATTAAACATTGATTTTGCAAATTCTGGATAGATTATCAATAGATTTTCAAACAGAATTCAAAGTTTTGGAGATAAACTATCAAGCCTTGGTTACTTGGCTTGGCTACTAAAAGTCTGGAAGACATTTGGTGTTGGTGGGATGGATATGTTAAAATACTCACTCTAAATTAAATTCAAAGAGGAGGAGCAAAATATGCTGCTTCTCTATATAAGTACCTTTGTCATAAAATATTCTACTTCCAAAGATTAAAATGACATCTATCCTGACAATTTTCCATTGAGCCTTGAAGACAGAATTCCTCTCCAGACATTTAATGAGTAAGAAGGAATTATTATCAGAATAAACTATTTTTTTAGTAAAAAAATATTTCATGGTTTTATATGAACTCTGGGAGTCCCTGCAAAATATGTTAGAAATGTGTCTAACAAATAAACAAAAATATTGTGTGTTGTAGTTTGCAAAGAAAAACTAATAGTCAAACAGCTGCTTTTATGTACTGTAAGTTCTCAGCTAATATTATTGTATTTTGTTATTTTTATTTTTTTTGTTTAAATAAGTGTTTTTATTCTATTTTTAACTATTAGCCTTCCAGAATTATAGCAAGCTTAAACATTAATAATTCTTGATGGAAAACATTATCAAGATAAAGATTCTAGCTCTCCAAAATAGAAAAAGTATTAAATCTAAAAGAGAAGTCCCATTCCCTTTTTATTTGTGCCTCATTTTACCTCTTGTTTAAATATATTCCTTTTAGATTTCCATATATCCATGGTCTATACAGAAGTCCCAAAGATTTTCAAAAATGCTTTTCCTTCCAATCATCTACAGAAGTGAAGAAATTAAACTATGATGATCTCCTCATAATATAGTCTTAAAAACCTTCTCTTTTAGAGCATCCAAATTTAATCTTCCATAAAGTTTTAACTAGTTATGGAAAAATATCTTTTTTAGATCTGAGATCTCAATTACAATAATAAACCTTTGTCACTGGGTGTAAAATTATTATGATAATCAAATTCAGTTACTTATTTTTCTGAATTAGAAATTATGCTATAAGGCCATTTGATAAAATTTGAAGAGTAGTGTTTAGCCATAAAGAAATTACTCAATGATTTGATTTTGTTTTTATCGTTGTTAATCACAAAAATAATCTGTTTTATAATTTTGCTTTAAAATCCATGTTGGGAAGATTTATTTTCAGTTACAGACTCACAACAATATATAATCCAAAGATTCAAAAGTGGCCTCTATCCCATTAAGTCCGTTCTCCTATTCAATGAGGAGGCGTGATGGCTCAGCAGTTAAACATGCTTGTCAGGTAGAAAACTGAAAGCCCGGTTCAAGACTTGAACACTGCACAATAGGAACTTCTGTTGCTTGCCCCAGCTTTTGCTCACCAGTAATTCAAACACATGCAAATGCAAGTAGATAAATAGGCGCTACTTAGGTGAGAATATAACATTTTCTGTGTGCCTCAGTGTATAGTCATGTTGGCCACATGACCACAGAAAGGGACTTCAGACAATGCTGGCTCCTTTGCCTAAGAAACAAAGATGAGCACTGTCCTCTAGAGTTTGATATGACCGGACAGGGGAAACCTTTATTTTTTACTTATTCAATGAAGGAATTTAAATTAAAGCAATCCTAATAAATGTCTAAGATTTTCTTCAGGACTACCAGTGGAGATTCAGACAATATAGATCTGAAAAGTAATGTATCACATACCATACCAAAGCAGATGTATTTTATAAAGAAAATGGAGTAGATGACTACAAGATATACGTAAATAGTGGAATGTTAGAGCAAATACATGAATTTATTATGCTACATTGTTTAAAAAAGATGGAGAAATATTAAGATTCACAAATATTTAATAGAAAATTGATAAGTGGTTTATGGTATGTTGTAAAGAATGACCACTGAAAAGAAATGGCTTTGGATAATAAGAGGGGTTTTCTGGCCACTTCATTAATATAAACACCAATTTTAGTATTTTATAGAAACATAAAATGTTAATGCAGTATGGATAGTTCCATAGCAAAATGAGAAGTAACATTGTTAAAAACTAATAGGTCTGAATGAATGTAAGTTGAATACAAAAGTGAATGACTACTTTGAAAAAAAATAGATTGATGTGGTCCTGTAGTGAAGAAAAAAATCAGTGAGGACTAACTTGCAAAACAAATAGATAAGGAAAACTGAATGGATAAAGATAAAAGATTGTGGTTGGGTATTAGTTGTTGAAATCTTCAAAAAGAAAGGTATGAAAAGCTATAGGGATTAATGTTGGTATAAATCCATTGTTGCACCCTCATCTAACCTATGTTTTTGTCTTAACTATTTTTATTCCTTTCCCACACTCTGTATAATATTACTTACATAGGAAGTAGAACAGATACTGCATGAATGTAAGTAACTTATTATAACTATTGTCTCCCTTTCTCCCATAGCACACAAGTCTATTTGTATATTTCAGTGTTTTCATCACCAGTATGCACAGGATTAATTTTACAGCCTGACTCAAATTTGTGAGTTGCAATTTGTTTTGTGTTAGCAGCCATAATTTAAAATCCCAGAAACTAAATCAGTCAGTACTTACAATGGTATTTCCTCTTCTGGACTAAAGCAGTAGATGATGCCACCACATGAATCTTCAGAATTTTGAATGTCATTGTTCAAAACTTACCCATTAAAGCAGGGGTCCCCAACCCTTGGTCTGTGGTCCAATACTTCCTACAGCCCATTAGGAATTGGGCCACGCAAGCACACATGCAAAACCATCTCCTCTCCCTCACTGCTGCCATCACAGAGCCAGAAAGGTTGGAGACCGTTGCATTAAAATATCTAGTGTTATGGTTGTAGCTGTTCTTTTTTGGTATCATTTCTTCTTTCATTGATTAGAAAAAAGACATAATTGCCAGAAGACCTGATAAGTCTTCAAAGTTTTTATGTCATATCCTTTCTTCTTGCTGCACACAGCCATCACGCTTCATGAATTGGTGGGACCGATTGGCAATGTTTCATATTAATTAGTCACCAGCTACTACAAATCATCCCTTTGTTTTCTTGCAGGTCACAACTATAACCACTCAGAGAAGCACTCTTCTATTTCCTGTTCTACGTTTACTCTTTTCTTTCCCCTTTTTCTTCTGCAAGGACCTGAAAATCTAGTTTCAATGATGAAGAATATGTTTTGTGTTTCTGGTTGTTTCTTCTGTAATTGTTCTTATGTTTGACTGCCTTCCAATGGACTGTTGCTTTACCCTTCAATTCTGTTATTTATTCAGTCAACAGAAAACAGCAGAAAAAAAGCAAAAAAACCCTCCCATCTTCACAATGGATTATCAGCAACTATTAGCTGAACCTCTCACAATCAGCAGTTATTCAGTAGATAATCTTTTTACTCACTCTGGTCACTCTCTTCTCTCCTTTGCCTTTCCTCCTGTTTCTTGGCTAAAAACATGTTTTCTTCCTAGAAACCTTTGTGGAATACCTTTAACATAAGCAATATTTTAGATCAACTTTTGCTCATCCTTGAGAATTGACTATACTATTGGCACTTAATCATTGGATAATGCCAGATACTGCTCATTCTCTTCCCCGATGGTAGACGAAGAATGAGTAATTGAGCTGATATATACATATGTGCTTAACTACCTATTTTTGGGGAGCATGTGTTGTGATCAATAGAGATTGTGACAAATCAGAATATTGTGCTCCATGGGAGGTTCATTCCTTCCTTCATATCTGCTTAGGGGAAAAAAGATTATCCAATAAGTGTCATTGAATGTAGTATAGTCCATCACAATCAGCCTCAGATCTGTAGGGCAGAAGTCATTTGGGGAAAATGGAATTTGATCTTATCAAAGAAACTGACCTCAACTATTTAAAAGCTAGGAGCTTAAATTATACTGATAGATTTGAGGATAATATAAATAGATACTGAAGAGACAGATCTGATTCCCTTTTATTACATTTTGCTTGCATCATTTTTCATTCAGTTCTGCATAATCTTAGCTATCAGCTTGGATAAATTTCTTCTGATGATGGTTTTCAAAAATAGTTCTTGCCATTGTATTACAATTCTCCTTTTTCTATATTATAATTTTTAAGTAAAGATAGAATGTTGAAAAAATGTTTGTACTAGTTCCTCTATCATTGGAAAATGTAATATTACATATTCCCAATATGATTAGTAAGTGCAATTAGATTTCAGAAGTCTGTTTCCATAAAAAAAATAGAACACTGTAAGAGTTAGTTCTTTTCTTAATGGCCAAGAAGCAGGTGTGAAGGATGAAATAGGTGAAATGAATAACTGAATAATAAAAGTCCAATAGCCTTTGCAGGAAGCAAGCTGCAGAATATCTGTCCTCAGATTTAGAAGACATTTGCACTTAGATGGCATATACTGTAAAAAGTGATGAAGTTTTTTGTTATGAAGAGAGAAAGTAAGAAAAACCATGAACCATGAATTATGTGCATAAATATATGCTTAAATGAATAGTCATTTAAATTGATTAATATTGGTAATATACAGGAAACACTCAGTGAAAAGTAGCAAATGAACAGAAAAATTAAGAAAACAAGATAAGGAATTTTCTGTTCATAATATGTATTCAACTTGTTGGTTTTGCCTTAAGAACTTTCCTGGAACAGAAGGAGACAGTTCAAGACACTGCAAACTATTAATGTCATTTGGACCTGCAGATATTTTTTTAAAGAGACTTACTGGTAATTGCAAAGCTTTACTATGTTTGCTCAGTGGATTATTAATTAAAATATACCATTCTTCTAAAGAAATAAAGGAAAACAACTACATAGAGCAGACAACTACTGAAACTAAACCCAATTATACTCTACAGAATAAGATGCCAGCAGAGCTGCAGAGAAATAATATCCAGTATATCCTCTTGGATATCAATAATTAGTGTTAAACTGACTAATCTTTGCATTAAAATCTATACTCTATCAAAGTGCACTATCTTTAATATGAACAGGCAGATCTGAGATGTAAAAGATATTAATAAAATATATTAGCCAAATTACTGATACAAGAACAGAAAGGGAAAATCAATTGATTAATTATATTTAGTATTGTGCATGATTGTGTCATATAAACAGATTTTTGATTAATATATGTTACTTGATTACCAATTTAATATTATTACAGTGATTTTGAAGCAAAAGTTAAAAATCTAAATAGTTGGACTTCTGCCTCCTCTCGAAAACCTTGGTACCTCCAAGAACTTTAATTGAGTAACAACCAGGGGTGAGATTCTATCAGTTCGCACCTATTCTCTAGAACCGATTGTTAACATTCTAAGCAGTTCAGAGAACCGGTTGTTAGAAGAAATTACTGGCCTAATCCTGTAAGGAAGGCAGGAAGGAAACATTCTGGTGTTGCTTACAGAAACTGCCTCTCCGTTAACCCTTATTACATTCTTGGCAGGACTAGACTTCCTGTCTCAGGAACATCTCTGGAGTTTTCTTCCCCTCCTTTGCTGTTACTTTGCTTGTGTGGAGTAACCATTCAAAGTTACAATGGCACTGAAAAAAGTGACTTATGATCATTTTTCATACTTACGACTGTTGCAGCATCTCCACAATCATGAGAGGCCAGGCGAGGAAATGCGTGCCTCGATGTGAGTGATATTGAGTTGGCCAAGCTCAGCCAATAACATGACCACCAAGCCACATCAACCAGTCACATGACCACCAAGCCATGCCCACCAACTAAGCCACGCCCACAGAACCGGTTATTAAAAAATTTGAATCCCACCCCTGGTAACAACACAGGAATTCCAATCTGTGTTCAATAGAGACTACATCTGTTAATGTTTATCTAGTCCTCTTTGCCAAGAAAAAAAGACGAAGGAGCATCCTAAAAAGCAGCATCCTAAATGTTTTGCAACCAGTTAGTGTAATGTTGACAGCAGCGGCTTCACTTTAAGCATGCAGAAAAACCTTTTATCAAGTCACAACAAAAACACTGGCTCATAATCAACTGAAGGATAAGCCTATTTAAATCATGACATCAAACTTTGTCAGAATAGTTGCTCCATTTGCACAATAAAGACTGGTTATAATTTTTTCAGACTAGGATTCATCCAGTTGGGCAAAGGCACAATGTTTGATTAAAATAGATCAATGCATGTTTGATTATAGAAAGCCTACTGTATTATATTTTACCTTGACTCTGATTTTAATTTATTTGATGTTAATGAATGGGAAAGAGACTATGTCAAAAAAAATTAATATATGACAGACTTATTTACCTTCTACTTCATGAATTAACACATACCAAGTAATTATAATATATGAACCAAAATTTATAACATTTCTATTGTCCTATTTTGAGAGCCAGCTTAGAATTCTAGAAACGAAAACCATTGTATACTAATTTCATTTTGCAGGGAGAACACAAGAGTTGTATTGTGGCTATCATTTTGATGTAGTTAACAATCTCTGAATTTCTGAACTATTTTATTATTTTATTAGTGTCATTTTATACCTAGGGAAAAAGATGTCCTATAGAATTTCCAAAGAATAATTTAATCCCTGGATATTATCTTTATTTGGTTAAGTATTAGTTCAACTAAGTCCTTTGTTTCAGTCACAAAATATTTAAAAACGCCACTTTTTGTAGATAGAAGCCTGGAGGACAGACAATAAAAAGTTATAACTCAAATTTCCAATACAGTATCTGCAAATAAACACTGAGAGCTCTATAGCAGACTATCCAAACCTAATGACAACTAAATGGATGCATGTTATAAACAGATGCCACTTTTTTGATAATTATCATCTCATAGATGAATGTGAATTCAATCTTTACTTAACAACTGCCTTGTTTAATAACTTAGCCATCACTCTGCTAAACAAATAATTCCCTCAACACTGTTCAACTATTTACAAAGTGTACACTACTATTACTGTTAATATTCTCATCACTCCTTATCACCCATCCCCTCCCACTTGTGACTGTAACTTTGTTGCTTGTATTCTTACAATTTATATTGACTGTTTCCTAGTATGATGATTGTTGATTATACCTATGACTATCATTAAGTGTTGTACGTTATGATTCTTGATTCTTAACGAATGTTCTTTATGTATACTGAGAGTATTTACACCAAGACAAATTCCTTGTGTGTTCAATCACACATGGCCAATAAAGTATTCTATTCTATTCTATTCACAGTTACAACATTGATGAAAACAACCAACCTTTCTATTTATGACCTTCACAGGTCTATAAAGCAAAGGAAAACTTAAGTCTGATCATAAGCACAGTCATGATTTCACTTAGTGACTTCTTTGCTTAATGACTGAGTTACCAATCCCAAATGTGGTCACTAAATAAAAACAATCTGTAATGTATGTATATTGGAAAGAATATTTTAAATGGCCTGTGCATAAAGAAATAAATACATTTCCATATGGGCATGTGAAATATATGTATTTATTTCCTTACTTTAAACAACTTCAATTGAATAGCTGATTGTATGCATTGCATACCTTTTTGATAAAATATAATAGTCAAAAAGTATTATATTAAAATATAATACGTATAAAAAGTTATTACTTACTACTATCAATAAGAGATAAAAGTAAAAATCTAAACATCACAAAAGCAAGAGATAGTAAATTTTGAATCCTACAGAGATCGCAGAAACTTAGGCACTTAGGAGAAACTATAGGGAAGTAAGTCCATAATATAGTTTAGCACTGTGGTTAAACACTATTGAAAATTTTGAAAGGAATTCATTTGGAAGCTTTGAAGGCAATGGGGAAGGTACGCAAATACTTATGTCTTCTTATCTAATCTTACAGAAATATTCAAATGTCAGTGCAGCATTCAATTTTCCAGAGAAAAATTAAAGTTCAAATAGAAGATGGTTAAGAAACTTTGCTGGAAGAGTGAACAATTTTTAAATGGTTCATATTTTCACTTTGTGATCACAGGTAGCTTTGCTATTAAAAAATTAGTTTGAAGAAGGTTTCCTAGGCTGATGATAGGTACAACTGAAAAATGTTGTTCTAATAGCAAAAGGCATGAAATATGTTTGGGGAGAAATTATAGTAATAATTATCTTTGAAAATAGACATCTGGATTTTCTAAAATGTTTTTGTTGAGTAAACCCATTTTTCCCCTTTATAATACTCCTATGACTCCATAACATATGTTCTGTTAAAATTAGTCTTCTTTCAATTTTAATTTTCTCTACTAAAGTTAAATAAAAGTTATTATTAATAAGCAGCCATTTGTCTCATAAGAACCAAATGCTATATAACAATTCCAAAATATTTTCTTACCATCATTTTGTTATTTTTTTTATTGATACTTGTTTGGCTGAATAGAAAAAAAAATGAATTCATTCTGTATTCTGTCTTTTGGGGAAAAAATACAAGCAAAACAAAAAGATCACTTAGGTTTATTTGGTGTCAGAAAGTTCTTTGATCCGGTAGAAATATCTGACAAGGAAGGCAGAGGCACCTAATGATGTTTTTTTTACTTTCATCCCATTCTACTCCAAAAGGCCTATCAAGTCTTCAGAGCAAATGCAAATTGGGAAGGCAAATATCTGACAATTATCTACCCACCTGTCCCTATAAATTAACCACACAATAAATTTAAAACTTTCCAAAACTGATATCTCAGTTTAAATAAATAACTGCTCACACTTTTTTTCTTCTGAAATGTTCAGAAGCAATACAGAAATAACAATTAATACATGCTGGGCAGATAAACCACGGGAAATTTAGCAAACTAATATAAAATCTTTGTGTATATTTCTGAGATTGTGCTCTCAACTTTTTTTTTTTAACTCCTGGAGAAATTGTATACTATAATTGTCCAGAAATCCTTAAAATGGGCAAGATTAATACTACAAAATTTTGAATATATAATTAAAATTATAAGAGTTCAAAATGTAAAGACAATTATTTTTTTTTTAAATTGCCCTAAAATGGTAATGTGAAATAACAGCAGTTCACTGTGCTTGTCAGCCAGCTCTTTTTCAGAATTCTTCATCACTTGGTGGTCTCCCTAGTGGAGCTGACAACTTATCCCTTTTGAAGCCTAATCCTTTTCCACAAATGTGATGCTCTGCCATGTTTTTTTTTGCTCCTGTTTATTCATTAAAAAGTCTAAATTATTTTAGACTATTTTAGATTGACCTTTTGTGACAACTTATATGTCTGGGGGGAAATATCATCAGTTAACATGCTTCAGTAAGCTTAGGACTCTCCAGATTCACTATCAAGATTCTGGGTTTAAATTCCCTTATGTTTTTCAACTACAAGTAAAAGGAAACCGTTTTCTTCATTTGATATCATTATAATCATGGTTCGGATGAGGAAAAAAGATGATGGCAGAAAATACCAGCTGAAAGAAATTAGTGCTGCATTACCTTAATTTGTCCTGCTTTGGTGAAGCATTTAGGGGGTAGAGAGAGATTTATTCATGACTTTTTAAAAAACAATTGCATTTCCTACCAGTTTTCTTTTTATTCCAATCTCTATCTTGCAGTTTTTGCCAGACACTAAGCATGATCTGTGAGTTGTTTTGATTCTGTTCCCATCCTTCTCTGGAGTTTTTCTAATGCTACTGATATTATGCTTTCTGTAAGTGATGTCTACAGTAGAACCCATTCTTTGGAGTCTATAGAATAAAAGAAAAAGCTGACATTCTTGAAAGATATGGAGACAAATCTGTTTCTACTTAATAATTCCCATGAAGATTTTCATAACTTACTATTATATAAAAAAGAGTGGGAAGACTACATCTGTCCATTTGTGTAATATGCTGAATTCACTGATGTACTAACACAAACTGCAAGCAACAAACAGCATTCACCAAAGAAACCTATAATTAGCTATGAAATCTAAATTTAATACTAAGAGACAATTTCTGTCTGCAGGGACAAGTGAATCCCGGAAAGCATAGCGAGTCTAAACATGGAAAACCAATTAATTTAATCCAACTCCAGCACCTCAGCAAAGAACAACTCAAAATATTTTTTAGAAAAAATCAGACTCAAAATAATAATATTTAAAAATTAATCTTTAAGGAAAAATAATAATATTTAAAAATTAATCTTTAAGGAAAAAGCAAAATGTATATAGCATTACAATAGTTTCTGGTGAGAATAAAAAATAGAGATGCCATACTGAGTACTGAACAGATTTCTACGTGTGGAAAGTTTCTTTCTGTTCCTACAGATTTAAAAACAATTCCACTATTTACCAATAAATGTAATTATAGTGGGAGTTTAATTTGACAATGAAATGTAGTTGTTAAGATGTTAGATTTGTATCAGGAAGCTCTAAGTTTGTCCCTATTCAAACTCCGAATTGACCATGAGGTTATGGGCCAATCATACTCTTTCAGCTCAACCAAATTACAGAATTGTTGTAGTGCTAACAAATGTATAAAAGAATTCCATGTATGACACCTTGGGCTCTCAGAAGAAAAAAAGTAAATACATAAATAAAATATTCATATAATGAATATCTGGCAAAACCATGCATTTAAAAGTTAACTACTTTTTCTAATTTTGAAAAAAAAATGTAATAACATAAATGCATATGGTATCCAGGCAAGACCATACTTAAGAATTTGTGCAGTAATTCTTTAAAGGACTATTACATTATCACAACATCTTTTGGGAAAAAATAATAAGAACAGAGAACAGAGCATTGCTTTTCCCATTTTCCTATCCTCCAATTTCACAAAATAGGGTTTCATAAACCAAACTAACTGAAATATATGATTGTAATACAGGATCTGTAAATGAAGTTAAGGAACAATGAATTGTTTTAAAGACTTGGTATAATACATTATAGCAAAACCATTCAAATTCTTCACCCCCAAAAGTAGGATGGAGATTTTAGTATTATTAGTTCTGGGAGCCTCGTTGCATTGGCAGAGATTCTTGTTGTGGCTCTCTTCATCGCGATGGTAATTCATGTTTAAACAATTATGCCTTGGTTTAACAAAGAGAATTTGGATATCATTCAATAAAGAATCTTTGGGTAGTGTCACTAACTCAGCATGGAAATCTGACTCATTTAGGGATCTAGGCCTTATTCACATTATTGAATGCAATGCAAGATATGATTTTAGTTCTTGCATTTCATTCTTGTAAAGCTTCAATTTGTTAGGCATAAACCTAATACACCACTACTGCACTTAGCCGTATTGTTGAAAAAATATCTTACATTACACACAATAATTTTGAGAATGAAATAGAATAATAATTTGCAAATTAAAGCAAAGATCTCCAACTCTCTGAGAAGATTTGAGTTCAAAACAAGTTTTCTATAAATGACTACTCTGAATTAATGAACTATGTGGAAAAGTGAAGTACAAATACAGTAGCCATGAATATTCAACAATCTTCCCAAAGGGTAGACTCTCCAGGCTGGTCTTCAAGTAAGAAAGGTTTTCTGATTAGCTTCTTGTTTGCTAGGTTAATTAGCCTAAGCAATAATTATCCTCTTTTTTAAATCAAGGTTTAGAGAAGAAGTAGGGAGGAGGATATAAATTAGAAAAATGCCCACTTAAATAAGAAACCAAAGCATTTGGAGCAAAGTATCTTTCCCACCAAAGGAATGCAGAACAGCCTCAAAGTTCACAAGGTTACAAGTAATATAGGTCTGGAAATGGTACATAAGAGTTACAAGAGCAACGTAAATTATAACATGCCCTATGAAAAGGAATGTAGGGGCTGATAATACCATAATGGGATGACCTCCCATTATGAACCAGACAATATACACGGACATTAAGGTACCCCGGAATTAAGAAACAAAGAGCTATTTTTGATGAAAGTGTGCACAAGAGGCAACCAGAGAGAGTGAGAAGAAAATTTGAACTTATAAAATTGGCTTTGAACATTGAAATGAATTAATTTGGAGGTGGAAAATTTAGAGGAAAATATCTGATTACAAAATGCTTGGAAATTAAACTGGATAATTATTGGACTTTTGGCACTAAATAGGCATAATTAAATGCTGAAATTGAATGTGTTAAAAAGAAGAAATAGCTCATAACTGGAATTAGCGAAATTAATAGAAGTTTAAAAAGTAAAAAGAAAGGGTGGAATGTGGAAACAGAACTGAGAGTGCCACCTAATGGTACAGGAAATATTTCAGTGACTCTTTGAAAAGTGCTTGGTCTTTCTAAAATTGGAATGTAAAAGGAAATAAAAGGAACTCCACTATAATAAAATAAAAACCCTGAAAAGTGAAATACTAGAATACTACAAGGAAAAAAGATACGTGAAGAAATTGCCTTGGATTATTTCATGACTTTGGGAAAAATTTGGAAAAGAAATTAACTGAAGGAACTTGAAAACAAAGACTTATGGACATTGATTGTTGAAATTAAATATAAAAGACGCTGGTTGAAATAAACTACTGGACATTTGGATTGGATATAATTATCAAAGGAGGGAGAAAGGAGAAGTGTACAAAATGGGAGAATTATACTGGAAATGAGACTGGAACTACAAGATATGAAGGAAATTATGAAAGAAAACATGGAAATGTATAGCATTATGTTACAAAAATTAAAAATGGCGATTCAAATTGAAGAACAAAGAGAACCGGAGGGGGGGGAGCTAAAGAGGAAACCAGCTTTAAAGAACAAGTGGAACAACGAACATTAAAATAGAGAGGGAAAAGAATTAAAGTTAAAAATTTGGTGTTTTATGTGATAATTAAAGGGGGAAATTGTTTGGAGAGCTAAATAAAGGAAAAGGAAACAGCAGAAGAGGGAATTACAGAGAAAAGATCGAGAGTGGGAGGGGGACAAAATAAATAATTGGAATAAGAAATGGAGGAAAATAATAAAGGAAAAAAGAGGAATTAAGAGAAAGGACCAGAAAATGAAGGGAGACAGAAAGCAAACAAGAATGAAAAGAAATTATATAGTCAGAAGGATGAGAGACAATGGGTAAAAAAGAGTAGGGAGGGAGATTCTGCAAGGTAATTTGTTGTGATATATAAGAATATGGATTTAAAAATAGACGAGATTGAAACTGATTTTTTTTCTTTAAGAATTATTGTTAAAAAAATTTAAATTTTATTAAAATAGATATGGAAATGGGAATTTATTATAAGAATATTGATATTTAATAAAGCAATAAATAAAGTTAAAATGAATTATGAGAATTGTAATGGAAAGATTAATATCAGCTTCTACAATTAATTGAATAAATTAATATTTTTGGAATATATAGATGATTTATAAGGTAATTGAGAAAAGAATATCATAACAGAATCTGACTTAAAATATATATGCATATGTGATATGTGGTAATTAGGAGAATATTGTTAGTAATGTAGAATGTGGCAATTAAAAATGACAATATTATGGTAAATTTTTATAATGAATTAAAGGGAATAAATTGAAGGAATGTATAAAGTAAATAGGTAGCAAGCTTGAATTGACAACTAAAGGGGACAATTTTTTGAATAAGGATGAAATTTATTGAATAATGAATGGAATAACAATATGTGACAAAATTGCAAATGTGACAGATAAAAGCAATATGTGTAATGAATATAGAAATGAAATAAGAATTTTAGATAATATTGTAAAATAAGCTATGAAAATATTTTAAGAAAAATGAAATAAGTTAAGATATGAACTGGAATTGGATAGAATAAATGTAATGAATTTAATATTTGAGAATATTCAGAGGAAAATAGAATAAATAATAAGGTGATATGAAATTGAATAAGAAAGATGAATATGTAACTATGGTCATGTTTGTATTGAAATGTAAAAACCTGGAACCACACTGTTCGCCAAGAGATGTTTTTTAAAATATAAAAATAAAAGAAATATTTTTTAAAAAAGAAAACATTAGTTTTTATTATATGTCGCCTTCCCTCCAGAGTCAACAGGCAGGTTGCCTATTCTGCCTAATGTACAATGCATTTCATCATATATGTAAGGACAGAACATTATTTAGCATCCATCCACCCACCCCCTCCAGTCTTCGCTGAGCACTGATTTTGGTGTACTAGTTGAATGTAGAGCACAGCTATGCATGAATGGTAGCAGGCTTGTTCGACTGATATATCAGATGGGTGCTATGAATTCAAAGCATATTTATGGGGCAAAGGACAGTTAATTTGCTTGCTAAAGGTCATCTCATGGGTTCTGCAAATTGAGAACACCTATTAGGCATTGGTAAGCGTGTGACTTTACCTTTCTGTTTCCTTTTCAGTCTCTGAAATGGGGCTCTGCCCTTGCATTTAGCAAATGTGGTCCAAAATAAATTCTAGATTTTAAGTGAAAATAAATTTATATTTATGTTCTCAATGATCTTCTGTAGCAAAATTAGATTTGGTTACATGTCCTCACCACTTGTCTGCTTACTATTTTGGACTTACTGCTTCGTCTTCTCTTTGATTCTCCTCATAATGTGTTTTCATCCTTTCCTCCATACTATTTATCTGGCTTGTCTTACCTGGCTTGTTTTATATGATACTGACATATCATATAAAACAATTCCCATTTTTAAATCTTTCATTTTATTGCAATTAGGGTGCTATCTAATTCTTAGAATTAGTTTTAGCTTTGGTTCTTGGACAACTCTAAGCAATAAGGCATAGAAAGACCTTAAGAGTTACCATGTGGTAAAATGGCGGGCTAATAAATTTAAATGATGATGATGATGATGATGATAGTACAAGTACAATAATAATAGGGGTACAAATAGGAGTTTTGGAAGCCTCAGACTGTTGCACAACCAAGTCAAGGAAACTACTTCAACAAAATACATAAAGTGAGTCTGGAAAATCTTGAGATCAGAGCTGAGCTGAGGAAATATCATATAGGCAATTAACACCTGTGCAGTGCCTGTAATACGATACTCAGCTGGAATAATTGACTGGACTCAGCTAGAACTTGATAACTTGGATCAAAAAACAAGAAAACTAATGACAATGCACCAAGCTCTGCACCCAAAAAGTGATGTTGATTTATTGTATTTGCCAAGATCTCAGGGTGGCAGAGGTCTCTTACAGGTGAAACAAACTGTGGAAGTGGAAAAACATGGCTTAAATGACTACATTAAAAAAGCAAAGGAGCCTCTGCTGAAGGAGGTGAACAAGGGAAATCTCTTGAAAACAACAAGATTAAAAGCAGGAGATCAAAAGGAAACAATTGAGCATCGGGTTTCTAACTGGAAAAAGAAGCCTAGGCACAGTCAATACCTGAAGGACATTGAAGGAAAGGCAGATACAAAGCTAACATGGAGATAGTTGGGATTAGGAGTGCTGATGAAAGAAACCGAAGGCTTCATTTCTGGCTGCCCAAGAACGAGTCTTGCAGACCAATTCCATGAAAGCAAAAATTCTACATGTCAGCAACAACAGCAAATGTTGCTTATGCAACGAGAAAGGTGAAACAGTGGATCACCTTATCAATGGCTGCAGCAAAATCTCACAGAATAATTATCTACAATGTCATGATCTAATTGCCAAAATCATACATTGGGAGCTTTGCCAGAAGTTTGGGTTCAAATGCAAAAGTTACTGGGAACAACAGATTGACAAATTTCTTGAAAATGAGGAAGTCAAGATCTCGTAGAACTTTTGGATCCAAACAGACAGACATCTGGCCCACAACACACCTAACATCACTAATGTAGAAAATAAAAAAGTCTGATTCATTGATATTACAATACCAGATGATGCACAAATTGGCACAATAATAAAAATAACAAAATATCATGATTGCAAATTGAAGTTGAGCAACTATGGAGAAAGAAAACAATGGTTGTACCAATCATAAAAGGAGACTTTGGAGCAATACCTAAAAGGTTGCCAAGATACATGGAAATTTTGAATTTATTAGATCTGAATATCTTGACTTTGTAAAAAAAAAAAAAACATTCTACTTGGAATTGCCTATACTCAGACGCTACCTTAACAGCTCTTAAATCCCTGGTTACGACTTGAAATATTAAGTTTTTACTTGTCCCAGACTATGAATCGAATTTAAGATTAAATCAATATTAATATTAATAACAATAACAATAATAATCTACACGGTTACAGGTGAAACATGTAACAGTGATACCCACTGTCATCGGGGCACTTGATATCATGTCCAAGAATTTTACAACACATCAAGAAATCGTAGCTTCCTGTAATAACAGCAGTGGAACTACAAAAAACTGTGCTACTCAGAACATCATATATTTTAAGAAGATACTTGATTGATACCTAGGACACTGGCAGCCACCGGTATCAACCATTAGCACCAATCACTGGTATTTGTGATACATTTTTAAATGTTCAGCTGACTGAGTTATTATCGGAATAAAAGAGATGATCATGATGATGATGATAAATTTTCAACGTTCAATTCAATGATGGAAAAATGATATTGGGAGAAACTCTTCCTGTAGACATTTAACTGAAATACTTGTTATAGAAAAACAAAAAGCTAAAATAGAACAAATTGAAAAGCTGTTTTGTATAAATGATGACTTGTACAAAAATTGGACGTGGTAATGTGGATGTCACTGCCAATACTGAATACATTGTCTTCTGTTATAGTTGCCTATCAAATCAGTTTAATACATTTCTATATTGCTTTAAGCAGCAGTAGTGATAACGCTCAACCTAGCTTTTCCCAGTTCTATTATATTGATTATATTTGGTCACCAAGACTAGTCATTTTCTTTTGACCCAATATTCATAATAATGGAAATAAAACAAAATAAGTAATTTCTAGAGTGCAAACAAGTACTTCCCAATCAATTGCATTCAGATCCTCAGATATTAAACGAACTCAACTCATTTTGTGTCTATTAAGGGAATAGTTCACCTGGCTTGTTTACCTTCTAAAATCTCTCTCCTTATGAATATTGAGAAAATAATAAAAGTTTATAATTTTATTCATAGGATGGAATATCATTTGTGAAACAATGTAAGTGGATGAAACATGTCAAATTCCTTAGAAATTGGTATCTTTTCTTTTATATCATGGCAGATGGGACAAGAAATAGCTGTTCGCACAGTAACTAGGATTTAGGGAAAGATTTTAAAACAACACTTTCCATTAAAGTATTTCAGGTAAATGCCCATGAATCTTTTGTTTTGAGACACAATGAAATGAACATTATAATGAAGAACATATATAGCAATTTTCAGCTAGCTAGCTAGATGTAGAGAGTGAGGGAAATGACCTGGATACAAATATTCAGAAACTGTTACATAAATAAGGACAGAACTATTCTAGGGTAGGAGATAGTATTAAAAAGATGACTCCTCCCTGACTCACTCGGATTTAAGCAGGAAAGCAAGAGAAGAATAATCAGATTTGCAAAATTTGTAATTACAGTCTGTTTCAATGAAGCATAGTCGGGCCTTCCCATAAGGTGTTTCCTGATGTGGTCTATTTCAAAGTATTCACAGATGGAAATGGAAGACCCTATGACAAAGTATAGTCCTTCTTAGATATGATAAAACAGATAGTTAGAGATTAAGGACAAGGATAAATTGTTAACAAGATAATTTTTTCTTTAAAATGTAGCCTTAACCCATCCAGGTAGATAAGACAACACTTCTTTTTTTCTGTGGATGGAAGAAGGGAAGTAGTGAGAGGAACAAGTAATTAAACATTTGACATTCCAGGAAATTATTATCTCCTGTCCCATGGTGCTATGATTTGGGGGCAGGAATGTCAGTGAACTGAGTTTAATAATCCCTCTTCTTTTCTTTTTCATCAAGGTGTTTTGTAAGACCAAGCTCCAACTATTTTAGAAATCAAATAGCATATGATATAACATGTGGTAAAATCCCTGAAATATATATCAAAAGCAATGAATCAAAGATAATTTTTGAATCAGAGGTAGGGAATATGAGCACCATTTGATATGCTTCAAATGAATCTAATTGTCCCAGTCATCTTTGAGTTTAAGTTTTATATTACGTGGACGTATGCACAGTTCATTCTTACACAAGCATATCCAACCCAATTTTATGCTCTGAGCCATTTTCCCACTGCAATCAGTGAGGGTATGTATTATTAACCATTTCTATGCACAAATGCAGTTTATATGTTTGTTACATCTAACAGATTGACACTTATTTTTCCATATTTTTTTAAATCAAACAAAATAATATTGCCTATCTAGTTCCAATGTCACCGTTAGCAGAACCGGAACATGAAGACCTACAATAAACAGGGAAAAATGCAGAGCAGTATTTCTTGAATTCTTTTCCAATCCCTTTTCTGTCAGTGACCCTAGGAGGCTATTCTATGTAATGAAGTGCTGTGTGTTTCCTAATTATTGTAGTAAAATAATCTACTAACTATTTTATTAGCTCATGGACTAATTTTAAAGATACATTTCCTTCAAGAAATTTTCTTGGCAGTAATATGAAACTAATTTCCCATTATCTTATTCCAGGATATTTTCAACTTCCCAATTTAATTTATGATTACCTAATGTTATTGCTTTCTTTACGACTTCTACTGAACAGTTGTTTTAATTACTTTGTTAGCCCTTTCTGGATCAAATCATCTAAAGGGAAAATTTAAAACATATTTCCATACAATGAGAACAGTAAAGATCAATTTTTACTTTTTAAAAAAATATGGATTTTAACATGCTTCTACTAGCTTCCCGGAAATATATATATATATATAAATAGTTATCCATATTTTCTGCAGCAAAGAAATGGACAACTCATAGTTTCTGAACCACAGACCCTAGCAACCCATCTGCAAACCCAAAGCTCCCCTTTCAAATGATATCACCAGAATTCCATAACAAATTATCCAAGATCCAATTGCACAATATTTTGTTGATTTGGGAGGATCTGAGTAATTTTAGAGGCAGCTATAAGAATTCAGATCTGACATTGAAGTAGTATATCAGGTTTTGGAAACAATGAACAGTAGTCAAATCAAGATAACTTTGCCAATTCATTGATGTTTCATATTCAAGTTGTGACTATTTTCTGTAGAAACTAAGCATTCTAAACTCATTAAATTTTATTTGTAAAATAAAGCACATGCTTTCATCAAGTGATAAACAGGTGGGTATAACCTATTTTATACTGAAGTTTCTGAATCATATGCAAAGACAACCCCAGATGTGATCATGTAATTATCTCTCACTGCTAAAACAAAACAATTGTATGTCCCTCACATCTCTTATTACATATACAAAATTTTTGGAATATTTATTTTTCTGTTATTTCTACATAATGTAGAAAATTATATTTGCTATCTATATTTTCGTCCAAATGGAAATGTTTAGTCCAAATAGAAATGTCTGGACAATCTCAGAAGAAAACAAGTATATATATTTTCCCCATGCTTATCTATACTTCAATGCATATCTGTCCATATACCTGTCTCCAGTTCCTTCTTTTAAAACATGGGCACTATCATATCAGCTCACATATGTGGGAAATGAAATTGAACAATATCCACTGCAACACTGGATAACTGGTAGGTATAAAGAATTTTAAAACTATGAAATATTGAGAATAGACCAGTAGAACTTACTTCTAGCACTATGACATATTTCAATTTGGAATAGTAATATTCAAAAGAATGCATTTGAAGATATTATGATTTATATTTTAAAAAATTGTCCCAAATTAGACAAATTTGATAGTGCTAAAGTCTACAATCCATGATGAATATTTTTAGTCTGTGGTCATGTGACAGTTTTTCATAATGGTCTTTCTATTGGTCAGAACTCAGGGAATTCCAGAGTTTGCTACATGCATATATATATAAACAGGCAAAGATAAAGAGCTCTTTTTTAAAAAAGTTATTGCTTAGTGCAAAAATAAACTTTTTATAACATGATGTCTTTTACATTATTTGTCTATTCTGTAGGTAAAAATGCCAAAGAAGAACAAAAATTCTAATTCAACAATAGTAGAACATCTATTATCTACATACTTGAGATTCTGTTTCTCCTAACACTTAACCCTTTAACAATTCGGTTTTTTATTCGCAAATATAACTGAAGTTTTTTTTAATTAATTAAGATAGAAAATATTAGGAAATTTAAATAGTTATGTAGAAACAGAAGACATAATTATGGAACAGATATCTAGATAGAAAATCAGCAGAAATTCATAGAAAAAAACTACTCATTCTTTATTGTAGACTTTAATTAATGCAGTTCAGACCAGATCAGTTTCAATCAAAAACACAAGGAATGAAATGCCCCAAATTGTCAATCTAATCTATCTGACTGCTAGACCTTCCTTCAAGGTGCTTCACAGAGGGTTATTTTACCCTACAGTCAAATGAAAATCAAAATATAGCAGTCTTGGGTTCGTAAAACACCCCAAAGCAGGATAATAGTGATTACATCAGACTAAGAAAATGAATAATTCAGAGAAATAATTTTTAAAAATTAGTAAAGATTAATCAGAATTCACAAATATAGTATGTATTTACATATGGACAGGAGCTGCATAAATGATCCAATTATACATTCTTTTATTACTGCAGCTGGCTCTGAAAGAGGACAGAATTTATATTTTCTTAAAGTATAAAAGAAAAAGTCACATATCTCCTGCTAAATAAATATCAATACCAAAGTCATCTTACCATGTATGTGCCACTGTGAAACGTCGACGTTGACGGATGCTTTTATTCACCAGCAACTTTCTGAAAAAGCATGGAGAGTTCCTTGGAGAACTGCGGGGGGATATTTTCGGAGAAGTGGTTCTGTTCCCGGACACTCTGGGCAGCTCAAGTTCTAAATGCATTTGTTCTTTGAAAGTCTTTATATAAATATCGGTTTCCGGAGCACCAAGTTCCCTAGAAGAATCTTTTGCTGTCATAGCTTATTATGTTAGCTCTCACCATACAGAAAACACAACAATAGCACAGCCCAAAGACATTGCTGGGGATTCAAATGCTGATAAATTGACAAGCTCTGTGCTGATCATTCATCGCATGTAGATCTGAATGAAAAGGCTGCCTGAAGAAAGGGCAGCATAATCGAAGAATGGATAAATCAATCCTGTCAGAAAAGAGCTTTATCAGGCTTGGCTTTGGCTCTGAAAATGCACCACAGTGCTTTCTGTTTCGGTAGCCTCCTTGTGGATGTGGGTTGTCTGCAGGCTACATGGTGTGACACTCACTGAATTCATTCAGCAGCATATGCAGCTCATGAAAAATTCATAAGGACTCCCCGTAAGCCCTTTGCCAGATAATGTTCAGATTAAAATACCTAATCAACAGAAATAGAACATTGTGATGCTGTTTCTCCCTGATCCCTGAAAAATGACTATTCCCCTTCCTATTATCAGACTTAATTGAAAATGGTTAGTTGATATTCAGCTTGTTTCGTTTAAAAGGGTGTTCATTCAGAATTATCTGTTCACAGCTCAGATTGCAACTGCTCCTCCTACGACCTGATGATTGGTTCAAATTATTTTGACAACTGGGTGGTCGTCCTTCCCTATATCTTAAGACAGCACAACATTTTATCAGTCTGACAGCTTCAGAACAGATTGTATACAAGACACCAGTTTTATAATCTTTGAAAAAATGCAAAACTATCATCAGAATGTGAGAGAAGACCTGTTATGAATTTAGGGCAAATTGAAATATGTCTGACACCAATAATAAAAAAGATCAAGAATGAGCTATAGCTTTACTAATCCTATGTTTCCTAAAAACTTTAAGACCATAAGGGAAATGTCAATGCTAGGGTGAAAACAATAGTAGGGTAGGCAGGCAGAAAGCACTTAAGCACATTTAAGAATTAAATGATTGCTAACATCTTGCAAAGAAACAATTAACATAGCAACTTCTGAAATCAGGCAGAAAACTTCAAAACTTTATAATCAGAAATGCAAAGAGATGGTGAGTTAGTGCTTGACTCACTGTAATGATTCTTAAATCCAGCCTTTTTAATTGACATAGGAATATAGTTTTATCTAGTATACTACATTTTGGATCTTACACCTTGGATATGAAACATCTCAGCAAATTTCAGCCCTATCACCTAGCTGTGGCTAATCAAACATTGCATTACACAAAAGCTACACTGGCTCCTGGTTTTCTTCAGGGGCAATTTACAATTATGGTTATTTCTCTTCATCTTTAAAGTCTTATGTAACATGGGATCAGGTTATTTGTGGAACTCAGGATATCTGTTCTTCCCATCAGATTGGTTAGGATAGGCATGTTCCAGATCTCTTTCCTTAAATGATTCCATTTTGCGGGACCTAGACAGGTTCCCTTAACCATTTCAGGATGTGAAGGAATGTAGTAGGCTGAATTCCCAGAAAGGCAGGGGGTGGAGGTGCACTCCAGAGAAATAAGAGGCAGCTCAGTCCAAATATTTTGTGTGAGAGAAAGAGGGTGAAGACAGTTCCTTCCTAACAGAGGTGATATTCAGCAGGTTCTGACCAGTTCTGGAGAACCGGTAGCGGAAATTTTGAGTAGTTTGGAGAACCGGCAAATATCACTTCTGACGAAGATTTTACAGTATCCTTCCCCTGCCACGCCTGCCAAGCCATGCCCACAGAACCAGTAGTAAAAAAATTTGAATCCCACCACTGCTTCCTAATAGTTCTCAGAATAGATCAATGCAAATAGTAGAGTGCTTAAACTGGCAAGATTCTGTCTATAGGTGTGGAAACAATAAAGAACTCAGCTTGGAAGTATCACCACATGTCATTCTTGGGTTTTGGACCCTTGTCCCATGGAACATCCTCCCTCTTGAGATCCAGCAAGTGCCTTTTCACTTTCTGGAAAACAGAAAGAACTGGCTTTTCTCATGTTGGAATAGTATGAAGTTAGAATGGGAGAAGACTATTGTTGGCTGTATCAGGCAAGATTGATTATGGCACCAGGTTTTTCTGTTTTATTTTCTGTTTTTACTGTTTGCACACACATATTCTTTGGTTGTGAGCTACCCAAAGATTAGTTTTTAAGATAGGTGGCCATGTAAATGTTTTATATGAATAAACAAATGGTTGCCTTCTGGATTTAAATCTCAATAAAAACAGAGTCATCAGTGAGCATGAAAACATGACTAGTGTTAGGATTTGCTAAGAGCGGAGAAGTTCTGATTATATTGGAAAGAAATATGAGTGGTAGGTCTTAAATAAAAGTCCCATAGTCCCAGTTAAACACATAGGCTCTATATTGTTCAATATGTAAATAACTTTTAAAAATATGTTACTTTTATTTTTAGATGTGTTAATAATTTATTAAAACTATTTTATTTTTAAAATGTGTCTGCTTTAATATATACATACAAAGGAAAAAATATACAAATAAAAAAACTAGAAAAAATAAAAAAAGTATGTCTGTAAAAACAGTTAAATCTTGAATCAGAAGTAATATTGATGAGTCTTGCTATAACATTAGTAGTTTATAATCAGATATACAGTGGGATATAATAATTATGGGGTTGGACCAACTCCTGGGATTGAAGTAAGAGCCCCAGATGCAAGTCTACCTCAGCCGTGATGATTCATTAGGTAATTGGGAGCTACCCTCTCTTTTTCTCTCAAATCAGCATACTGTACAATTGTTGTTTGGAGAAACAAAATGGGAAGAAACATGTTGTACATGTCATCTTGCACTCATGAACTAAAAGGATGGGGATACTCATTTAACAAAGAAATAAACATCTCAGGTTTTAAATCTGAGATGCCTCTTTCCCTGTCACAGAGTATATTTTGCTATATCCACATGAGCTGAAGAAGCTTCTTGGATGAAAAGCAAAACGTCTTCAAAGAAAAAGAAAAACAAGAAAGTCCAGTTGCCTCTTGAAAAACACCTTTGGGATATGTCCCAAATGCTGTATATGCACTTGATTATGGGCCGCCAAGTTTTTTTCAATTCTTAGCAACCACATAGATAGATTTTCTACATGATGTTCTGTTCCTAATCTGGCCTTGTGGGTCTTCCAATGTTGCCACTGTAATTGAGTATTATATCTACCTTGTTGCTGGTCTTTGTCTTCTGCTCTTTTCTTTCCCTGCATTAGAGTCTTTTCCAAGACCTAGGTCATTACATAATTTGAGCCTGCATTACAATTTAATTCTTCATCTATTAATTGATTCCAAAATTGGGGTACATAATTTGAAAGCATATTCATATCTCTAAACGGTCTTGATCTCTGTAACAACACATTACAAACAAATGGATATTAAACTGAAATGGAATGATGGTTCGATACGTTCATATCTAATATATATTTCATGTTTCCCTCCATCATTTTGATTTCCAATATAACAAAGAGGACAGCTAACCCTTTTCCAACATCCTCTGAGGTGTCCAATAAACGTAGACACGAAAAGAACGTTTTGTTGAATGAATCTTATTTTACTAAGAAAAGTATTTTAAAGTCCTTAATGATGCATTTTTAATATGGTGTATCTCCATTATTTATTCTAAAGTTATTCCAAATAATTAATATTCACCCTAACAATGCTTTTAATTGCCATTTAAAAAAAGGTTGCACGTTTGAAATAGCCTAAAAGACATTTCAGTGCTGAAAATAATTTAGAAGATTTAGATGTTGCTAATGCATCTGGACAAAATGGTGAAATCAGAATGTACTTAATGGACTGTTGCCAGTAAAGTGGATAAAGTGCTATGTAGGACAGTTTTAGACTACCCAGATTCCTCTTGCAACAACACAGAAACTTGATTAGTAATTAGCTGATCTGTGTTAACATAATCAGCCCATAAATTCCTACATACCTCACTCTTCCCCCAAAAAATCCCTACATGTTTTACACTGGATTTATCCCAAAATATAAATTTAAAACGTGAACAAAGATGAATATTCTTCATTTGTCCCAAAATTATTTAAATGCCTCTCTAGCGTAGGCTGATGTCATAGGTGTCAAACAGCAATGTTTTAATTTTGTGTATAAATATTTTGGGAGTTCATTGCTTTAATTCCATAGAGAAATAGAAGTTAAAATGTACGTATGCATGTATGTATGAGATGTATACAGTTCACATATGTATGTATGTTCAACAGTAAAGCAAAAAGTTCAGAAAGTTAACAATAGCACAGTCACATGGTAACTGATTTAACAGATACAATTGGTTTATCTTCAGATTATATAAATTTTACATCTCAAATAAAATAAATCTAGGGTTTTAATCTTCCCATAATTTTTTAAAAAACAATTTGTCAGTCTGCTAGAAATATTTCAAATATATTAATATGGGAATTCATCTGGGTAAATATAAGCATCTTGAACTAATATTCATTTCCATTTTTATCTTTTGCCATAAGCTAATTGGTGCTTCTAATGTTCTATTTATTTAATATCACTTTGAAATATTTACAACTATATTTTTTCTTTGAAATAAATATTCCAAGATACTTAAAAGATTTCAAATACCAAATGAAGTCTCCATTTTTATAGATATTTATAAATACATTAGTGTCTATCAACCATATAAGGCCTATTCTAATTAAGAGTTACCTAGCAGTTTATCAAACAGTGATATTTTATCAATACACTTGGCACAGAATATTCATAATTATTATATCATCATACAGGTAGTCCTCGACTTTCAACAGTTCATTTAATGACCGTTCAAAGTTACAACAGCACTGAAAAAGTTACTTATGGTCATTTTTAACAGTTACATCCTTTGTAGCATCCCTATGATCATGAGATCAAAATTCAGACACTTGACAACTGGTTCATACTTATGACCATTGCTGTGTTCCAGGGTCATGTTTTGTGATCTTCTAACAAGCAAAGTCAATGGGAAAGCCAGATTATTTAACAACCAGGTTACTAACTTATCAGGTGTAGTGATTCACTTAACAACTGTGGCAAGAAAGGTTGTAAAATGGGACAAAACTCACTTAACAAATGTCTCACTTAACAGAAATTTTGGATTCAATTGTGGTGTAAGTTGAGGACTACCTGTATTTCAGCATACAAGGACAACTTAAATTCAGCACCACCTGAATTTAATTGCCATAATGCCTTTTGATTCTCTGACTGTTCCTGTATTAAATGTAAGATAAAATAAAGAAATCTTTAATAAGCCATCTTGATAAATGTGGAAATTCCATTTATACAAAGGCTGACAAGAAAATGTGAATAGCACATTTTAATCCAATTAATAAACAAATCCATATTCAGCTAAACTTTCTCCAAGAATGTGAACTGTACTATATGAAAAGCTCTTTCCACAAAATCACTTATGTTGATTCCGGTTTTTCTGAATATATGTTCATGGAACATCCTTTGTTCTGAACTGGGTGGCACTGCCTCAGACAAACCTGGTCTGCAACTTGGGGTTCTCCTGCAACACCTACTTGAAAAGCAGGTGACAGTTGTGACTAAGAGAGCCTTTGCACAACTTTGGGTTGTGCACCAGTTGCAGCCTCTTCTGGATCAGAAGTTCCTGTGCTCCATCAGTCTGAACAACTAAATGTACTCTACATGGGATTATTTTGAAGAGCATTCAGAAGCTACAACCGGTGCAGCATACAGTGGCTGGGCAGGTTTTGGAACATCTTGCCCACTGAGGTGAGATTGGCTTCCATTCTCCTGATCTTCTGTAAGGGTCTGAAGACCTGGCTCTGCTAGTTGGCATGGGGTCCCAATGGGAATGTATCACACAGGAGTAGTAGATGGATCAATAGCAGATCTCACCTCTCCCCCTATACATTCTGCTCCCTCTCTCCCCATTTTTAGACATGTATTTTTATTGTGGTTAGTTATATGTATTTTAATGATTTTATTGCTTTAATGTTGTAAGCCACCCAGAGTCACCTCGTGGTGAGATGGGCATCAAACAAGTTTAATGAAGAAATGATAAAATATAAAATAAAATGCCAATTACTAACCTAACATCACCCAAGACTTTTTCCTCTTTATAAAACCTGATTGCACAGGATGGAGTCACAAAGATAATATTTTCTCTAGCTTATGTGCTAGGGACACTGTCAAAATCTTGGCATCAACATTGAGAAAAAAATTAGGTGACAAACTTGCACAATCAGCAGAAACTGTGCCAGCCTTCAAAATATGTAAGATATATGCTGATTTTTATTCCTACTGCATTGGAGGCTTTAAATTATGCTTTTCTGAATACATCCAGCAACACTAAAAAAAACTGACTTGAAAAATCGCACTTTTGAAAAAAAAATCAATTGTTTTTAAAATAAAAATATATCCAGTTTCCGTGATTTAACCTTTAGATGATAGAGAATCTTCATTAACATTTTTCTGAATAAAGTTTTTCCAGCTATTTTTAATCAGATTTCCAACACTATAGAAATAAAAACACAATATTTATTTATTTATTTGCTTCCTTATGTACTTACAAGGGCTTGCATAAATAAATTGATAGCATACTGCAAAGAAGTACATTAAACATGCTTAGTTCAAAAACAATGGCATAGTTTTTCCAGAAGAACCCAGCATGCTATGGATACCAACAGTGGATAGATAGCATAAAGTATGCCAAGTTCTTTGGTTATCTTCTAGATTTAAGTAGCCTTTTTACAACTTTTTAATTTCTTTGTTTCGGAGTGCAATCAGGGTAACTGATTGGAGCTGAGGATTTACTGGCCAGATGCCCTTCCTGACGCCTACATGGAGTTTGTAGCAGATATTTTCTCTTGGCACCCTGATAAACTTCTGCCATTGCTTAGGATTGAACTATCAACCTTCCAAGTGGGAGGCAAGAGGCTTCACCTCTAGGCCACCATGCTAGTCTCTTAGGTGTATCCTAATATGTTTTGTATAATAGAGAGGACAAATGTATATCAATTTCTGTATGAACTTTAAAACGAAAGTTAATCAGCCATATACAATATGGCTTTCAAGCATACATATGCACTATCAAGGAACAATTTAGCTCAGTTTTCTAGATGTATTTTGAATACACCCATATCTCTGGAAACAAGGATTATGTCTTCAGAGGTGCAAGCTTGAAGGCATACACTGACTGGGTAGGGACATTTTCCCTTTTGGCAGAGATAATCCTGTCTTAATTAGATTCAGATTCTTTTTCCCTTCTGGCCTTTTGTTGGCATTGGTATTTCAAAATTATATCTCAGCCTTGGAGGGGAAATTTTTTTTTCAAAAGCATGATATTTCAAGTCAATTTTGTAGTGTTGCTGGAATTTGATAGAAGAAAGCCAAAAATCAAACACTGAATATTTGATATTGAAAGAATCCTGCCATAACTCATAGATACTACAAGCTAGATGGTGAATGGAATACTCAATTTTTTTGCAAGGTATTCATGAAATTCTACTTGCACACTATATCAAAGAACTTTCGCCTTGGCTGAATTTAATATCCCATATTGCGTACCTACTATCCTGAGTCACCTAGAATCCTTGAGAGTTGGGTAGCATACAAGTTTAATAAATTAGGGCTGGTGCCATAGTCAGCCAGATATTTAGTCTGTATTTGACATCTTTTTCTAGCTTTGAGTTCTTTCCAAGGGCTTTGGATAGGCAGATAATAATGTTTAATATTAAAGATATCATCACAGGATGTAAAACATTCCAAGTAAACTTGCCTTTTGCAATTGACTGGCAGTGATTTTGTCAATTCTGGTGATGTTCAAGTGATGCTCCAGAAATTTTGGAATTCATCCAAGGAGCCTTTGCTTTTGGTGCTATCTTTGCTGCCTTTCCGTCATTCTAAGTCTATTTGCAGGTCTTTATATTTTGTTAAGTTCTCCTGTTCTTTTTTTTTTTTGTTATATCCACTATCCATAGCAATGTCCACTATCCAGATTTTTTTTAAATTTTTCTTACCCATAGTTATTAAGTCTGGGGGGAGGGGGGAGTGAAAAAAGCCCACCTGTACTCAAGTTTCACTTACAGTATAAAGGTTTCTTACAATTCTATGCTGCCAATTTCACTCAGATCATTCTTTTCCAAATAAAACTGTTGCTTTTTTAAAAAATCATACCACCTATCACTAATTAAACGTTGAATAAGTTTCATTGGTTTCCAAAACCAATTAAAGGTGTATACAATCTTATACACAATGATGCATAAAGCCTTGCACATTTTAAGTCTAAGCTATGTACAGCTTCAGGCCCGGGCACAGTACCGAAACAGCATTGGTCGCGTTGGTAGATGATCTCTGGAGGGCCCGTGACAGAGGTTACTCCTCTATCCTGGTTCTGATAGATCTTTCAGCGGCTTTTGATACTATCGACCATAGTATCCTATTGCGGCGGTTGGAGGGGTTGGGAATTGGGGGCACCGTTTTGCGGTGGTTCTCGTCCTTCCTCTCGGACCGCTCGCAATTTGTGTTGACGGGGGGGAGAGGTCCACCCCTAGAACTCTCATTTGTGGGGTGCCTCAGGGGTCGGTCCTCTCCCCTCTTCTGTTCAACATTTATGTGAAGCCGCTGGGAGAGATCATCCGTGGTTTCGGGGTGAAATGTCATCTTTATGCTGATGACACTCAGCTTTACATCTCCACCCCAAACCACCCCAACGATGCTGTGCAGGTTATGGCCCGTTGCCTGGAGGCTGTGCGGAACTGGATGGGCAGGAACAGGCTTCGACTCAACCCTTCCAAGACTGAGTGGCTGTGGTTTCCGGCGGCCCGATATAGTCAGCTGATTCCGTCGCTGGCTATTGGGGATGAGATCTTGACCCCCACAGAAGGGGCTCGCAATCTTGGTGTCCTCCTGGATGTACGGCTGTCTTTGGAAGATCATATCACGGCCGTCTCCAGGGGGGCTTTTTATCAGGTTCGCCTGATACGCCAGATGCGGCCCTTTCTCGATCGGGACGCCTTACGCACGGTCACCCATGCTCTGGACTACTGTAATGCCCTCTACATGGGGCTCCCTGCGGGGAGCACCCGGAGACTTCAACTGGTACAAAATGCAGCCGCGCGGGTAGTTATGGGGGCGCCGAGATACTCCCATGTGACGCCCCACCTGCGCGAGCTGCATTGGTTGCCGGTGGCCTTCCGGGTTCGCTTTAAAGTATTGGTTTTGGTCTTTAAAGCGCTCCATGGCATCGGACCAGGATACTTACAAGACCGCATTCTGCCAGTAGTCTCCCACCGACCGGTGCGTTCCCAGAGAGGGTCTCTTCCGGGTCCCGACGCCTTCTACGTGCCGCCTGGTGACCTCGAGGAATAGGGCCTTCTCTGTGGGGGCACCCGCCCTTTGGAATGGGATCCCCCGGGGCTACGAACGACCACTGACCTGGGGCGTTCAGACGTGACCTGAAGACCTGGCTCTTTGAGCAGGCCGGCCTGAGCTGACTCAAATGGGATTTTTAAATGGGGTTTTAGATTAGTTGGGGTGGGGTACAAAAGTTTTAATTTATTTTAATCGGCGGTTTTAGATTTTTATTGGGGCAGCCTATAATTTAATTCTTTTTTAACCATATTTATCTCTGTTTATATGTATTTTAGTTGGCTGTTCACCGCCCTGAGTCCTTCAGGAGAAGGGCGGTATATAAAATTTATGAAATAAATAAATAAAATAAATAAATGTACAGGACTTTCTACTCCTGAATAGTCTGCATTGGATTCTTAGGTCATTAACATAGCACTGGATATATTGACATCACCAATCACTGCATATTTCTCTGTGGCAGCTTGGATTTTATGGTATAAATTGCTACTGGATTTGAAGAAACATCCATCCTTAATACAATTTACAGGGGAGTTCAAAACATATTTATTTTCATTGGCCTTTTAATACTAATACTTACCTTTCACTGTTAGTATCAGTTACATTTTATTGTTTTGTTGTTCTTTGTAAGCCACCCAAAGCTATTAAGAAGAATGACAGGCATATAATTTTTTTTAAAATAATCAAAATATTGCCTTTCTTAGCCTAAAAGTGGCATTTGATTCAATTCTCAAACATAGGTTTTGGGTAGAAGTGAAGTGTTCTGTATCAGTCAAAGTGCAATACTTTGGATTACGAAACTGCATAATAATATTTCAGTGCAAGGCCTGTCTGCCTCAGGTTGTCTCTGCAACAATTCGTAATATTCCTTATTTTCAACATTTACATTAACTCTATAACTCAAGCTTTTAAAAATAATGAAAAATAATGATTTTCATATCCCTAAGCCAGCAAGCATCCCCATTTCAATTCTTCTTTATGTCATGTATCCAATCTTTCCACCAAGCAAATAGGGTAATGGTGAAGCTTCCAAATCTTTGCCTTAGTCTATGAAGTGGTAAAATTCTGTAATTATCATGTGGAAATAAATTAGACCAACACAAAATAAACCAAGGCTTTAAAAATATCTGAGAATTATTTTTCATTTTTATGCTACCTGGAAGAAACAAATAAGAAATGTCACTTATTGGGCCCTTAGGACTGCCAACAAAATTCTGCATTTTGCTTGCAGCAATCATAAACTCATAGCTATGCAGATTTTTAAAGCTAAGACAATTAGCCTTTTGCTGTGGGTTCATGAAACTGCATTTACAAAGATTCAAGACTCCTTGAAATGGTCAAATTCAAATGTTTTAAAGTTTTGCTCAGTTCTCCAGAGTGTGTGTCCAACATTTTATTATGCTTACAATCTGGACTAGTTCCTTTAAAGGCTCAGATGAAGCTATTCCACTTTGAATTCTGATCTAAACTCACCTTCAACTAGAGGTATTTGGCCTTCTTCACATTCTTGCATAGTTTGCAGTCACTAAAAGGCAATGAACAAAACCCCAGATAATGGGGTCATCCAGATCAATATTTAATCGTACTTGGACATGTGAGAGAAAATTTTCTAACATAAGCAATATGTCTTTGACACTGATCTCCAGAATGATTGCAGTAAAATTTCTTCTTATTGTGGAGCTATGAAATTAGAAAGCCTTTCATTCCATCTAACTTTTGTCAATTTGCCCCATTTCTCCTTGCTTCAATGTATTCTCACCTGTCCTAGTGAAAGGAGATGTCAGCCCTATAGCCATCTTATGTGAGAATCTACAGGGCTGCCACAGTGATGGTTCAGCAAGCTGTGGGAACGAAAGGGGGAAGGTGTAGTGTGTGTTGTATAATCACAACAACATTCTTTCCCTTGGGAGCCAAGGATGTCCAGCCTGCACCTGAGAAGGAATGATAGAAGTTGGCTGAAGTTGGGACGCTGATCTGATTGGACCATGTGATGCAGAGGTGGATGCAGGGAAAAGAATTTTGGGTTTTACTTTGGGTGGGGAAACGGCGGGATTTTAGATTCAGGTTTTCCCAGATGTGCCAATAGGGCAATTTATGCTTTGAGGAAGAAACCTGCCTCAGAGTCTTGATTCTGTTGGGGGTGTTACTTGGAACCCTGACAGGAGATAAAACAACATTCCTATACAACATTGATTAAAACCCTACCCAATGGGGAAACTGAATCTGTCATGCACATCTTGTTGTGCTGCTCATACTACAATGCTAAGAGTGTATATTAATAACCTCTGCTACAGAATTGCCTTGGTTAGTTTTGATGGAATGGAAGGAACTAAGATGATTACAGGCTGGAGACAAAAACATATGAAGAATGTTTGTATGCATTGGGTATGGATAGTTTAGAGAAAAGAAGAACTAAGGATGACATGATAACAGTATTTGAGGGGCTGCAAAATGAAGAGAGAGTCAACTTATTTTCCAAAGCATTGGAAGAAACAATGGATGGAAACTAATCAAGGAGAGAAGCAACCTGGAATCAAGGAAAAACTTCCTAACAGTGAACAATTAGCCAGTGGAACAGCTTGCCTTCAGAAGTTGTAGATGCTTCATCGTTGGGTTTTTTATAAAGAAAATACTGGACAGACACCTGTCTGAAATGGTATAGGGTCTCCTGGTTGAGCAAGGGGTTGGACTAGAAGACCTCCAAGATTCCTTCCTATTCTGATTTTTTCCCCTCAGAGACAGACAGTCTTGCAATACCCCTATTTCTGCTGAGTTGTGGCTAGAACCGCACAGCAACCTCTCAGAACCAAGAAGGGCATATTTTCAAGAAGGTAATCTCCAACCAATTTTAGATAATGCATACCAAGTGGTCCCTTTAATCCAAGATTAAATACTACAGACTGACTTTATATTAAGCAGCAACAGTCAGAGACCAGGGTCACTGAAACTCTGAAGACCAAGTCTTGGGGTTTAATGTAGGGGCTGGAACAAGTTATCAGAATTGAATACTGTACCAAGGTCATCTTCCCCCAAAACAGCCATCATTTGCATGGACAAGTATAATAAGATCAATCATGGATAGATGTTTGGTTCAGTTTATTGTCTATGAATATTACTTGTGACTATTATTGCTTCTTCCTTCTTTCCAATGTGACCTTTTGAGGCATATACACTTTTCTTCATGTTTTGTGATCACAATATATTCCTTCAATTGGAAGCAAAATGGTCACTAGCCAAACATGTGATTTGGAGAAAGACACTGGTTGCTGCAGACTCAGATAAAGTTCTCTCATTGAGTGTCCTATGCCTTTTTTATTGTTTTTGTCCCCTCACAGAGTAGAGAGGTTGTCTAAATAAGCTATATCTTCTTAAGTTGCTTTTCTCCATGGTACAAGGCTTTCCTAAAAAGAGCTAACATCTGTAACCTTAATTAATTGATTAGAATCTTCCTGCCAGCTGAGGCTGCATCTTGAAACTGACCAGATCTTAAACTGTTTCACATTGAAGGATTTTATTGTCAAGAACATAACATTTTGTTGTAAATATATGCATTGATCATAAAATGATTTACTATTATAATTATATTTGTGACTTACAAAGTAGCCACTAAACAAAGAATGACAATGCATATTGACAGTTAGTCTTTGACTCACTTAAAACAATCTAATATAGTATTAATTACTGTTTTTTTTTTCCAAAAGCAGACTTGGCTATAATTAAAGTAGATGTACTAAAACATGTAGAGGATTTAAGGAAATATAGTCAAATAAAAGAAAGGCGTCCTTTAGGTTACTAGCCCCAATACGTCACAACATATAGTGATCTAAACACAGGTGAGAACTTATCAGGTATAGTAGATAACTATCTCGATCTTCTCTGATATCCTTTCAGATTATTTCAAAGATGCTCTTCCCCTCTATCAGGGTTTCTACAGGAGGATCAAAACATCCAAACCGCAGCTGTGAAGCCCAGTTTATTTATGTCCACTTAAAAGGTTTTTGTCAGTGTAGTCATGACTAACATCCCAACTTTTTTTTTGACACTTGCCCCTAAGATACCCCTGTCCTCCGTCTTCTTTTCACAAAACTAAACTCATTGTTCTTTCCATCTTTCTTTTTATGGCTTAGTTTCTAGTCTTCTGGTTATTATTCTTGCCATTCTCTGAACCAGTTCCACTTTGTCCAAGTCCCATTTGGACACAATATTTAAGGTCAAAACTGAATAGAAGTAATACTTCATATCATTTGAAAACTATACTTTTTATGTAGCTTTTTGGAACCATGTCACTTGTTGTTTTATATTTAGTTTCTATTCAACATGATGTTACAACCTTTTCTACAAATAGAGTTCTGAAGCCAGGTATCCCCCGTTCTGTACTTCAAGTAGAGGATTTTGCATGTGTTAAATTTAATTCTATTATTTTAATAACAACAAAACTTGATGAATGGCTTAAATCTCATTGGCCTTTATCTTTAGCTTGTTACTAAATGCAAAATTTAATTGCATTTAATTATACACTGAATCTTCCCTTTTCAGCCTGAGCGTCCTTATGCTCTATCAATTTCCCCCAAGCTTCTGCATGAAGTATATAATAGGTCTTCAAGAATATAAATTGTCTCCTTCAACTGCTAATTCTTTAACAGAGGAAATTATTGTATATCATCCTAATCCAATGTTTCAAAAACGAGTTGATATCATGGATTATGAAAGCCTTTAAACAAAAAACAGGAATGTCAAAAATATTATATTTTTCCCCAAGTTTTATTGAATTTTTATTGTTAAGTATACATCAGTATCAATACATGAACAGTGTGGCCTCTGGGTATAATTCATTTTTATACAAACAGCAATAATGATAATCATAATAGTTATTAATCAAACTTATATAATCCTAGTATTAATATACATGTTTTTTTTAGTTATTCAGTATTTCAGTGTTCTATTTTAATGCCAATGATATTATAAACATACATTGTAATACCATCTTTCAACCTCTGATCTTTCCCATCAAATTATTACTGTTAAATAAAAATTATATCTGCTAATATTTCCCCTATTTCTTATTTCTACCTCTATTCTAGCTTCTTATCAGGTCATCATTGCTAATCGGCTTGCCTCCCATATTCCTCTCTTGGATCTTTGTCTCTATCAACATTTGTATCTTCACCATTCAGACTGAACATTTCTCCCATCTTTATCCGCCTAAGCCAGCGGTAGGGAACCTTGGCTCTTTTATCACTGATGGACTTCAACTCCCAGAATTCCTGAGTGAGCCATAAAAGTTTCCCCATCCCTGGCCTAGTGGTTTTTCAGTTGTGAGGGAAATCAATTTTTGACTTGAATGGGACTGTTTAATATACAAATGTAGGACATATAAAGAATATTGATCATTCAAGTCAAAAATTAGGACATTTGTATATTGAACAATCCCATTCAAATCAAAAATTGATTTCCCTCACAACTGAAAAACCAGTAGGCCAGGGATGGGGAACTTTTTATAGCTCATTCAGGAATTCTGAGAGTTGAAGTCCATAAGTGATAAAAGAGCCAAGGTTCCCTACCACTGGCCTAAGCTACTAGGTCTCCAGAGTAGCCACCCAAACCCCTATCTCCCTTTCAAAAATATCTTCCAGGTTATCTGATTCCATTTTTAAATCTCTTAAAGTATTTTTCTCTTGATTTATTTCATCAATCATTATTGTCTTTATTGTCTTCTCTTTCTCATCTTCTTGATTTTTTTGCTGGTTTGTCTGTCCTATCTTTTCTTCTGCTCTTTCTGCTATCTCCTCTTTTTCCTGGACTCTTTGGTCTTCGTTCATTATCAGTTGTACCATATTTTCTATTTTCCCATATATGCCTTGCATTAAGTTCTTCATCTCTCTGCAATTCTTTTCCATAGTACTCCTAATGCTTTGAAACATCAATGCCATTTCTCTTGAAATCTCACTCATTTCTCCCTGATGGACCATCTTGTCTTAATTTAATAAGTCCCACTCTTACTCAAGTCCCAAAACAGTACATTCCAGTCCAATGTTATTCCTCAGAAAGTTCAATAATCATAGTTCTTTACATCTCTGGATTATTAATCCATTTCATTAGAGTAGTCCAGGCAGCTTCCACAATCAAAAGTCACTTTACTTTACTTAAGAGTCTTCTTTATTCTCACAACAGAGTCTCCAGTATTCATAAAATAAATAGTTATAGAACAGTAAGTGTCACCACAGTCCTCCAGATGAACGTTGTTTATTTCTCTTATCAAATTTTTTTTTAAACTTGCTACTGCTAATATTGTAAGATTGTCCTAACTCCTAAAATTGGAGGATTTGCATCTTAGTAGCTATTAGAAAATGTCCTGTCCTCTGATAATGGAAGCTCCTTACAAAATATTGTGACAAATATTTTAAGGCCTAAACCCTGCTATATACAAATAGAAGGCAATGCACTGGTGTTGACCTATCCATAAGCTACCTGACTTTTAATGTAGTAACCCAAATTAGCTGAACTTCTGAATAAACATATGTAGAATCAAGTTATATCTCCCACTCTTCAGGCTATCACTCATTAAATGTGTACATAAACCATGCCGAAAGGATAAATACATTAATTATCCTCAGCAATTATACTAAATATGTACACTCCCAAATGATCTTATGGAATCACTACAAAAGTAATTTATTTTGAAATAAAAAAATCAAGAAAGAAAATCTTTCTTTACCAATAATGACTTTGTTTTTTGGTCATGATTCTTAAGAATAGGCTAGATTTATTTTTTAAAACTCTTAAGATGTGTATGTTATCACTTGGAATTACTACTAACAAATTTTAATTAAGATTTTCAACACTAAAACTTTTTGAACTTTCTGTACCTAAAGTCAAATTGTCAGTATAATGACAGGGCATAGTACAGAATTGGTGCATTTTATATTCCTTGCTTACAAAGTATAGGAGGTTTGGTTGATTCTTTCCTTATAATACTAATGGCAGAGTAATTGGATGCTTCTCCCAGAAGGTACATTCTATGAAAGCACATTATTTAGATAAAATTAGTTACAAGATTTTTCTTTCTGTCACTTAGGTTATTGTACCATATAAAAAGGATTAGCAACAATGAGTCAAACTAAAAGAAAGAAAAGAAAACTTCATATAAACAGATGCTATATCTTCTTAGCACAATACACTTTAAAAGTCAAATGATAATGATAACCCTGTCAACTTAACTAAAAAGCGTGATTTCAACAAATTACAGATAAACCGGCACTAGCTCCCCCACCTCCACATAAAAGAAAATGGAACTTTGGGAAATTCCATTTAACAGATGTTTCTATTTTGTACAAAAATATCACATTTTGGTATAAACAAGTCTTTAAACCAATACGGTAAAATGCTGTCTAGTTTGGATCCACTTTGGGAAATCTAGGTTCATTAATTGGATGGCCTTGGGCAAGTCAACATGTTTTCATATATATGATTATACTCTGAGTAAACTAATTAAAATACTAATTTCATTTTTTAATTCATTCATAGCATTTATATCTCATCTCTGAGACTCAAGGCATCATACATGGTTTGTCTCCTAATTTAATCACCTTCATTCCTATGGGATAGGTAGATCTGAGGCAGATTAAATTTATTCAACAAGTTCAGTTTTTCATTGGGGACTTGGTCAAGGTCTTCTTAGTTCAAGTCCAATACTCTAGTGATATCCTTCTGCCAGACCTCTGTATACCACCTCAAATCCAACAGTGATTTGAAAGCAAATGTATTTCACATGTTATTCCTAAGGTATTCCAAATTCTTTATGGACTGTTTTTTGGGAAGTTGGATGTCTGGTATCTCGTAATTGTGTTCTGCTCACAATCTTCGCTGCCTAGAAACTTATTGAGACCAGTTCTACTTATAGCTCAAGGTTCCTTCTGTCATGTCCTGTCTTTTTCATCTCCAATGGCAAACAACACTCCCAAGAAAAAAAATCTATTTTGTTTTTAAGTTTTGAATTTTCAGTTTCAATTTGGGGTCAAGTCACTAGACACTTTAAAAGGCATCACTGTGCCACCAAAGTTTTTTTTTTTTTTTGTTATAATGGACAATGATAAAGTCCCTCTCTTTTAATCCAGACAAAGAAAAATTTTGATTAATGCAGAGAAAAAAGAGTCGTAAACAACATGCTCCTAATACAATACACTGTTGGTGAAGAAGGAAGCCTATTTGTGGAACAAGTGCCACCTTTTTCTTATATTTATGAGAAAGAATTTTCCCATTCTTCCCTTCCCAGTTTGTTGGTAACATCAGCTATTTAACAGATTAATTCTTTCGGAAATATCCTAGCCTCTAGGATATTCTTTTAAAAAGGCAGATATTTTAGAAACTGTCCTCATCTTTTACTTGAAATTTGTAAGATAATCTATTAACCAGAAACCATAGAATGTGATTTAAATTCTATGATTCAGTAAAAATAAGACTTGAATATTCAAATGGAAATTTTAAATGCATTTTAATCCCTTCAATTACTATATTCATAACAAACAATAGAATTGGGGTGTTTAAATTGTTTATATGTAAATTATCACAGGTGGCATTGAATGTCTCTGAAGTCTTTCCAAAAAGTAACAATTATAAGGAGGCATCATGGTGCTTTAGTGAACAGCAGACTGATACAGAAAGAAACATGCAAAGTATTTGTTCCACACTTATGTTTTCAAAAAGTACTATATTTAAGCAAAAGGTAACTATTTAAATTTCAATTATATTTTATTATTATTATTACTATTCCTAAGTATTATAGTTTTAATTCTGGATGTCTAATTCAGGGCTTCCAAAAAGCAAAACGTAGAAATTAAGAACACCTTCAAGCCAGCATATTGGTTTCCAAGACCTCCATAAATGAGGTACACCCTACATTGTTGTTATTGTATTCCAACCATTACTTTGGACAAAGAATGTTTACTAATCTTTCAAACAACACTGGAAATTTTAAAGAAGAGATTGGACAAGCATTTGTCTGAAATGTGATGGGGCTTCCTGCCTGAACAGAAGACCTCCAAGGGCCCTTCCAACTCTATTATTCTGCTAAACCATTGAAATCATTCAATTTTCAAATCTGAAAATCTTGCTATTTAATGCCAGTAAATTATTAGACTTTTACCAATAACAAATCTCATCCACTAAGGAGTTATATACAGCAGGACCAAAGAGACAAGTCTTTTCTGTTATGACACCTCCATGGAATATTATCTTGATATTGGTTTTAACCCTGATATCTTAACATTAAAACATGACTATGCAAACAGATTGGGGGGGGGGGAGTCTCAAAGCAATAAATGAGTGAGATGGCTTTGTTTCCCAAAAAAACAATTCTTTCTACTACTCTGTTATTGGTAACTTTGATTGTGTTTTAATTGCTACTGGTAACTTTGATTTTTTTTTTTTTGCTTTTTATTGTACACCACCTAGAATCACAAATCTCCAAGATGAGTGGCTATGTAATATGATTCACACACACACACACACACACACACACTCACGTGTTTGTCGAGCATGTATTAGGTAACAAATATAAGTATAAATATGATTAATACATGAAATGGATACCAATAAAAGGGAACATTAGGACAGGGATTGTAGGCACGTTGGTGCACTTTGCACGCCCCTTACAGACCTCTTAGGAATGGGGTGAGGCCAATAGTAGACTGTCTAAGGTTAAAGTTTTTGGGGTTTGGGGAAGAAACCACGGAGTCAGGTAGTGTATTCCAGGCATTGACCACTCTGTTGCTGAAGTCGTATTTCCTGCAATTGAGTTTGGTGTGGTTTACCTTGTGTGCTCATGTATTGTTGTGGTTGATAATTTTATGTATTATGCTTAGGTCGGAATATATATATATATATGTATGTATGTATGTATATATGTGTGTGTGTGTGTGTGTGTGTGTGTATATATATATATATATATATATATATATATATATACACATACTATATATATATATACACATACTATATATATATATATGTACAATGTATTAGATAAAATGAATGATAAAATATGATGTATTTTATGAATCATAAAGCAAGCTGTAGTTAAAATAATTGTAGCTGATTCTTTACTGAGAACTTCAGTATTTAAATCTAGTTGGTTTAGAATATTTATCAAAAATATTTAACAGTTGCTCTATTATTCATAGGTAATCACAGTTGGCAAAATGAGATGTGAATTGCTTTAGCAATATTCTTCTGAAGTGCGGAGATGGATATTTTATTAATGACTTCAAAACCCAAGAAAGCTTTTTACAGAAAAATATGTAGAAAAACTTGAATAATTGGGAAGCAACATTATTCCACCAAAAGGAAGGGCAAATAGCAGGTTCACTGATACACTCATCTTTTACTGTTATATTGATCCTTGACAACTTCAAGCTAATATCTTGAGATATCATTATATAATCATGAATAACAAATGAAACAGCTTTGACATATGCACAAGATGCAAGCACACACATTAAGAATCTTATGGACAATTTATTGGATTCAGTTTATTTTCTTATTGCCAATAAACAACTCTCTGATATTGTGTTTTCTTAATAATTTTGGCTACATGTAGATTTTAGGCAGTGTTCAAGAATAAATGATTCTTTTAAATCTGAATATCTTTTATAATACTTTATTGCAATGAAACAGTGTGTGTTGATCTTAGTTTTTAATCAATAAACTTTTAGAAAATTGGACTAAAATATTAATATGTAACCTAGCCTAGGCAGCCAAATGAGAAAAGGTCAGCTTTTATAAGATGAAATAAGATAAACATAATGGGCAAAACAAGCTAAATCCACACAAATTCTTCAAACTTCAAAAAAAATGCATAAAATATCTTCAGCTATATTAATGCTATATGGTAGAATTAGGAAATCTGCTATGTTTGTAAAAATAGTTCATTCTTAAAGTACGTAAAAAGAAAACAATACATTATTTTTTTCATGTCTATTATGTATAATCCAGGTAGATAAACATTTGGCCATCATCTGCTCATAAATATTTTCATTGACCACAGGTTTTAACATTGAAAATGGCATTAAAATGCAATTCTAACCTAGATACTTTGCTTTAAACTGATATGATGCACCATTTTCTTATATTAAATAGCAGTATAATTAAACCATTTTAACTGGTTTTTTTGAATGAGGCTATTATTTACTAAAATTACTAAAATTAATTTTTTTATGCTGCATGTTCTAAAATTCTTGGTTCTTAGAAACCTGTCATTTGATTCAAACCTAGGAATATCAATATACAACATTTCCCCACTGTTCTAAACTGGGAAAATATTTTAACTCAGGACTTTTTCAGAACATTCTTCTTTTTTAATCATAGTCCTAAATATGGTTAGTCCTATTTTAGAATTTTGTAGGCTGAAAATATTGCAGTTTTTTCAACAACCTCAAATTCTCTTGCTAATTGGTGTTGCTGCTGCTGTTCTTCCACTTTTACTTTTCAAGCTGCCCTACTTTATTTGAGCAGAGAATATGCAATAGTAATAGTTACTTATCTTAAACTATTTATAGCCACTTACATGAGAGTAACTTCCATTGGTTTACTTCTGAATATACAAGACCATATTATAATTAATAATGTTTATGATTCTGCATTCTAAGATATTTATGTTTTCAGCTAATTGAACCTGTTGAACAAGTCATGAGAAACACTAAACACTCAATCATAGTGTTTACAGTCCAATATTCAAGTAATATCTATGGAGCTTAACTTGTTGTGTAAGCATAGTTACTATCGTTTGTAGCATCATTTAGAACACGGGTGTCAAACTCACAGCATCACGTTGCCATCACATGACATTTTGTGACTTTCTTCCTTTCACGGAGCTGGGATAGGCATGGCTTGCGCATGACGCATCCAGCCCGTTGCCTGCCACTTTGACACCCATGATTTAGAATTTAACTTGTTGTGTGAATAAAGCCAAGCGTGGCATATTTAATAGCTAAGACTTTATTGTCTTATAGCACAGCAATTAAAAATCTATAAAATCTGTCAAATATGGCAATATACATTATATTTCATAGCAATAACCAATCACACATATACATATTTATTATTAGCTATTATAAAAATTGGAAAAAATAAATGCAATCTCTTCTAGTCTAAATAATCTTGTGATGGATTGATATGGCAATTACATCAGATATTATGACATTTTAAGAAATACTTGTTGACATATCTATGAGCAGGAAACAAACAATCTTTGTCATTTAGGTTTCTGCAATAAAAGCAACATAACTGAATCATTATGTCAAGGTAAGTAAAAAGGGTAGTGGAGAATAATGTGGCCTACAAATTCAGTTTTCTCCATGCAATATAAACAGAGATGTAACTGTAAAGGAGAATTGAATTTATCATCTAATTAGGCTAATGACCAAATGCCATATCCAGCTAGGATAAAGTCTTTCTTATGTTCTGGGCATAGATGAAGACTATTGAGTTAAATGAAGTGGTAAGACACAGGGCTAGAGATTACCTTTCTGAAGATCTAAATAAAACATCTAACATTTCTCTTCCATACAGATTCTTTAATTCCAACCAAGATATTGAACAGAAGTCTTCAAAGTCTCTTAGAATTACATTTATTCTGATTATATGAATATGGAGTTGCAATGGACAGTTACGGGCTCTCCTAATACACCAATTCAAGCTTATATTTTAAGTAGCAAAGGCACCTTCATGCCTCAATTAAAATTAGGCCCATCTGTAGCTTGACAGATAATTAGAAAATCAATGGGATGTGCCTAACAATGCACTTAGACATTTTGCTTGAATAGTTTCAAAGGAGGCCTTAGAGCTATAGCTCTTAATGTAACAGTAACATACTTCTATGGGCAGCAAATATTTGAGAAAATCTTCCTTAGACAGATTTGATAAAATCATGATTAAGTAAACCATGTCCTGGAATATTTATTATTGGAACAAATGGCACCATTACAGTCTTATGGATTTATTTGGTATATAAATTGAAATTTAAAGGTAAATATATTGAAATTTTGAAAATTAAAAAAAAGAATTTTCATATATGCAAAGCCCAAGAAATGATGAATTCATCTTCTACAAAACAAAATCCAGGATATCTGCATTTATAGAATAAGTAAGTTTGTTGTTGTAACCACAGATCATAACAAAGGGGCCTTTATAAAAATGATTCGTATTTTAAACCAGGGGCTATTAATAAATAATCCACATGCATTGTCTATGCTGAGTTACAATCATTATCAAAGACAATCATTGTAAAGGGCTTAGGTGAATCATAAACCTAATAATTATGTGCAACTGAAGATCCAAGATATTTAAAAACTGTAACAGTAACAGATGAAAGCTAAATATAGACAGCCAAAACACTCCTCAGTATATTTTCAGTTGAAATTACATTACTGGTAGCCACAAACAGCGCAAATTAACTTCTTGTCAGTTTATCTCAGTACAAGCTAATTCAAATATATTAGATTGAAACACAGCTAAATATATGTAATTCTGTCAGTTGCTAATTAGGATACACTAAATTATTCATACACTATTAGGTGTGCATAGAGGTCCTACAACCCAATTTGGACTCAATCTATTCTGGGCTGTTCTGGAACTAACCCTAACTCATTTGGTATCAAAGTCAAAATAAATTTCAGAAAAACAGTCTTCCAATACTTGAAGCATGGAAAAAAGACTAACGCCTTTTTGCCCCAGCAGAATGAAATAAAGTTTGTAGACAAACTACAGCTTTATGACTTAATGAATTCTGCAATATTAATTGATTTAGGATTTTTAAAAACTCTATGTCCCTTTAATTTTTTTCTAAATAACCATTTGATATTTTGGGAGATTTGGGAGATTGTAAAAAAATGCAGATGTAAAATGTCTGTGTCAAATTTCTTGCAGATAACTTGAGATACAGTTACATCCAAAAATATAGACTTGGTGAACCTGTATGTTTTAGTGAATCCCTAATTAAAAATAAGTTACACAATCACAACCTAATACAAAGTTTAAATATGACACCTGCAAAATTGAATGTATATTTACTATTTGTTTGCAGTTTTTTACAGACTAACAATTAAAAAAAAGTTTTTATGGTAGGTGCAAAGCTTTGTACAGTTTTAATCAGTACCTTATTGGCAGAAATAACAGCTTTCAAACATTCTAGCTAAGAATTTTTCCATGCTGCAAGTCTTTCTTTCTTTTCCTTGCAAAAGTCTTTTAACTCAAGTACATTCTTATGTCTTTGTGTTTATTTTATGTTTGAAAATCCCTACAGATTTTCAGTAATATTCAAATATAGAACCTATAAAAGTCATTCCAAAGATTTTCTTTTCTTTTTTTCCTATTAGCTACTTCATAGTTAACTTGGAAGAACAGTATTTTAGGCAAAGAGGAATAATAATGCCTCTTTCTGTAAGCAATAGAATTCATTTTTTTCTTTTTTTCTACCCCAACTTTCTTATTCTTATAAATAATGCAAGGCAGCAAATGCACCTAATACACCTTCCTTCTCTTATTTTCCCCATTACAACATTTCTGACAGGCCCAAAGCCACCCAGCTGACTTTCATACCTGAAGCAGACTAGAACTCACAGTTTTCAGTCTTACTATAATTTCCAATTAATTTAATTTTAATTCCATTTAATAATAATTTTCAGCCTAATGGCAGATGAAGGGTCAAATTTGATAATATTTTATACACAATAAATCAGTCTAATGCCAAATATTTATACCTGATAAATATATTACATCACTGAGAGTGTCAAGAAAGTAGAGCCATATGGAAGATATTTTTAAATTCCAAGTTGTTTATCCAAGACCTTGTGATTAAGGCGATTATAATGAAAGGGTTACAGGCTGAACTTGTCATTAAGGAAATGATAATTGTTTGGAATAACTGAGAACTAGCATTCAGAATACCTCTAGTGCCTTTGGATAAGAATGTGATTAAATTATGTAGGTAGGGAGTTACCCATACTAAATTACAGACAATAAATCATAAATTAAATATATGCCCAGATTTATTTGCATCTGCATTATACAGCAGTACAGGCAGCCCTTAACTTATGATCATTCGTACACCGGTTCAAAGTTATAACAGCCTTGGGAAAAGTGACTTGTGACCTATCCTTGAAGTTACAAATGTTGTACCACTCTCCAATTATATGATGATAATTCAGATACTTGGCAATTGGTTTGCAGTAAAAATGGAAAAAAAAAAACCTTGTGTCTGGTAATGCGATGACTGCAACCAAAATTCCAGTCCAAATTGTGGTCATAAGTCAAGGCCTACCACAGGAATATAGCTTGCTATTTAAGCTATTCTTATTAGTGGAGACACAGTAATGTTAGAAGTTGACAGTAGTAGGTAGCAGCAGCAGGGTTCCTCTACAAGAATCCCAGTTCTTCATGTGGCCCCTTGGAAGAATTAATTGCCCACCCCTGCTTTTGACTAAGAACAACTAAAGTTACAGTAAACAAAGCAGAAGAATAAAAGCAGCAGTTATTCATATAACATTCTGATTCTGGGTAACCCATCTAGAAAACATCTCCCCTGCCCACGAAATCTCTTTAGAGTCTGCATCTTAATGGGTGTAGTGGGATACCAAATTAACAACTATTACCAAAAATAATCTATCATTAGGAATACCATTACACATCACAGCTATTGTTTAACAATTGCAACCAACTCATGCTATACCTAGTTAGAAGTTGCTGAGTAATTCCTAGGGTTATAAGAGTGCTTCTCTACATATTCATCTAAGTTTATTAATGATAACAGATGAAAATTATTTTGATGATCAAAATTATTAACACGTCCTTGTTCTGTCAAGACCAGGGGTAACCAGGCATCCAGCAAAAGACAAGATGACTTCTTTTTGTCTTATCCTCCATTCAGCAGGCCTAGCTTTTAAAATCAAATATTGTTTGGTTTTTTGAGTAACTTTTTTTAAAAATTTGACTGTTTTTACAACAGTAGTCGTTCAAACTTTTGGGTATTATGATATTATAAATTGTCTGCTTTTTTCTTTACCTCATAAATTAAGAGACTTGGCAGTCTAGACTTTTTGCTATTTAACTCATGTTCTAATTCAAGCAATCAGCTTCAGTCCAGCTTCTTCAAATCTATGTTCACTGCAGTCTGTAGATCATATGTTTCTATGGTGAAATTTGAAAAGCACATCATTGTTGATTCTATTGCCAGGATATGTTCTTGAAAATATTCTTAGTGTGGCAAATTCATTATAATATCTCGTTGTTGTCATTACAGTTATTACTAAAACATTTTTCCCTTGGCTCATATGGTAGCCTTACATATTGAATTTTGTTTATTATGCTTTACACAGTTACCCAACCCACAATTATCATATATTGTAAGCTATAAGTGACTGTCATAAAAATTAACATTAAAGTCACAAAATATATATTGTAAACAAGCAGAAAATATGGAACAAGTACAAACGCTAGATTTAACTCATTGCCTGTCTGCTATTATTAAACTCATGTTCTTTCATATCCAAAATAATGGTTTTAATTGTCAGGCTGCCTCTCCATCCCAAAATAACGACAAAGGGTTTATATTAATATTTATTCTGAATCTTTTCATAGTAGAAATAAGAACTATATGAAAGTATGAAGCAGTGTATGGATGTATTGGAAGCAATCATGATTTGCAAGGACAGAAAGAAATGGAAAAGTACAGTGGACAGTGTAGATTTAGTTATGCTTCCTTTTCTTTTTCTTTTTCTTATTCTCATGTCTTTACTTCCTTTGGCTTATTATTTCTTATTACTTTTCTCCACTCTGCATAATGTTTTCCACTCCTGAAAGAAAATAACATCATGGGTATGTGTGCATGTAATAAATTCTTGCAACAAATTACTTGAAGCTTATCTAAAAGGCATATGACCTTAAATAACCTTTTCCAGTATTGTTGGCACATTCTCATGGTTCAATGGACAAACAAACCAATCTTTAAATAAATGCACAATCAACAAAACAACAATGCAGTTAGTTAACAGTCCTCAGTAGTTTAATGAGCTGGGCTCTAAAATTCTGAAGGCTTCTTTGTACAAAATGTTAGTAATATCATACCAAAATGTAAGCAAACAGAAAGATCACTTTCTAGATGAAATCTTGAAGACTATATACAGCTCCCAAACAATTCAGCATTCACGACATCTAGCTGGTTGTCAAGGAAACTTGTGTTTAATCATAGTAATTCTCTTTTCCAAACTAAGCTATCATTTATATTGCCCAGAAACAGTAGATTGCAATTAAAAACTATTTTCCTATAGACTATATTAGATGTTATAAACAGCTCTGTCTCTTTTTAACCTTTTTTTAAATGCATGCTTGCTCAATAGAAAAGTGTTATAGATATTAAGGGCAAGATCAATGAATAAGTAAAAATATTAACCTTTTGTTATTATACTTTTATAATAAATACCATATACAATTTAATTTATATAAACTTTGCTCAAGCTTCCCTATTGCCCCCATGTAACTCAGGGTGCACCACAGAATGCACATGAAATTCTTTCCCTGTTGAGAAAACTTACTGCCATTATTATTTTTATCACTTAATTACCCCAATAATTAATGAGGTATATGATCCTGAGAAAAATATACAGCTTCTTTGAAGACCGCAGACAGATGCTAAGTAAATGGTTAAAAACATGTTTTACACTTAAATTCCTTGCTGTTTAGCAGGGTGATTCATTAAACTACTGCTTGCTATTTCAAATCATAGGATGTCTAAGTACTGTATTTCTCTCTATCCAAAAGTAAGAACACAGTATCAACCATCAAACCTAAGTGAACAAACAAACCATTGGAATTTCTATCTGACATCTGAGATAACAGCAGTTTTAGTGTTTGTTGACTTTTTATCAAGTTTTCCTTAAGAAATATTAAATTACAATGCAGATTCATATCATGCATAGTAAAAGTACAGAACAATACTAAATTGATTAAATTAAGAGGCTGGTTAATTCCAGACAACTCTGGCCATCTTATATAATAAGATAAAAGACAGAAAAATGAAAAGTGTACGAAGAACTCCTGAAAACATGGAAGGAACCGCCATAAGACTTCAAAAACACCCCAGAGAAAAAAGCAACTGCGGTTGAACAGCTTCCTAATCCCAGGCCTAGGAGCAAAACCAATTTTTCAGTTACTTGTTGAACTGGTAGCTCAAGCTAATAAATAAAAGTATTGTAATAAAAATTTAATTTATTACTTAATCCATTATTTTCGGGATTCTGTTGCAGTTTTTATTTCTTCATGCACAATTTATTCAGGGGATTTCAGTATTAAGTATTATATTTAAAAAAAGTTTTCAGAATGATTCCTTTTTTAAAAAAAATATTTTGCTAATTGCAAATTTAATAAATGTAGGACTACCAGATCTGAACGGCAGCTATAAATTTGCTGCAAAGAAACTTGGAAAATTCTAATGCTCTACTGCCCATTAGTGATTATCTTGCTTTTTTTTCCAGTCCATCTCAGTTAGCCAGAGCTAATGATAGTAGAAAAATAACTCCAAGGATAAGGAGAAGCATATTTTAGAATTATAATGTGAGAACAAATGACCTGTCATGACTTTAGTTAGAAGTCACATTTCAAAGCTTACAGTCATGATTCAAAACATGACTAATTGGTACGTTTCTGAAGATGTCAGTGATTAATGAGTCATTTTGATGTAAATTTTAAACCTACCTGGAAATTAAAAAGTTTTAAGAATTAATTATTCTTACAGTCCATATGCATTTCATTTTCTTTTTGACACTCTTGAATCTTATAGAAAGACGAATCAATTTCATTCTGCATCATCTCTCAATATCAATTAGAATAGAACTGGAAGGGACCTTGAAGGCCTTCTAGTCCAACTCCTTGCTCAAGCAAGAAACCCTATTCAGACAGTCCAGTCTTTTCTTAAAAACTGTGTGATGAAGCACTTACAACTTGTAAAGGCAAGCTGTTCCACCAGTTAATTGTCCTCACTGTTAAGAAGTTTCTCCTTAATTCCAGGTTGCTTCTCTCCTTGATTAGTTTCTTCATTAGTATTCATTGTTTCTTGTCTTGCCTTCTGGTGCTTTGGAAAATAAGTTGACCCCCTCGTTTGTGGCAGCCCCTCAAATACTGAAGAACAATTACCATAAAATATATAGAATTAATTGATGTTGTGACAGCCCCCATATTTTGGCACAACAGTGTTCCTAAAACACCCAATTAACTAATCCCATGCTGAGAAATCTAAAGAAATGGAATTCATTTTTGTTTCCTCTAAAAGCTTCTGCCATTCAACCCCATTTACACTGATGACTACTAGCTTGGGCTTTTATTATTCCCCAAGTAAGGAAGGTTTAGCCCCAGATCATTTCTGATTTGCTGGCTAGACTTGGCCCATGAAAAACAGAGTATTCTGCTTGATTGCAAAGGAACATTCTATCTCTGCATCTTATGAAAGTGAGGATCCTGCTAGAGGACCAGAAAGAGCTATCTATTAATATTTACAAAGAAAAGTCTGAGTATTTCTCTCCCACCATCTTCTCTGAAGTGTTCTTAGAACAAATATTGAAAGATAAAATCTCAGCTGTTTTGTAACTATGCTAACTATAGCTTCTTTATTTGAAATTCTATATCTATGACTGTTGATTTTCCCTTTTTCCTCTTATTTTCTCTTTTCCCAATAAATTATTTTTAAAAAATACTGATGCTTCATTGACTTAATAAGGGGATTTCCAATATAAATCTTTCTCATATACCTGAATGCTTGGTTACACCACTGGCATAAGGTTTGTTAAGTATTGTATCTATATGAGGATATAGCACATTTTCCCTTCTATTTTTTAGGACTTGGCTGAAGGGAGAAGTTATTGGTAAAAGAACTAAGAACTCCCCAATTAAAGCTAAGAGGAATATTACAAGATTCAGCCCAATAGGGCAGGCTATCATAATTATCTTTTATTGGACATTTTAAATTATCATCATTTGCAAGAAGAAAATATAGCAAAATAATCATAAAATAAAAAATAGTGAAAATATGAATAATAATAAACTGACTTCTGTGTTTCATTGAAAAGTTTTTTTTCCCTTTATCTATGAAGGAACTAACTTTCACTACCTGAAATTAATTCCTTCTGTTGTAAATTTTTTAAAAAGTTGCTATCTTTCTTTTTGTTCTGCTGTTAAAAAATCTGCATGTTTCAAATAATAAATCTCCAAATACAATTGGAGATTAAAATATTCTCAAACATCAGAGAATTTCACCTTTTGCATATTTGTCTCAACAGTCTGAAGTGTAATTTGAAACCGGCATATTACTTAAAAGAACCTTATTTGTTTAAGACCACTCTACATTGCCAAGTTCAATTCCCAAAGTCTCTGTAGAAGCTGTTCATTTTGCCCTGCAATTATTCTCATTGTTGCCATTCTTACAACATTTAGTATATTCAATGAGCTTTTCACCACCCCATCTCCAGCAGGGGGAAAACATCATGATTAGCGTCTCCACTTTCATTCTCTTCATTTTCCACTTAGTATTTCTCTATGCAAAGAAATCACTGAGTTTAAAAAAACATGGTAAATTTTGGATAAGATGTCAAGCCACTTTTACTTTGCCAAGATGAGAATAAGGGATCTAGAGGAAGCACAAGATGAGAACTGGTGGGAAACTATCCCATTTGCAAACTCCAGCTTTAACAGCATAAAACAAGTATTTTGGACAGCATCACAGCTGAAGCAAAAGATAATTGACTTAACTTCAGAAAGCCCTTATACTATAAGAAAAGGCATGGTGCTTATCATGGAGTAGTACAAATGCCACGTGTGGAAAGGTTCTTAGGTTTAAATGTGTTTTTTATCCCTTTGTATGAATCCAATCAAATGTCAGATTTTTTCCCCCATCTTTTTTCCACTTTTTATAAGAACCAGCTCCCAGTATTGTGTATATTTGATTGATCTCAGAAAAGTAGTAGTGCCTAATTATGACATTTATTTTTTTCCCTTATAGATCAGGAAAATGGTTTGGTTATTAAAACATTGCAGCATAGCAGTATATACATTTATACCAAATACAACATCTAACATTAAATTCAAACATGCTTTGAAAAGATGGTTTCATTTTATTAAGAATAATACCATCTTACCACATGTGAAAAAAAAAGCAGCACTGCCCTCTTGTGTTGTAAAGAATTAATACATTTTTATTTCAATCTCACATTTCACAATAAAACTATTTTAATATACAAATATATGGGCTTTTTTCCCCATTGCAACTTTGAAAAGAGAAATGTTAAAATATATGTTATCTATATACTGTATAGATGATCACTCAAGCAGGAAAAGGTTTTATGTTTGATCTTCCTGATCAGTGGTCTGCAATATCAGCTCTTCCAGATCAATTGAGACTGAAACTTTCAGAATTCTCAGTTAACATGGCCAGTCCAGTGAAAGTAGCTGCCTAGTTAAAAGTTATTTTAAGAATAACAGTGGTTAAGTAATACCATTTCTGAGATGCAAGATTACCCATGTGTTCAGCGCTACATTTATTTCTATCTACATTTACACTGAAAAAGCCCTTACTATATTTTAAGAAAGGGAGGGAATTAAAATGATTTGATGGTTGTATTATTTATGTTTATAGTAATAATTATATTATAATAAAGAAAATATCCATTTGTTATAATAATAAATACAATGGCTAGTTTCTTTATAATACAAGGAGGCATTTATATGGTAATATCTGTTCATTACAATTGATTAAATTATTATTAAATTACATATTTAACATTATTTATATAAACCTACATTTCCTTTGTCAATTTGTCCATTCTGCAATCAATTATTTGACAAAAGAAAATGATGAAGTAAACATAAACATTTGATGTAATGTTTATGAACATTCATAACGTTAAAAAATGCCCTTCTTACAAACCTGTAATCCCTTAATTCGGGGTAGAATTAGGGAAACTGGATGGAGCTGAGCGTTTACTGGCCAGATCAATATTCATAATACAGTGAACTAATAAACTGGAGAGAAAACAATAAACAAAGTATATACAAGAAATGTGCTAAAAGGCCGTCATGTCAAATTATTGAGAAAATTATTGATTGTTTATCTGTAGTTCAAAAACATCATTTTTAAAAAGTCAGTAACTGTGTCTTCCAGAAAGCTCCTATGAGCAATTGAATGTTTTACTGCCAGGACAGCAACAAAAGAAAGATTGAACAGGATGTCCAAGGCCAATAACTGTATACAATTATTGATATGTCTTTCTGCTTCAATCATTTGAAATAAATTGGGCCAGAAAAGATTTTAAATATAGAATTAATTAAGGAACTGACCATAGAAAGCAATAGCAAGAGCACTTAGACTTATATACCACTTCCCAGTGCTTTACAGCCCTCTATAAGCAGTTTACAGAGTCAACATACTGCCCCAACAATTTGGGTCCTCATTTTACAGACTTCGGAAGGATGGAAGGCTGAGTCAACCTTGAGCCAGTGACTGTATTGTACATGTTCCACTGTATTGTGGAACAGAACATGAAACAGATCTAATACCAAACATAATATTTTGAGAACAGCCTCATACTGTTATTCTTATTCTGCCCCTTCTGCAAAATAGTTTGAAGATAGTCTGAAATCAAAACTGCTGAAACACAGAATAAAAATCACTGTCCCACTTGTTCTACTCCAGGTCCTGACATAACAAAAAAAAAATATCCTCGCTCAGCAGCCTCTATAGACTGGGGAAGTCAAAGCATGAAAATATCAGTTGCAACTGCATGAACACAGTGCTGCTTCATTGTATTTAAACATGTGGAAAAGGTGCAGGGCTTCAGTTGTGTGGCTACAATTGCCACATTGATTTTTGAGATCTTCTGCAGGCACCTCTACAATCTCTCTACTCTAATATTCTTACTTTGGATTGTATGCATTTGTCTAGTTGTATGGTCATCGGTTCCTATGAAAAGAAGCTATGAATGTTTCAAGCTGTCTTATCTCCTGAAATCTAGGAGCAAGGAGGCATAGTGTAGAGAGGCAGAGATTCTGCCAATGGAAAATTGACCACCCACAAGCGCCACAGATATTCAGCATTTAAAAAAAGAGTATAATTCTAGTTTTAAATAACCTGCAGTGACACTAAAATAAACTGTACAGCTCTTAAACATATTGTTATCATACAATCACAGAAGACCATAGTTGTTTTCAACCGACTACAGAGTCCTTGTGCTGAAAAAATGCAAATACAAATTACCTCAGAAATAAGTACATGCCAATATCTTTCTTAGGTCCCAAAACTACCACAACATAGCAATTTCATTGAATGATATGCTATTATTTCTGCACTTATTTACATTTCAGATACTACACATCAGAAATTAAAACATCAGCCCCTTAGTGCTAAAGTCTGGCTATTTATATTCTTGGGGGAAGGAAACAGAAATAGAATTGTCCACATGTACTTAAAAGAGATGCTTTATGTATTACTGTCCTATGAGAATATTCTTGAAGCATCAAATAGATTTTACCTTGACAACAAGTTCAGTACAGAAACTAAACTCATCCTCAGCATAATTTCAATGAGCCAGTTAGCTAAATGCATCTCTCTGATGTGCCCCAGCTAATTGCAGAAGCTTCACTTCTGATAATTAAGAATGCATGAAGGTTTTAAGAGGAACACATTAACTCCAAGAGGAGTTAAAGAAGGAAACGCAAAGAAAAAAATGAATAGGCAACTTGACATCAGTAACTGGGAAAATTCTAGAATAAATCAATAAATCAAGAATTAACCTTGTAAGCAATCTGTCCAAAATGTATTTATCAATATGATTCTCCTTTTCTGATTGGGTAAGTTCCTTTATAAATTATGAGGTTATTTTAAATATAATATATATTAATTTTAGCAAAGTGTTTGATCAAACAAAACTATGATATTTTTACTGTTATTTGTATGATTGTGACAGGTATATATTAATTCAGCTTTATATTCATTTAATTGCCACACTACTCAGTTTTCACTTCACAATCATACAATTAAGAATGTCATAGGGCAGTGGTAGTTAACCTTTTCGGCCAAAACCCGGAAGAGAAGTTCCTGGTGCACTCATGTGTGCCGCCACCTGGTCTTCCAGCTTCTAACGCGCATGTGCATGAAGACCGACTTGAAGACCAGGTGATCAGCCAGTTTCTAACGCACATGCGCACGCCAGCCAGCTGGTCTTCGTACATACATGAACGTTAGAAACTGAGAGACCTAACATCTCCCTAATTAGTCCCTTCCAACATTTGGTACTTGCTTCAGCTTGGGCCAGTCATTCTCTCTGAGCCCTAAGAAGCCCTAGGAAGGAGACAATGGCAAAGTACTTCCAAACTCTTACTAACATACACACATACACACAATCTGTTTCTCTCCCTCTCTCCTTTCCCTCTTTAATTTAAAGGCTAAATTATTTTCCTACACAGCCAGATAAAGCAGATACAGATATTATAAGTTGTTAGAGACAGAAAATACTTTTATAATTCATATTGTTTTGTAAAACATATATTCTTTCTCAGAATGGGAAGTTTTGTATGTAGGAAATTCGCCTTCAAATACCATCTTGGAATTGGCATATTTGACACCCCTAAAAAGTTGAAATCTGTTACGGTCCAATTATTTTTCCAAATATGGAATTCTCAATGTTTTATATTAGCTACTAGACAGATGGGCTATGTAATAGCATGCTAATTCAGATTTGAACTTATGATGATGTTAGTGGGTCTTTTGAATATCTAGATAAAAATGTTCAGCTAGCTGCTGAAGATATCATTTTCAACACACTAACATTGATTCATATAATGTGCTTATGTGATGTAGTGGATACATTTGAGTAGTTATTGTACAGATTAATTTTGGTCTGCAAGATTAATTGAATTGGCAAAAGTTAATGAACTTTCAATAACTAATAGTTTTAAAACTAGCAGGAAGACAATTGAAATGAATACTATATTGCACATTCAGTTACTAAACTTCAGTAATTATATTTGATCTAAATATTTATTTTGCATTTGAACAAGTATGTTATTGTTAAAAAATTTAAATTGATAATCCTAGTTGAAGACAATTTAAACACTTGAACTGCATATTTCATTCATATTCCTCTTCTCTTATTGTTAAATAAATGACTTAAATGTAAATAGTTTAATTGGATAAAATGAAATAGTTTTGGACAAAATAATATAGCAATATTAGCTTTGATTTATATATGAATATTTTAATTTTAGGGACTTTTTTCCTTTTTTCTCTTTTCTTTTTCAGAGAAGTACAAAAATACATTTTAACAACTACTTGAATTTTATTTATTTTTTTGCATATGGTTATCTCCCCAAAAACCTGTTTATAAAGATGATGAAGTAATTATATATAAAGTTCAGCTTTTACTACAATAATGTGTTTTTCAATAATGTATCAAAATCTGAACTTTTTGTCTAATTTCCTGTAACCTAAGATTCCTGGAAATTAATATCAAATATTATCATAAAATAAATTGATCATAAAACTTAGTCTAGAATTCATTATATCTATATTTCTAACAGAGGCTGTTAAAAACATATTTATCCACCCACATGAGACATATGGAATTTTGTTACGTACTTTTGTTAATATTTATTGTCTTGGATGTTATATGTCTTTAAGTTGAATATGTTTTGAGTTTTAAAATGTACACAGAAGTATTGTGTTTAAAGACCATTTCACAGAATAACAGAAACCTATAAAGATTAAAGAGCAAAATTGAGACAAGCTGTTCAATCTTAAATCTGTTAGGAAATGTAAATTAAATGCATGATTCTGTTGTTGTTTATTCTGAAGTTGTAAGAACAAATAAATATGGGGTTTTCTATTTCTTTTTTTGCAACAAGACTTCACTTTTATTTAATAGAAATATTTTAAGTCATCAAAATGTTCAGTTCATACCATCAAAGATATAATAGAGTGTGGATATTTTGACACAAACTTATTTTTAGGAATATAGACAGTAAGAGACATCTAAGCAGAAAAACACTGAAGTTTGAATATTTTTTGAGGATACATAGTATTACTGGAATAATAAATTGAAATAAAGTTTTCATTTTGCCTATTGAAAAGAGGTCTAGAAATTGAACATCATTTAAAAAATGAAGAGGATGTAAGGTTATCTACTCTTCAAACTCCCTTGAGTTTAAACCCAGCATCTTTTCCTTCTGCCTTTTCTCTAGATTACTGAAAATTCTCCTTTACATGCTATTAACTATACCCAAAAAAAACTGTCAAAAGGGCACTAAAGAAATTCAGGGGGAATTTAAAATTGATGGCTTTTGTACAAAGTAGTTCATTGCCCTGGAAATGTGCTAATGTTCCTCCTGAGTAGGAGTGAGAAACTTTTCCTTCAGTCAAAAAGCAGACAAACCATTCTGATACATGTCAAAGATGTTTACATAACAAGATCTTAAAAGTTTATTTTTACTTTGAATTTACTTAATTGTTAAAATTTAACACAGAGGCAGGTTTACAGTGATCTGCAGTCTTTACATCTTAACTGATTCTCAGATATCACTTTATAATCACCGCCCCGAGTCCCTTTTGGGAGAGGGAGCGGTATAAAAATACGATAAATAAATAAATAAAATATATGAGCATATGAAATTGGAACCCTGTGGCTAGTGGAGAACAGAGGTTGAGGAAACAACTGGACCTGATCATCTAACTAACTGCCGGTTGTGCATCTCTGCCATAAGAACATTTTAAACTTATCCACAATCCATTCCACAGTCTTAAGACAACAAACTCAAAATATGTTCCAATGTGCCTACTGCAAAAGGAACAAGTTGCACCATCAGTTATAGAATTTATATTCATGGATTTGTATTATCCTCATATATGGGCATCTGGGTTAAGTAATATGCACAAGGACATAATCATATAAATTCTGTGACTTACGTATTTGCATTAAACATCATGTTGTTATTTTGGCATAATTGCAGTTTGGTATGGATATTGCTGTCCCCATATGGTGTTTTATATTTGAAGGAATGTTTCTAGATTAGTTTTCCATCAGGATGATCTGGTCTGCATTGCAGTCAGGAATGGCTGTGTCTGTCTCATCAGATACAGCACAAAATATGTTAATTCCTGATGAGTTCAGGTGACCATGACATGGGATATATATTTAAAATTAAATATGGAATCAGACCACAAAGTCTTGGGAAATGTAATTGGTCCACAATAAAGGAATAAAGATCTGTTGAGGTCTCCATCACAACATCTGGACTTTTTGCCATATGATTTCTTCACATTCACAATGTTATTAATATATATATTCACAGTATATATTTCACTGGAATCAAATAATGATTTAATCAATGTGCAACAGTTTATCATGAGATACTATTTCATAATTTTTCCTTTCTTGCTTTTTTCTTTGCATGGTTTTATATATTTACACATTCATAATATGTTTATAGTCTACCTTAAATCATACAAACAAATGTTTGAACTTCAATATTATTGCGTAAAAGAAGCAATAATTTCTCTTTTTCTTCATGCACACATAAACATTCACACATTGCAGTGCTTTTTACTGTTTGCCAATCTCCTGTGTTTTTATACTCAGAACAATTGGAGTGGGGGTAGAAAAGAGGACTGAAGGTAGAAGAATTAATAAAATTGCCATCATTTGTAAGCAGAAATGATATACTAGATAAAGAAGAAATCACTCTTCCACCTTTTGTGAACTAGATATAAATTTATTATTTATTTATTAATTAAACTTTTATACCGCTCCCTCTCCCAAAAAGGGACTCGGGGCGGTGTACAGCCTACTAAAACACATAATACTCAATAAATACAATTTAAAATAAATTAAACCAAATTGATCCGGCTGTCTAACCCAAAAATAGAGTTAAAAATTAAAAACTAATAAAACCCCGATTAAGATTAAGTTAAAAAACTAAAAATACAGTTACTGGGCCAGGCCAGCCTGTTGAAAAAATAGGGTTTTCACTGCGCGCCGGAAGGTCAGAATATCCGTCATAGCCCGTATCTCCGGGGGGAGATCATTCCAAAGGGAGGGGGCTCCCACAGAGAAAGCCCAAACCCTCGGGGCCGTCAGCCGACAACGGCCGGGCGGCGGTACCCCGAGGAGGGCAACCCTGTGGGAGCGTACTGGGCGGCGGGAGGTTGATGATGGCAGCAGGCGGTCCCGTAAGTACCCAGGTCCCGAGCCATGGAGCACTTTAAATACTGTCAGTACCACCTTGAATCGAATCCGGAAGGCCACAGGAAGCCAGTGCAGCCTGCGGAGAAGCGGTGTAACGTGGGAGCTCCGAGGAGCACCCACGATCACCCGCGCGGCTGCATTCTGGACCAGCTGCAGCCTCCGGAGACTCTTCAAGGGGAGCCCCATGTAGAGAGCATTGCAATAATCCAGGCGGGAGATGACGAGGGCGGAAGTGACTGTGCGAAGTGCGCCCAGATCCAGAAAGGGCCGCAACTGGTAAATCAGACGAATCTGATAGAAAGCCCCCCTGGCGACGGCTGCAATATGTTCTTCTAAAGACAGCCGTACGTCCAGGAGGACACCCAAGTTGCGCGCCCTTTCCACGGGGGTCAAGACCTCTCCCCCCACGGCCAGCGAAGGAACCAGCTGGCTGTATCTGGGCGCAGGAAACCACAGCCACTCGGTTTTGGTCGGGTTGAGACGAAGCCTGTTACGACCCATCCAACTCCGCACGGCCTCCAGGCATCGGGACATCACTTCGACGGCTTCGTTGGGGTGGCCCGGGGTGGAGATGTACAGCTGAGTATCGTCAGCGTACTGATGGAACTCCACCCCGAAGCCACGGATGACCTCACCCAGCGGCTTTACATAAATGTTGAACAGCAGGGGCGAGAGCACCGACCCCTGAGGCACCCCACATCGTAGGGGCCTCGGGGCCGATCTCTGCCCCCCCGTCAACACAAATTGCGAGCGGTCGGAGAGGAAGGAGGCGAACCACCGCAACACGGTGCCTCCCACCCCCAACCCCTCCAACCGCTGCAATAGGATACTGTGGTCGACAGTATCAAAAGCCGCTGAGAGATCTAACAGGACCAGGACAGAGGAACAACCCCTGTCCCGGGCCCTCCAGAGGTCATCCACCAACGCGACCAACGCCGTCTCCGTGCTGTGCCCGGGCCTGAAGCCCGATTGGAGGGGGTCAAGATAACTCGCTTCATCCAGGTACTGCGGGAACTGACGTGCCACCACACTCTCAACAACCTTCGCAACGAAGCGAAGGTTGGAGACAGGACGATAGTTAGATAACAATGCTGGGTCCAGGGACGGTTTCTTGAGGAGGGGCCGCACCACCGCCTCTTTCAAGGCAGCAGGTAACAGCCCCTCTCTCAAGGAAGCGTTTATAATACCCTGGAACCAGCCTCGTGTCACCTCCCGAGTGGCCAAGACCAGCCAGGAGGGGCACGGGTCCAACAAACAGGTGGTGGCATTCAGTCCCCCCAGTATCCTGTCCACGTCCTCCACAGTAACAGGATCGAACTCAACCCAATTGACCGCACCGATATCCACCCCCGCCCCCCCGCCCGGAGATGCCCAGTCGGAGTCCAGCTCATCCCGGATCTGAGCGATTTTGTCCTGCAGAAACCTAGAAAACTCCTCAGCCCGTCCCTGCAAGGGGTCCTCCCGCGCTCCTACCTCCAGTAGAGAGCGGGTCACCCTAAACAGGGCGGCTGGGCGGTTTTCCGCGGACGCAATAAGGGTGGAGAGGTAAGATCTCCTCGCCATCCTTATCGCCACTAAATACGTCTTAATATAAGATCGTAATAGTGTTCGGTCAGACCCAGAGCGGCTGGCCCTCCAACTGCTCTCTAGGCGTCTTTTCCGACGCTTCATCTCCCTTAGCTCCTCAGAAAACCAAGGAGCCACTTGGGATCGGCATCGGGTCAGAGGCCGCAAGGGCACGACTCGGTCGAGGGCCCCAGCAGCCACCCTATCCCAGGTGGCGACCAAGCCCTCAACCGAGTCGTGTGTGTGAGCTTCGGGAAATGGCCCAAGCTCCGTCAGGAACCTATCAGGATCCATCAGGCGCCTGGGGCGGTACCATTTTAATGGTCCCGCCTCCCTGCGGTCAGGGGGTGCGGAACGGAAGTCGAGCTTCAGGAGCGAGTGATCCGACCATGACATGGGTTCTATGACTATATCCCCCATACCCAGATCACTCTGCCACTGATCGGAGACGAAAACCAGATCCAAGGTATGACCTCCCACGTGAGTAGAGTCCCGAATTAACTGGGTCAGGCCCATGGCCGTCATGGAAGCCATGAACTCTTGAGCAATCCCCGAGGTACCGCCAGCAGATGGCAGGTTGAAATCCCCCATGACCATAAGCCTGGGGGTCCCAACCGCCACGCCAGCTATGACCTCAAGGAGCTCAAGCAGGGCTGCTGCCGCATAGCAGGGAGCCAGGTATGCGACCAGCAAGCCCACCTGAACCTTGGGACCGAACTTCACGAAAAGCAGCTCACACCCGGTCATCTGAGATACAGTGGCCTCCCTCGGACACAGATCCTCCTTAATAACTACCGCAACCCTCCCTCCCCTCCCCTGGGCCCTCGGCCGATGAAAAACCCGAAACCCGGCTGGGCACATCTCCACCAGAGGGACTCCCCCCTCCTGGCCCAGCCAGGTCTCGGTAACTCCCACCAGGTCCGCGCCCCCCTCACAAATCAAATCATGGATGAGAGGGGCTTTATTAACAACGGACCTGGCGTTACACAACATCAGCCTAAGGCCCAGGGCCCGATTGCTCAGACCCCCTGGGGAACGGGAGATGACAAGGGGGTCAGAGCGCGCCACAGCAAGCAAACAGCGACAACAACCTATTGAGCTAAGAAAAAGCAACTTTATCAATATTCTGTTTGTGGCTACCTCCCTTTGTACCCATTAGACACTCTATTCAGCATGAATTTTATGGAAAAGAAATAATCTTATTTTTGTTTAAAAAAAAACACATAAGGTAACATACTGCCAAATAAATTAATAGTCTCTAGAACAGTGATGGCAAACCTTTTTCGGCTCCCGTGCCAATAATTACGTATGCGCTTGCGTTCGCGTGCCAGCACCCAGAAGGCAATGCGTGCTGGGCCCTGCACCCCTTGTGCATGGCATGCGATCCCCCTGCCATGCATCACGCATCCGTGCGCGATTCCTCTGGCGCGTGCCATGAATCTGCTCATGCGTGTGCTATCCCCTTGCACGCTGCACATCTCTGTGCATGCACACGCATCTCCCGTGCATGCCCCTCTGCATGTGCACCAGATACTCAACAATTAGTGGTCAGGCGGCGGCGCACGCGCACATGCGCAGTGGGGCTCTTCCAGGTGATGTTTCGCGTGCCAGGGGGAATGGTCCTATGTGCCACTTCCGGCATGCGTGCCATAGGTTCGCCAATACCACTCTAGAACCTCCTTTATTTACTAGATCTCTCTAGACCCAATAAGTCCCTTTTTGGGAGAGGGAGCGGTATAAAAGTTTAATTAAATAAATAAATAAATAAAGCAGGGCTGTCAAACACCTGGCCCACACACTGGCCACACCCACGCCCAGTTTAGCAAAAGGGAAAAAGTCCCGCCACCATGACGATGTGAGTTTGACACCCCTGAAATAAAAAGAAATGAGCCCAGCTAATCAGAAAAACAAAACAAGAAAGAGAACTGTAAAATAAAGACATCCTGAAAGGCTATAAAAATGTCATGGACAGATTGATAAATGAATGTTAAGGTTCATGGCTAGGCAATGTCTAGGGCTAGGCAAATGGTAACCATTTTGTGAGTGCCCTCATGACATGCTCAAAAAACTATGTTTGCTACACTAGAAAAAATGTATTTCCCATCATGATTAGTTCAGTATTAGGAAAATGATTTTTTTAAAAAAAATAAATCTGTATAGTAGACTAACCCTTATTAAATATGTCTACAACTTCAGTACTAGGAAGAGAGTTCTACAATTAAATCTTAAACATGCAACTTACCTATCCTGATAAGTAGTGATGGCAATACTAGGAAGCGTCAATAAAGGCAAAGTTGTGGGTCTAGAAATGTTATCTGGTGTTCTTGCTTTTTCACTCTGTCTTTGAGATAATGGTGGTAACAATAAATTAGCAGAGCAGCACCTTCTTCCCCTCCAGAGATCTATGCCAAGAGTGTTGCTGGATGCACTGTAAGACTTGCTGAGACGACATTCCAAATAATCTTTAACAATCTAAAAAAATAAATAGAAAACTGAATTATATAAGAAGCAATTTCATAAAGCTAAATATAAAAATTTATAATTGCAGCACAAGTTAATTACAAAATTGAACGCAGACAGTTCCTATAAAAGAAATTCTTAAAATAAGCATTAAATTTCACACTAAAAAGAAAAGTTACAAATGAGGAAAAATGAAATGTGCTTCAATTCAGCCATTAGTGCAAATACACATCATTAACTCTTACACAGGACTCTATAGGTTATAGTGTTAATTTTATAATACATTACTTTCTTTCTTCACAAAGCATTACTTTTGTCCATGTCCTCCCAAAATTTCAACTTTTGCAAACTCAACTAGGATTTGAACCAGGGGTGGGATTCAAATTTTTTAACAACCAGTTCTGTGGGCATGGCTTAGTTGGTGGGCATGGCTTGGTGTTCATGTGACTGGGTGGACATAGCTTGGTGTCATGTTATTGGCTGGGTGTGACCAACTCAATATCACTCACATTGAGGCACACATCTCCTCGCCTGGCCTCTCATGACTGTAGGGATGCTGCAACAGTCGTAAATGTGAAAAATGGTCATAAGTCACTTTTCTCAGTGCCATTGTAACTTTAAATGGTCACTCCACACAAGCAAAGTACCAGCAAAGAAAGGAAAAAAACTCCAGAGATGTTCCTGAGACAGGAAGTCTAGTCCTGCCAAGAATGTAATAAGGGTTAATGGAGAGGCAGTTTCTGTAAACAACACTAGAATGTTTCCTTCCTGCCTTCCTTACAAGGTTAGGCCAGCAATTTCTTCTAACAACCGGTTCTCTGAACTGCTTAGAATGTTAACAACCGGTTCAGCGAATAGGTGTGAACTGGTAGAATCCCACCCCTGATCTGAATCCTATTCAGGCACTAAACAAAAACTGTACTACTGGGATGAAACAATCATTATCAGTGTCTACACACACATACACTCCCTTTCCATGTAATGGCCAAGAAATTGAGACTGAATATGGTTGCATTGTTGAAATGATCAGAACCAATATTCAGCTAAATATAAGTCAAGATTCCCATTGGAATGGAGCAAATAACCCTTCAACAACAATAAGAAAGTAATGTTGACTAAAGGGGCTTGAAAAAAGACAAGAAAGATTTGCCCAAATTGAGTTAACGACAACATTGAATATAGTATATCTAAAGAGATATACACAGGCAAAAACAAAATTTAAACTTCACTTACATACAAATCAGAAAAAACTTTGAACCGGGTGCTAATTTAAGTGAAATTGTTGGCATTGTGTACAGATACTGTAAAAAGCCAAATTCTTTGTTATTAGTCATTAAGAAAAAATATTGGAAATAAAAATTCCAAGATCTTACGGGATAATCATATTTCAAACACTACACTTTCTTCTTCTTTAAAACAATATTGTAGAGCTAAAAAATATATCACAAAGTTACCTAAAATAATCAAGGATAGAACAATACCCCTAACAGAATATCTCAATGTTTGGGCTTTTTAAAAATATGTATTTAGTCAACATCAGACATATTAGGGTTGCTGCTTATGTTTGGAGAATATCCTAGATGACACAATAGGATATTTATATAAATAACATTTATATACAATGTTTCATTTTTTGTATAAATGTTTATTAAGAGTTTCTACAAAGAACATAAAAACTAACACAAATTAATAAAAAGAAAAAGCAGAAAAGAGACAAAAAAGAAAGAAAAAAGACTGTAGTAAACCTCGAGAGTCCTCTTGACATAAGGCCGTAAGAATGACCTTCTCAAGTTAGGAATTGCATGATAAGCTCAGCTTGGCACGACATGTAGGCAAATAGTTACAGGAACTAGCTGACCACAAATATCTTGTTAATAGATAATCACGCTATCTTAGCACACAACAGTGGTCGCATCCTGCCATGGCGCCATTAGAATTATACTTCCTTGCTCGTCTTCACATATGTCTCGCTCCCCCCGCCCTGATAAAACTGCAAAATAAAAGAGGGTGGTGCGTTGCAATCGGGGGACTTCTTCATCTACCCCGGGCACAATGTGCTCTCTCACCTTGAGAAACTATGGTGTCTGTGTCAATTATTGATTCTAGTACTTAAGTACTCACCTCGCGAGGGTCCCTCTAAATTTCATCCCTGCGGGGGCTCTACAGGCTGATCAGAGAACCTAAGGACAACGAGCAAACCGCGACAACGCGACAACTGGGGGCTCGTCCGGGATCTCTCACTTCTTCAGCTCCACGGCGTGACTTCTGTCTAGAGGTGCGCTGCCTTCACTCCCGTTGCTACGCACCTGGCAAAGGCTCTGTACAATCGTAAGTAATGGGCTCCTCACTCTCCAAAGTTTTGTCAGTTCATAGGGACGAACTTTACCAATTAGTGAAGAAGGCTAATTGTTTGCAGAAAATTAACGGCACCACTGTATATACCTTGTCTAGAAAATCTATCACCTCCTTCTTGCTTTATGTGGAGCAGCACTGTCCTGCTTATCCGGCTGAGGGCACGCTGCGTCGCACTTCGTGGGAACGCTTGGGAAAATATCTGTATGATGTCCCCAGAGCTCCACCGGACATTCTTATGTCCTGGCGTGCGATAATGGCTGCGCTCAATACTATCTACCCCTCCACCACTCTCCCCGAGTCTTTATCTCTTGCCTCTAAAACTGCTGAGCCTCTTGCTGCTCACCTTGATTCTTCTCCCCCACCTTACCAATCTGCCGACTCTTCGGATGATATTCCTCAGCTTGCCTATGCCCCTCCTTTTCACTCTGACACTCCGCACAATCGTCTGCAGCCCTCCTCTCCTTCTGTCTCTCCCATTCCTACTGATCCTCCGTCCCCACATCCCTCGGGGGGAAATATTACTGCTATCCTGGCTTCTCCTTCCTTCACCTTAGAATCTTGTGATATACCTTCTGCTTACCCTACGACTCTTGTTCCGGGAGCCCTTGGCGCTCCTGTTCATAACAACATAGAGTTAAGAGTGTTGAAAAAATTAAAAGAGGCTGTAAATATGTATGGACTGCAATCCACTTACACTCGTGGCATGCTTGATTCTCTCGTGTCTGCTAACACTGTAATGCTGTTATATGATTGGAAGATGTTGTTTTCTATGCTTATGACTCCTGCCCAGTATGTTGTTTGGCAGTCTGAATATGAAAAATTAGTAGATGCTGAAATAAGACGAGGCCTCCCTAATCTGGTCATTGCTGATCACTTAAAGGGAACCGGATTATTCTCCACCCTGATTCAGCAACAAAATTGCCCTCGCCGTGCCTTTGCAATCATTCATCTTTGTGCGATGAATGCCCTGAAACGTGTAGATGATTCAGACTCTAAATCCACACACACCTTTTTGAAGGTAGTGCAGGAGGTTGACGAGTCTTACTCTTCATTCGTTAACCGTTTGCAAACCGCTCTGGAATGCCAAATTGACAATGAGGCGGCCAGACAAGAACTTCTTATTAAACTGGCTTACACCAATGCGAATGAAGATTGTCAAAAAATACTTCAACCTGTTGCTAATAAACCTGGTGTAACCTTGGCTGAGTTCCTGCAGCTTTGTAGGATTGTGGGAACTACTTCTCACAAAATGAGCGCCCTTGCCGCTGCCATCTCTACCTCCATTTCTGCATCCCTCCCCACCTCCCCTCCGTCGTCCGACGCCCTTGCCGTGTCTCGCTCTGGCAATTGTTTTAATTGTGGGAAGCCTGGCCATTTTAAAAATCAGTGTAGAATGCCGGGTGGGGGGGGAACGCCTCGTGGCCAGTCTCGGGGTACTGCACCCTATGCTGCCAAGCCAAAAACTGTTTGCCCTCGTTGCAGAAAAGGTTTTCATTGGGCTTCCCAATGTCGCTCTAACCCTCCTCCTGCTCAGCAATCGGAAAACTAGGCATGGGGTCTTCAGCTAACCCCACTACAAAGGCTGAAACTTCTCTTTCCTCTTCTCTTTCCTTTTTACAACCTACTTCTTTCCCTGTATAGCTGACAGAGGACATCGTTTATGATGATCCTGGTTCGGTCTTCACTCTCCCTCTTTCTATCACTGTTCTGAAGCCACTTCCGCCTTCCTTGCCTGTTTTGCTCATACCTAACTCCTCCCTTACCATTGAAGGCGTAGTCGCTGCACCCTTTTTGTACGACTCCTCTTCTCTGAAAAATCTCTCTCTCGCTGCCATTGCCGGTGCTTTTCCCTGAAAGCGGGAACGATTGTGGCTACTCTCATTCTTCTTCCCTCTCCTGAACCCCCTTCTTTGTTTGCTCTACAGCAATCTGTTCGAGCCTCCAAACCTATGTTAACCATATTGCTGAATGGCCAATCTTTTGCTGGCCTGATTGACACCGGAGCTGACGTCTCTGTCATTCGATCCTCTGAGTGGCCATCCTCTTGGCCCCTTGCTGAAACAACTTCAGTACAAGGCGTCGGTGGAGCGCAGGCAGCAAAGGTTAGCTCACTTTGGCTTACTGCCTCTACGCCTCATTCCTCTGTGACTGCTTATCTTAAACCCTTTGTCCTTCCATTACATTGCAATTTGTGGGGCCGTGACCTGCTATCTCAACTCCACACTTCTCTCTACATACCTTGAATTATGGCTATTTCTCCTCTTTCTCTCACTCTCAAATCAAATATTCCTGTTTGGATTGATCAATGGCCTCTTACAAAAGAAAAATTAAACGCACTTCACACTCTCGTTCAACAGCAATTGGCAGAAGGTCACATTGAACCATCTACCAGCCCATATAACACACCAGTGTTTGTAATTAAAAAGAAAAGTGGCAAATGGCGCCTCCTACAGGATCTCCGTGTTCTGAACGCTATATTGCAACCTATGGGCCCATTGCAATGCGGCCTTCCAAATCCAAATTTAATTCCTGTAAAATTTGATCTCATAATCATTGACCTCAAAGATTGTTTTTTCTCCATCCCGCTGATACCAGAGGACAGGATACTATTTGCCTTCACCGTTCCTGAGTTTAATAATTCTAAACCTACAGCTAGATATCAATGGAAAGTTCTTCCCCAAGGAATGCTCAATTCTCCTACGATGTGTCAATATTTTGTAAATAAAGCTTTACAACCCTATCGGGACAAATTTCCTGAATTTTTAGTGTATCATTACATGGATGACATCCTGATTGCAGCTGATGGTCCTAAAGGTACAGTATGTAAAACTTTTCCATGTCTTCTCTCTCTCCTTGCTCTTGCAGGACTGCATGTAGCACCAGAAAAGGTGCAGTCTCATTATCCGTTACAATATTTAGGACACAAGGTTTTAGCCTCAACAGCTTCACCTCACCTTCCTGTTCTCACACTCCCTCAACCTGCAACCTTGGTACAGTTACAGCAATGCCTGGGCACGCTCAATTGGGCACGCCCATATCTTTCCATTTCAACTCATACTCTCTCGCCATTATTTCAAGCATTGGTCGGCCTTAAGCATCCAGCAGATCTCATTTGGCTGAATGAGCAACAGCTTAATGCTCTTAAAGAAATCAACAGCGCCTTGCATACCCATTGGGTGGACCGCTCATTACACAATCATGCACTCTCATTGGCGCTTCTTCCCACACCCACACTCCTTACAGCAATCATCGTTCAAATCTCGACTTCAAAGAGGCTACACATTTTAGAGTGGATTCACCTTCCTCATACCCCAAAAGCATCAATCACCACAAGAGCTGCACAAATGGCCCTTCTTATAGAACGGGGGAGGAAAAGAGCTAGAGCCTTGATGGGTGTGGATATCTGCACGCTTTACACTCCCTGCAGACTAACACAATGGGAACCACTCTTCCAAAATTCTGATGCGTTACAAGATGTGTTGGAAGGGTGGCAAGGGAATGTCTCCTGCCATCTACCACCAGACCCACGCATACAAGTGCTGAAAACAATTCCGCTCACTCTAGAGACTCCTTTAGTACAACAACCAGTGAAAGATTGTCTTACTGTATTCACTGATGGTTCTAAAACCGTCGGGGCTTGTGTGTGGCAAACTGACAATCAATGGCATAAAAAACTTACCACACCACAACCTTCTGCTCAACAGGCTGAACTGTCTGCCTTCAATATGGCACTCACACTTTTTCCCAACCAGCCAATTAATGTAATATCTGATAGTCTGTATGTGGCACAATTGGCCTTGAATATATTTGATGCCTACATTTCTCCTGCAACCCCTTCTCCTTTAATGATGCTTTTTTTACAGTTACAAGACCTATTGAAGGAAAGGAAGGAATCTCTGTTTGTGGCCCACATCAGAAGCCATCAGCATCTGCCCGGATTTCTTTCAGAAGGCAATCACATGGCAGATGAGGCCTGCAAGTTGCATTTGTTACCAATCCTGCAGAATAACACCTTAACAGCAGGAGAAAGTCATGATTATTTTCATCAAAATAGAAAGGCTCTGGTGAGACAATTTGGAATTACTCATCAAGAAGCCGCGGCAATTGTTCAACAATGTCCTACATGTAGTCTGCAGGCACGAAGTGTCCCAGAAGGAGTAAATCCTAGAGGCACCGAGGCCTGTGACACATGGCAAATGGACGTTACTCAGTATCCATCCTTTGCGCCCTGGAAGTATATTCACGTGTCTGTAGACACTTACCCTGGGTTCATCATGGCCACACTGCAAAGGGGGGAGACTACTAAAAACACTATCAATCATTGCATTCGGACCTTTGTAACACTGGGATGTCCAAAAATTTTAAAAACAGACAATGGTCCTGCATACACGAGCTCCTCCTTCTCGGAGTTCTGTCATCATTGGTCCATTGTACACAAATTTGGAATTCCATTCAATAGCCAAGGCCAAGCTATTGTGGAAAGAGCAAATTTAACACTCAAAACGGCCCTTGATCGATACATGGGGAAAAAAGGCGTACGCCCCCCGAACCTCCCAGCGTTACAGAATGTGTTAAATGTATGTTTATATACCTTGAACTTTCTGAATCTTACTGGCTCTCCTTCTTCTTCTCGTCACTTTACCACACCTCCTGTCCCTACCTCCAGACCTCTTGTTTATTTCAGGCAACTTCCAGATCCGAAGTGGAAGGGACCTGTGCAACTGATCACTTGGGGCAAAGGATACGCTGCTGTTCAACTTCCTGATCGTGTTCTTTGGGTGCCTGCGCGCTGTGTTCGACCTTATCATGGGGAGGCTAAGGACAAGTGTTCCTCTCCTAGCCCTTCTGATTCTGATATCTCCTGTCTTTTCTCAGTTTCGGGCTGATCCTGCTGTACTCTTCGCCCCTCCATTCACACGCGTTACCTTTGCCTTTGAAGACATCTCTCTTTCCGCCTGTAATTATGCCTTTCAACATCAAGGCCGTGCCTTGCGTCCCTCACCTCACGTCTCTCTTCTGTATGGCTACCAAACCCTGTCGGGTCTACCTACATGTCTATGTCACCGCGAATACGGTGGGACCTTATTCCTGCTTAGGCTTTCTTGCTTCCCGTCAATCCTTCACTCATACAGTTTATCTCTTTTCCATTTTCTCTGTAACTCGCCCCCCACTACCCTCTATGTTTCTTTCTTGGCTCCTTTTGTCTCAATCTTCTCCTCAATCTTTTTCCCATACCCTGGTGCGCCACTTCTCCTGCTGCCAACCTCCCTGTGATACCACCAGCTGCCTATGGGATGCACCTGGCTCCCATCTCCCTGACCGCTATCCTGGTTCCTGATCACCGCTCCGCGGACAACGAATTCGTAGACAGCTTCTCGAGTCCTCTCCACATCCTAAATTCAACTCCTTGATTCACACGCACCGTTACAACAATGAGGGAGCACTGCATCTTCGCTCTCAGGCCCTCTCCTGTTACCAGAGGTCTCCAATCAAGAAAAAGGGAATCATCTGGCGCTGGTTTTTCAACAATACCATATATCTACAAGACTCACCCAAATATACCATCAATTATCATTTTAGAGCAACTCATCTTTCAGTAACTGATCTGACCCTCTCAGACTTTGGTCTATACCAATGTGAAATTACAAAAATGGTATGAGGCTTTGCCACTTCTTCTCGGCTGACATTATCCCTACGACAGAAGTTTATCCCCCCCCAACGGAGGACACGAAGTGCACTCACCTCCCAAGATGCCAAACATTGCACCCCCTGCTTGCAAAAAACTCAACAGGGGCAGACCATCAGAACTACATTAATATATCACACCCATTTTATTTGCACCAAACCATCCACGCACACCTGTGTGTGGAATAGCACGACGTATAGTATTTGTGAAGATAACAACAAACAAACCTGTTATGACCCCACAGGCCCCACTCATCACTACAACATCCTCATCACTGTCGGAGCCGGCTCATCGAAAAAGACACTGGTCAATCATGACTTTTATAATCCGAAGGTATCCCAATCGGTCACTTTTGATGCCTGCGAAGCCATGGACTATGGCACAAACGAATGCGGCTCACTTGTCTGGCGACGGACATATTCCAGCAACGAAAAGTACATCTGTGCCAGAACTTCAAATCAACACGACCCCTGTGGCAAAGGCACCTACTGCAATGAATGGAAATGTGTGGACTTTCAATCCAGAGGGCTCACAGTGCGACCCGACACCATACTCAAGAGGGATAACCTTAAAAAACTCTATATCACCCGTCTTAGAGTTCCCGATCCCAACTGTATGCAACATCAGTGCAATCCCATCAATCTCACGTTTCCAGTACCGGAAAATTGGCTTTCCTTCCAAACATGGAAAGGTACTGACAATGACTATGGCTTGGGTATTGATGGGACAGGAACCAACCCTTCAGTAGCCATCAAAATAATAGTAAGCAAAATTTCCATCGACTCAACCAGACACTCCTTATTTCATTCTGTTTATTTGGAATTGGCAAAATTGACTCACCTGACCGTACCACATGAGGTGCGCAACACCTTTGTACACCTTGCAGAGACTATTGCTAAATCATTGCAAGTTAAAAATTGCTTTGTGTGTGGGGGAACTACGATGGGGGAACAATGGCCGTGGCAGGCCCAGGAAATTAACATCACCCATGTCATAACTAATTGGTCCAACTTTGATACCCTGAACACAATTCCTGAAAACTGGACCCTGACCACTAATTTGGTAGGAAGACAATGCTATCAAAGAGTTAATACCTCCGCACGTACGTTTGTAGCAGGCTCTCTTTTATGTTTAGGTACGTTCACCAACGATTCGTGGGACTCTCCCAATAACCTTCCTAGGCCCACCCATAACCTCACTTCTTACCTTTCTTACCTACGGCAACCCGAGAATGATTCCGCCACCTGGCCAGCACCAACAGGGCTTTACTGGATATGTGGCGCCAATGCCTTCTCCATCCTCCCAGCCGCCTGGCAGGATCTTGTGTACTAGGGACCATATGACCAGGTTTTTTTCTGCTCCCTTTGTCGCAAAGACAGGTCCTAGGTCACCCGGTATACGAGGAAGCCAGGGAGGCCACACGCGAGAAGAGAGACACCTCCCAAATTCATAAAGTAAATTGGAAAGATGATGAGTGGCCCCCAGAACGCATAATTCATTATTATGACCCGGCAACCTGGGCAGAGGATGGCATGTGGAGATACAGAACACCCATCTACATGCTTAACCGCATCATCTGTCTTCAAGCGGTAGTAGAGCTAATCACTGATGAAACATTGGCCACCATGCGATCCCTTACGAGAGAGTCAGTAACATCTCGTACTTACATAATGCAAAATCGTCTGGCACTAGATTACCTGTTAGCAAAAGAAGGGGGGGTATGTGGAAAGTTTAACCTTACCGATTGTTGCATTGAAATTGATAACAGCATGAAGGCTGTAGATGAGGCTGCCATAAAAATGATAAAACTGGCGCATGTACCTGTGCAAACATGGAAGGGAGTGGACATAGGGGGAATGTTTGACGAGTTTCTCCCCAAGTTTCCCGGTTTAAAGGCTATTTTTATTTTGGTGGCTATAATTGCTATAGGATGTTTTCTGCTACCCTGTTTATTACCTATCTTTATTTCAATGATCAAACGTAGTTTAAATGCTATTGCCGAAGCTAAAGCTGCTGCGCAACTTAATCTCTTAATGCAAAATCATGTATATATGGCAATCCCAACTGAGGAGTGCAAGGCTCCGCTTTTGCACTTATGTTCCGATGACGACTCTGACACTGATAACCTGCCCTTGAACGAGGTTGTGCAATCGGATCGGGATGTCCCGGAGGGTATGTCCTTATCCAAGCACTATGATACTCCAAAGGAGAAAGGCTTATATTTTGAATCGGATATCGCGGCACCTTAAAAACAAAGAAAAGAGGACTTGTAGTAAACCTCGAGAGTCCTCTTCGACATAAGGCCGTAAGAATGACCTTCTCAAGTTAGGAATTGCATGATAAGCTCAGCTTGGCACGACACGTAGGCAAATAGTTACAGGAACTAGCTGACTACAAAATATCTTGTTAATAGATAATCACTCTATCTTAGCACACAACAGTGGTCGCATCCTGCCATGGCGCCATTAGAATTATACTTCCTTGCTCCTCTTCACATATGTCTCGCTCCCCCCGCCCTGATAAAACTGCAAAAGAAAAGAGGGTGGTGCGTTGCAATCGGGGGACTTCTTCATCTACCCCGGGCACAATGTGCTCTCTCACCTTGAGAAACTATGGTGTCTGTGTCAATTATTGATTCTAGTACTTAAGTACTCACCCTCGTGAGGGTCCCTCTAAATTTCACCCCTGCGGGGGCTCTACGGGCTGATCAGAGAACCTAAGGACAACGAGCAAACCGCGACAACGCGACAAAAGACAAAAATGCAGAAAGAAGAAAAGAAAAATAAAATGAAGGTGGTTCCTATGTCTTTTGCACAAAAAATTACCTCTTATTTTATGATTAAAAAAGAAAGCTAATTCCCCTCTACTATTCAGTATTTTTCTGATCATCAAAACCACAAATGATACATGAATTTTCCCCTTTTTATGCAAACAGTACATAAGAAGCTTCCAGTCGGCCATAAATATAGATACTGTTTTCTCTTTAAGCAAAAAAAGTTTCTTTGGCAATCTCAGAAACTTTCATCATCTTCAATCATCATTTTATAATAACTTGTTTTCTTCACAAGGCATTAATTTATTCAATAAATTTATATTTGGACAATTTTCTGCATCAAAAGCACTGTAAAATACACTGTAAGACATTACATACATGTTAAAAGTCATTAATATAAACTTAACTTACAACTACAATTGAACCCAAAATTTATGTTGTTAAGTGAGTTTTACCCCATTTTATGACTTTTCTTGCCACATTTGTTAAGTGAAATACTGTTGTCAGTTGTCAAGCATCTAAATGTAAATCACATGACAATGGAGATACTACAATGATCGTAAGTGTGAAAAATGGTCATGTCACTTTTTTCAGTGATGTTATAACTTCAAACGATCACTAAGTGAACTGTTGTAAGCCAAGAACTACCTGTAAGTATCTTATAACAATACAGAATTAGTTATACTTTATCTGAAACAGACAGGTGGACAGACATGTGTGTTAATACTTACACCTTCTGTAGGGACAGTCATTACACTCCTACTTTTCTTCATGATGGTGATAGAAAATCACTTCAATTATAGGTATCCTTTCCAATTGTGCTTCTGCCCAACCAATAAACCTGGTCAAAAAAAAGGAAGAAGAAAATTATATTTCAATATTTGTCTTCAAATTTAAGAATGGAAACAAGGTCTGTCTTGTATATTACCAAGAATGGTAGAAATGTCTGACAGACAGAATGGTAGAAATATCATGTTCATGAACAAATTGTTCATGAACATGATATTTTCCCTACCAGATAAGTACTGTCTAATTGAAAAATATTCCTCGGAGATTCTCCCCCAAGATGGCTGCTGAACAGTAAGAGAATTTTTCCCCTGCCAATTATTGGCTGGTTTTGCAGCCAAAGCTGTTTCTTTGGCAGTGCTACTTCCTAGATTTGAACAGGAACACTTAAGAACAACCCAAGACAACTTTCAGATAACCATGAAGACAACGTGCATTTTGGGTAGTGAAAAGTGTCTTGACTTCATTTACATTTATATTGGATTTTCATTACAGGGATTTTATTAATTTGCAAAGTTTGGACGTTATGTTTTAAATTTTTCTTTTAACTTTGGATCGAAAAAGCCAAAAAAATTTTCTCTTTGTTTCTTGATCCATTTTTTTTACTCTGAAGAAATTACATGAACATTCTTTGTTCCCATCCTTGAAAAACTTTCTTATCTCCAGTTGCCAGTTTACAAGATAGCAAGATAGTAAATAAGGAGAAACTTTCTGACAGTGGGAACAATCAATCAATAAACAGCTTGCCCTTGGAAGTTGTGGAAGCACCATCACCTGAGACTTTCAAGAAGAGATTGGATTCCCATATGTCGGAAATGGTATAGTGTCTCCTGCTTGGGCAGGGGGTTGGACTAGAAGACCTACAAGGTCCCTTTCAACTCTGATTATCTATTATCTGTTAAGTAATATATCGGTTTACAGATATTATAGCTGACATTTTATATTTATTTATTTTTATTTATTTATAAAAACACTTATATACCGCCCTTCTCCCGAAGGACTCAGGGCGGTGCACAGCCGATTCTACCCCGATACATAATACAAAAATTAAAATGAATTAAATAATTTTGGGCTGTTATAATTAAAAGTCCACCCTCCCCCATAAATAATTAAAAACCCCAATTAGAATCCAATTTAAAACGGGAGACGGTTAAAATCTTGTATCAGCCCAGACCAGCCTGCTCAAGAGCCAGGTTTTTAACACACGTCTGAAGGCTCTCAGATCCGTGCTGGTACGTATCTCTGGGGGCAGACTATTCCAGAGAGCAGGGGCCCCCACAGAGAAGGCCCTATTCCTGGGGGCCGCCAGACAACACATAGAGGCCGACGGCACCCGGAGAAGGCCCTCCCTGTGGGAACGCACAGGTCTGTTGGAGATCACCGGCAGAACGCGGTCCTGCAGGTATCCTGGCCCAATGCCATGGATCGCTTTAAAGGTCAAAACTAGAACCTTAAAGCGAACCCGGAAAGCCACCGGCAACCAATGCAGCTCGCGCAGGAGAGGCGTCACATGGGAGCTTCGCGACGCCCCCATAATCACCCACGCGGTCGCATTTTGCACCAGTTGGAGTCTCCGGGTGCTCTCCACAGGGAGCCCCATGTAGAGAGCATTACAGTAATCCGGGCGAGAGGTGACAAGGGCGTGAGTGACTGTGCGTAAGGCGTCCCGATCCAGGAAGGGCCGCAACTGGTAGATCAGGCGAACCTGATAAAAAGCCCCTCTGGAGACGGCCGCAATATGGTCTTCTAGAGACAGCCGTGCATCCATGGAGGACACCCAAATTGCGAGCCCTCCCTGTAGGGGGCAGAATCTCTCCCCAATAGCCAGCGAAGGTGTCAGCTGGCTAGATCGGGGCGCCGGAAACCACAGCCACTCAGTCTTGGATGGGTTGAGTCAGAGCCTGTTCCCGCCCATCCAATTCCGCACAGCCTCCAGGCACCAGGACATAGCCTCCACCGCATCGTTGGGGTGGTCTGGGGTGGAGATGTAAAGCTGGGTGTCATCTGCATACAGATGGCACCGCACCCCAAGACCACGGATGATCTCGCCCAGCGGCTTCACATAAATGTTGAACAAGAGAGGGGAGAGGACCGATCCCTGAGGCACCCCACAAATAAGGGGCCTAGAGGTAGACCTCTCCCCCCCGCCAACACAAATTGCGAGCGGTTGGAGAGGAAGGAGGAGAACCATCGCAAGACAGTTCCCCCAATCACCAACCCCTCCAACCGCCGCAATAAGATACTATGGTCGATAGTATCAAAAGCTGCCGAGAGGTCTAATAGGACCAGGACAGAGGAAAATCCTCTGTCACGGGCCCTCCAGAGATCATCAACCAACGCGACCAATGCTGTTTTGGTACTATGCCCGGGCCTGAAGCCCGATTGAAACGGATCGAGGTAAGTCGCTTCCTCCAGGTACTGAGGGAGCTGACGTGCCACCACGCTCTCAACAACCTTCGCTAAGAAAGGAAGGTTGGAGACTGGACGATAAATTTTTTAAAACAACCGGGTCCAGGGTAGGCTTCTTGAGGAGGAGCCGCACCACCGCCATTTTCAGGGCAGTAGGGAGCGACTCCTCTCTCAACGAAGCATTGATAATCCCCTGGAGCCAGCCTCGTGTCATCTCCCTGGCGGTCGAAACCAACCAGGAGGGACACGGGTCCAACAAACATGTGGTGGCATTCAGCCCCCCCAACAACCTGTCCACACCCTCGGCGGTCACAGGGTCAAACTCTTCCCAGATAATATTCTCAAGACCTGCCCCGGACACCTCCCCCGGGACCACCCAATTGGCGTCCAGCCCGTCCCGAATCTGAGCGATTTTGTCGTGCAGAAATCGGGAAAACTCTCCTCCACCCTACCCTGCAAGAGGTCATCCCGCGCTCTCGGCTCCAGCCGAGAGCAGGTCACTCTAAACAGGGCGGCAGGCCGATTTTCTGCCAACGCAATAAGGACGGAGAAATGCGAACGTTTCGTCGCCTCTATTGCCACAAGGTAGATCTTAATATAAGACCTCACCTGTGTTTGGTCGGACTCAGTGCGGCTAGCCCTCCAAACACTCTCTAGACGTCTTTTCCGGCATTTCATCTCCCGCAGCTCCTCCGTAAACCACGGAGCCAAGTGGGATCTGTGCCGAGTCAGAGGTCGCAGAAGCGCAACTCGGTCCAGAGCCCCGGCAGCCAACCTATCCCAGGTGGCTACCAGGTCTCCAGGCGAGTTGTGAGCCAGAGTCTCGGGAAATGGCCCAAGCTCCCTCTGCAACCGCTCAGGGTCCATCAGGAGCCTGGGGCGGAACCATCTACATGGCTCCGCCTCCCTGCGGTGGGGGGTGGCGGTACAGAAGTCCAGTCTAAGAAGAGAATGATCTGTCCATGACAAGGGTTTGATGACTAAATCCCCAAAATTACAGTCATTCAACCACTGACCGGAGACAAAAATAAGGTCCAGCGTGTGTCCTCCTATATGAGTAGGGGCAGAAACTAATTGGGTCAGGTCCATGGCCATCATGGAAGCCATGAACTCCCGGGCTACCCCAGAGGTTTCACCGAGCGATGGCAGGTTGAAATCCCCCATGACTAAAAGCCTAGGGGTCTCAACCCCCAGCCCGGCTATCACCTCGAGGAGTCCGGGCAGGGCCAATGACACGTGGCAGGGAGCCAGGTACGCCATCAAAAGGCTCATCTGAACCCCTTGTCCCCACTTCACAAAGAGAGACTCACAACCAGCTGTCTGAGGGACAGTGGCCTCCCTAGGACAAAGGACATTTGAGCAAAGACTGTTTTTTAACATACAAACTCAATCTGAAAACATTTATAAAAAGTTTGACAATATAATAATGACTACAAAGAATGCCCAGTTCCAAGTAACTGTAAAATCTAGTTAAACTAGATTTACAAAGGAACTTGATTTATATTTTATATCTGGCCACATGGACTCTCTGGGGCACTCTCAGTACACAATTCACACCAAAAAAAAAAAAACTGTCAACAAAGCAAAGGGAATTGAAATTTAAAAAAGGAAAATTAAAAAGCGCGAAAATAAAAGGGTGCAATAAACAAAAAGCAGCTGAGTCAACAAAGCCGGACAGCTGTCAAATTTTTCCGTAAATCTAAACGACAAAGAGAATCCAGGGAGTAGAATAATTCTTAAACAAACTCAAATAATTCAGAGCCCTGAATGAGCGGAGTGTAAGGCATCCAGAAAGTATCCATGATATCAATCACTCCAAGACATTTTCTCACCAATTGATTTATTTAGGTACAGATCTGGCATGTCAAAGGCAATTTCCCAAAGTGAAATTATTTTCGCGCGTTACACAGAATCCATCTTCTCTTCTCTCACCTCTACACTTCATAAATCACGAGAATTAACTGCAACTGGAATTTCTTAATACAACATATAGAATAAACTTGAACTTTTCAACTCCTCCACCCCTCCTTCCATGAAATGTGACAGCTGAATTTTAAAGCTGACACGGAGACCGAGTGAAGAACTGAGGACTGTTACCAGGGGCGGGATGTCTTCAGAATTCAACTCAGTCTGTAGAGCAATGAAGCTAGAGACTACCCAGTCTGGATTCTCCCGTTGACTCAATGGAGAATTGGCAGATTCATTGGAGAAGACTGAAAGAAATATGGGCATTACAGACTTAGAACTGACTGACTGGATAAGTGATAAATTAGTTTCTCTTAAGAAGACTGAAGAAGATTGGGGAATGGATTTATTATACTCAACTGGAAAACAATTTCATCTGGACTCTTTTGCGAAGATCAGATTGATTTTGGAGAATGGATTTATAATATTTAATATTCTGATTCCTCCTATTAGATTATTTTAGACTTTTCTTTTTATATCTACTTTATGTTTTAATACCTTCTATTTTTTTATAACATTTTACAATAGTGTATTTTCTATGCTTGATAATTGACTATGTACCACCCTCCTTATACTGATTTATGACAGTAACAAAGATTGATTTAATGATAAATTATTCATAAAAGTAAAGTTTTTCCCTGTCGAGTTGCTTCCAATTCTAGGGACAGTGCTCACCTCTGTTTTATTACCTGAGGAAGTCAGTATCATCCGAAGACATTTCCATTGTTATGTGGTCAGAATGACTATATACCAAAATATATGGAAAGTTAGTATCTTCCAACCAAAGTGGTACCTATTTATGTACTTGTATTTGCATGCTTTCAGATAACAGATAATCAGATAACAGATAATCAGAGTTGGAAGGGACCTTGTAGGTCATCTAGTCCAGCCCCCCGCCCAAGCAGGAGACCCTACACCATTTCTGACAAATGGCAGTCCAATCTCTTCTTGAAAGTCTCAAGTGATGAAGCTCCCACCCTCCTGAGGGCAAGCTGTTCCATTGATTGATTGTTCTCACTGTCAGAAAGTTTCTACTTTTTTCAAGGTTAAATCTCTCCTTATTCAGTTTCCATCCATTATTCCTTGTCTGCCCTACAGACTCTTTAGAAAATAGCTTGACCCACTCCCTTCTGTGGCAACCTCTCAAATATTGAAAGACTGCTATCATGTCTCCCCTGGTCCTTCTCTTCACCAGACTAGCCAAGCCCAGTTCCTGAAACCGTTCTTCGTATGTTTTAATCATCCCCTAATCATCCTGGTTGCTCTTCTCTGTACTTGTTCTAGAGTCTCAACATCTTTTTTATAATGTGGTGAACAAAACTGGATGCAGTACTCTAGGTGTGCTCTTACTAAGGCTTTATAGAGTGGTATTAGTACCTCCTTTGATCTTGATTGTATCCCTGTTAATACAACTTAGGATTGCATTAGCTTTTTTGGCTGCTGCTGCACATTGCTGGCTCATATTTAGCTGGTTGTCCACTAAGACTCCAAGATCCCTCTCACAGATACTGTTATTGTGCCTGGTTCCACCCAGTCTATATGTATACTTTTGGTTTTTCTTGCCTAAGTGTAGGACTTTACTTTTCTCTACATTGAATTTCATTTTGTTAGATACAGCCCAGTATTCTAGTCTGTCAAGATCCATCTGCATTTTGACCCTATCTTCTTGGGTGTTAGCTATTCAAATTGCTAGGTGGATAGGACCTGGGGCAAGTAATGGGAGCTCACTCCATTGTATTGCATTCAGGTCTCAAACCTGGGCTGCCAGCTTTCCAGCTGACAAGCTCAGCGTCTTTAACCACTGAACCACCATATTCATACAGGTTTACAAATACATCAGTTAGAGCTTCTATTATTTATATCCCATCTTGAACATTGTTGTGCATCTCAGGGTACCTGAGAAAAAGGTTTAGAAGTTATAACTGGTGTAAATGTGGTAGCTATACTTGATAACTGTTCAACATATTAGGATTATTTGATGCTTGCACTGGATGAACTGCACTGGATGCCAGTTGCTTACAAGGCACAATTTAAGTTGTTGATATTAACCTTTAAAGCTTTTAATTATTATGATATAATTATTGAGAGACCTTATTTTCCATAACCAACTGTGTAGGCATTAAGATCTTTAGAAGAAGTCATTCTAAAGATATTTCTGGTCAAATGCCAGACTTATTTATCTAGGAAATAAATATACAGGAAAGAATCTTCTTTTATTATTCTCACAGAGGATCTGCTTGAAGGATTTCATTTGGATGCCTTGTCTCTCAGTATTCAGTATTTATTTTAATTATCAGTTCATTTTGTTCTTACTTATTTATTCATTTACCTGGGCTTTTATACACCTTCAGTACATAAATTGTTAAGCAGTTAACAATTAATTAATATTTTTAATGCACACTTTTTTTCAAAGAAATTGTGTTTTGACTATTTTAGTATAAAGATAATACAAATTGAAAGGAGTATATAGTTTTTAAAAGGAGTATAGTAACAAGTTGTTTATCAGCACTTAAGGAACATTTCATTTTAGATATTCACTCTCATTCTCCAAATCTAGTAAGGAAAAGTCAAAATGTATTGAAATGTACTGACCTGAGGGCGTTCAGACGTGATCTGAAAACCTGGCTCTTTGAGCAGGCCGGCCTGAGCTGACTTCAAATGGGATTTTAAATAAGGGGTTTTAGAATTGATTGGTTGGGGTATGAAATTTTTAGCTTATTTTTAATCGGGGGTTTTAAATTTTTAAATGGCAGCCTATAATTTAATTCTCTTTTAATTGTATTTGTATTTGTAATTTATATATATTTTAGTTGGCTGTTCACCGCTCTGAGTCCTTCGGGAGAAGGGCAGTATATAAAACTATTTAATAATAATAATAATAATAATAATTTATTTGTATTCTTAAATAACTTGCTGGAAATACAGTAGAACTTCTGGTCATGAACACTTCTGACCATAACCAAATTGGGTTCCAATCAAAAAATTCACAAAATTTTTGAATCTGGTCATGAAGACATATTCGGGTGGCAATCAAACATGACTCCTGACCCAGAAATTCCTGAAGATGAAACATTAGAAGATGAAGAAATCGCTAAAGTTATGGAATGAATTATAGTCGTGATCAGAGGTTCTATTGTAAACTGAATAGTACTATGTACATGATATTTAACAGATTCACTTAGTCAAGATGGAATCCCCGCTCTATCTAAAAGTAATTACATAAAATTCTGTACCATGCCATCCTAAAATAAGTCCATTATCATGTCAGAATTTTTTTTATAATTCTATAATTATGTAAACTATATGTAAATAATTATATAAATTATATATAAATTATTATGTAAATTATATTTCTTTTTCTTTAAAATAATTGTGGTACTTATCCAATCACTGTAGCTTTTTGTAGGTGTCATATAGATAGCAAATGGCTGTTAAAGTATAATCTGAGTTGGAAAAACTGAACTGGATTAGGCAGTATTGTACTACTGAAGAGATATGAATTTCAATCAAATCTCCCAGATTCCATACATGTAGCCCATGACAATCATATGTTGAAGTTTTTCCTAGATACATAAATAAAGAGAAAACTACTTTAACTTGTGGCATTGGATGTTCCATGTGAAAGGATAAAATGTAAAGGAAGGAAAAAGAAGTTTCCACATTTTCCAACTGAGCAATATTAGTTCTATATTGTACTAACAATATAGAACTGTACAATTTTATACATAAAAACTTCTTAAATATGAATTTCTATAAACCTATTAAAAGTATGAATACTATACAATATACTTGCAATTTGCAATTTGTATTCTAAAATGTGCCAGTTCATACTCTGATTCAGCAAGTGTGAATTTGTACAACTTTCATAAAAACACAAAATGAACAAACTGCTCTTTGTTTTCACCAATTTTTCCTAAAGATAAAACAAGTAACAAATATGAAAAAATACTGTCTCAATTAATTTATTAGATTACCAAAACAGACAAATTATTCTACCAACTCAAAACAGTGCAATTATTTATTTTAACCTTTAAAAAGATAGTTAAGATTTCTCTTATTAAAGATCAGTAAGAACAAGATGATCCACAGCTCCTAAATCATGTCCATGAAAAGTCTTATTTCAATAATTCCATCAAATTATATTAGTCCTAAAAGAGTGAATTTTAGAATCTTTAACAAGGCAAACACTTGGATAAAAGAAATTATTGCATATAAATATAGTATTTGTAAATACAATCATTTCGCAATTATTCAATTGTGCTTGCTGAATAATGTGGAAGTTGAAATCCAGCACATCAGGAGAGTACCAGGTTGCAATACACTGCATTGAGATATTCTCTAAAGTGATTTTATAGTAGTTAAAGGGATTGCATAAACCAAGATATGATACTTTATGCATTTCAGTAATTCTGATCTCTTACAGAAAGTATAATTATACTGTCACCAGTTTTAATTTCCTTCAGCTATGATGAGAAAATCAGTACTAATTCAACTACATTATATTGCATTAATCTTTGCATAGATTAAACTGAGAGCAGAGTTAAATTGAAAATAAAAATAATTCTTCAATTCATTGGTGAGAATTAAACTGTGTGCATAATTCTCAATACTCTCCGTTTGGGGAGAGGGGGGCGGTATATAAATCGAATTAATAAATAAATTAATAAATAAATAAAATGATAAAAAGATGTTTTTCCCAAATCAAAATGTTTAAATATTATGTTATAGATTGTTAGACTGCCTAAAATATTGTTGTTTCAGAAGTTAAAATAGATAACCATGAAGTTATGCCTGGAACCTTACCAAATTCTCTATTTTGACTATTTTTTAAAAAATATTAATTTAAGAAATAGTGAGCTTACAGCACAACAATATACAAGCCTCTAGTACCATTTTATTTTTCATAAAAACTTATAGAACAGTAAGGGACCACATCCATTTTCTTAAAACTAATAATTGGCTTTGCTTAGAAATTATATGTGGTAGAGATATAGCACACAGTCATTTCTTAACAGTCAGAAACTGAGCTAAAAAATTTCATAAATAGATTTTTCAGGATACACAAAGAACAAAAAAAAATTCTAAAATATTCCATGGATCAAATCAAAAGAACACATGGATGGCCCTATGTATAAAAAGGTAAAGGAATCCCTGCTGATTTTATTCTGCTATCTATAGCTGATTTTAGGGGCGGTGCTCCTGTTTCAAAATCATTGAATCGGCACTATCTGAAGACATTTCCATTGTCATTTGGCCTACATGGCATCACGAAGCACTGTTACGTTCTCATTGAAGTGGTGCTTATTTATCTATTTGCATCTGCATACTTTCAAACTAGTGGGCTGATAGGAGCTGGGGTGAGAACGAGAGCTCACTCCTTCACACGGCATCTGGGTCTTGAATCTGGGCTGTTGACTTTCTAGCTGACAAGTCCAGCATCTTACCACTCAGCCATCATGCTGCCCAATGTACAGCACAACGTAAAGCAACTGTTTTATTCACCAGTAGTAATTATAGTTATTCTATATGATAGGATTACAGACCTTTGTTAATGCTAAAAGTTACTGTACTGAAATTATTCATGGAAAATTATTACTGTATAGCATGGAGTAAGGTATAGTTTGAAAATAATTAGGAAGAACTGTTTCAGCCCTCAGGTAAACACAGCATAGATGTCCTAACTTGGCTTTTTTGTGCTTTTATGGGAGCCTGTAAAAGGCTGCTGCTGCTTTAAGAATTGCATTAATTCATACATATATGGTTGGCAAAAATGGTAAAGCAACATATTGATTTAAAACCAGAAATATTTTTGTTGGGCACATTATCGGATCAGCATAACAAGGGGAATACCTATTTGATTTTACGTATATTTACTGCAACCCGAATTGTATTTGCAGAACAGAAGAAAAGTGAAGAGATCCCTACAGATGAAAATGTGATTAAAATATATATTGAAATGTGCAGAAATGGATAGATTAATATTTACAATTAAGGAAAAGGAAGAAACTGAATACTTTTTGACTTGAGACTTATTTTATCAATGGTTAGCAGACAAAAACAGAAATTAGAAATTAGAAACATGAAAATATAAGAAAACGATTGATGAAAAAAAGGGAGCTTAAAATGGATAAGCAAGTATCAGTATTATTATAATCATTATGATAGAATGAATATCAATATAAATAACATTGTTGTAAATACTTGGATGATTATTTCCTAAAACTATTTATACCCAACACACTGTTTAACTAAAAATTGAATTTTTATATGTTATAAAATAAAAAACTTTATGCAAAAAAGAGAACTGCATTAATAAGTGGGTTTCCTAATGCAGCTACATTTTTTATTAATTGTTTTGATTGAAAGAGAGAGGGAGAAAGAGGGAGAGATTATACATCATAGATTTCTGAAGAACCAAGCATTGTATTGTGTGGAATTTCTTTGAAGATTGTAGAGCATACTTTTTGCAAGTTTTCATCATCAAATATTCAAAAGACTTTTTATCCCATTGGTGACATTACATACTGGAAGTGTTAAACATTCCTGAAAATATAGCACTAGCCTGCAATAAAAAGTCTATCTTAAAATGTGATTAATTTTGTTAGATAGGTCGGTATTTGTAGTTATATTGTAAGGCATGCTGCTTGCAAGGAAATGCTAGGTTGAATTCTTCATATCGTCATTACAAAGAATCTTGGATAGCAGAATAAGAAAGATTTCAGGCTGATACTCTGCAGAATTATTCCCCAAATCTAAAATAATTGAAAGGTGTTGTGTATACTTATAACTTCTGAGGCCCAAACAAGTTAGAAAATGTTACACTAATATAACAAGGGGCTATATGCCTATAATTTGCCTAATACTAAGCATTATCTACAGTGTCAAGCTAACAAACAGTAGAGCAGAGAAAGATGAGAGGTCTAATTTGATATTTATAAAAATATCTGTATATACAGTAAGTTGGCTATGGATGGCTTTCTACTCCAATTACTTGAAGACAGGAGAACGGTTTTCATTCTGTATTAAATATGACAGAGATGACAGCATTATGATTTATTACAGACAGGAACAGTCCATCCTAGAATGCTTACAAAACAATATTTTATGTAATGCCCAGATATCTCTGTGTAATATTTGAAAGGTTTCTGGTGTCTTCAAAAACTTTGTGCATAACATTATTTAAAAAATATGCCATGCTTTCAAGAAGCTGGATCCACAAAAAATAATCTACCATAAACATTCCCCTCAGCAATATATTGTTGAACACAGTATTTCTTCCTTTTTTGCACTGAATCTCAAATAAACCAGATGGTAACTTTAATGATAATCAATAATGTTTTAAATAATGTAAATATAAGAACACTAAAAGATACCTTTGCCTATAAAGCTGCCGGTTTTGCATTGCTTTTTTACAATGTTTCTTAAAAGCTGTATAATTTATCTACTGTTGCAGACATCTTCTCCAGTTCCCCACTGCTTCATTCACAATGCTTCAAACACACACACACACACACACACACACACACACACACACATATATAGGTGTGTTTGTGTGTATCCATCCTCTGTTTGAACAGGACAGTTGCACTAGAAGACCTCCAAGATTCCTTCCAACCTGTTATTCTATTTCTATTACAGTAGTCCTCAACCTTTGTGGCTTGGCAGCCTGGGTGGGGGGTGGGTACAGGGGAACTGGGCTGCACACATATAGCCCTTGCAGTGCCCACCAGCCCATCACTCGTACAAGTTGAGTTGTGTACACACATGTACACATTCTGGCCAGCCACTTGTGCAACCCAATTCCTAATAGGCCAGAGCCCGGTAATGGGCTGCAACCCAGGGGTTGGGGATCTTGTTCTACTGTGTCACTGACACCATACCAGAAAATGGAAATATGGCAGCAAAAACACACAAATAAACAGTTGAATAAATGGCTGTAAAAAAACTGAATTAAATTATGTAGTTTTAGCTAAAGTTCCTAAAATTGCATCATCTGAGAGAGTATAATTTCTCTCTTTTAGAGATTACAAAAAATGACAATTCTGAGATGTTGTCCTCTCTGGGAGGATTTTTGTCAGTTTTCTACACATTTCTTTATTTCCCATAACTTGAGAGATCTCAAGAAGATAGATATTAGAGGAGGGGCAGACAAATCCACAAGAAAAACAGACTCTTCAAAAACAGACTTCCATCATTCTTGCTGAAGTGCTTTCATTTGTTCCTTGTTGATGATACACACTGAAAGGTGAAAAGAGAAACTCGCCCAACAGGACAATACCATTTTCACAGTGCTTTGCAATAGATGCAGAAAAGACCAATAGAAATTAGCAACAATTATCATATGTGATGGTCTTGCCCAGAGGCTCGAAAATATTGGCTAAAAATCCAAAAATGGCTACAGGAAATTACCAATGAACAATTAGATTTACAACCAGTGCTCTTCCTATTGGGGATCTTCAAAAAAAAATATGTAAAGACTATAAAATACTTATTATTACATATATTGACTGCGGCCAGGATTGCTTTTGCTCAGTGTTGGAAACAGTCATTCACAACTGTAGAAGAACTGGTTATACAAAAAGTTATGAATCGTGCTGAAATGGATAAATTAACATTGAGTTTAAAAAATAAGGAATCTTCAATATTTTATAAGGTATGGGAACAATGGTACAATTGGATAGATCGGAGACAGACTAAGGATAGATGATTATTAAACATAGAACATAGATAGAATAAGAATATAGTTATGTATAAATTATCACTATCACACAAATGACTGCTATATGATAATGCACCACAAACAGTTGTTATTGAATTATATACTTTTTAATTTTTTTAAAAAAAAATTCTTTTCTTTTTGTAATAAAAATCAATAAAGTTTTCTTTAAAAAAAAAAAGAAATTAGCAACAGGAGTAACTATCTTATGGTAGCATGTATATTGACTTAAGAATGAATGGATAACACTTTAACACAGTAGAAGGGAAAAGCCCATAAAGATATGTGGTAGAAGCACCTAGTTAAAATAAAAAAAACTTCTGTTTCCTAAAACTGGTGATTGATAGCAGTTTGCACACCACATTTAAAACAGATTCCAAGGCTCAGACTTGTGTGATTCCTACAGACATGTTTGCAACCTTAAACTGTCTTCCAACAAACATAATTAATGGTGAATAAAGAAGTGAAATCACAAGTTGCAGTCATATGATATCTCGTTTAACAATTATTAATGATGGAAATGGAAGTTTGGTACCATCATGTGATTTTTCACTTAGAAATCCAGCACTTCTTGACAGAGTTGCTGGTTCCAATTGTGGTCTGTAAGCCAGGATTTCTGTACCCACATCCTATGCCAAAAGACCAGTCATTTTGTTTCAGTTTTATTGGTAGCAAAGTATCTCTCTGACCCTTTCTCTGGTTTCTGTTCTTTGTTTCATTACCTTGTAAATTTTAAGTACCTATGTTTAATGCTTCATTGTACAGTGTACATACGCTACTACATTTTAATAAAGTGACAGTCAATACAACTTGTGTGTTTGGGTGTGCATGCATCTTTGAATCAGCCTTGACTTCTGAGAATTTATTTATTTATTTATTTAAATTTGTATACCGCTCCCCTCTCCCAGAGGGACTCGAGGCGGTGCACAGCCAGATAAAATATACATATAAGATACACATACAATACTTAAAATGAATTAAAAGAATTAAATAAATGGCCATAATCAAAAGATTAAAAAGATTAGAGAATTAAGAAAGCTAAAACTGAATTAAAAACTCTAAAAACCCCTAGGCCAGACCAGATTGATGAAATAAATAGGTTTTCAACACACACCGGAAGGTCAAGAGATCAGGAATGGTCCTCATCTCCAGGAGTAGTTCGTTCCAGAGGGAGGGTTCCCCCAACGAGAAGACCCGCACCCTCAGGGTCGCCAGCCGTCCAGCCAGCGGCACCCTGAGGAGGCCGACTCTATGGGAGCATATTGGTCGGCGGGAGGACGATAACAGCAGGAGGCAGTCCCGCAGATATCCTGGTCCCAAGCCATGGAGCGCTTTAAAGATGGTAACTAAGACCTTGAAGCGCACCCGGAGGACCACCGGGAGCCAATGCAGCTCACTCAAGAGCGGTGTAACATGGGAGCCCCGAGGAGCCCCCAACACCATCCACACGGCCGCATTCTGCACCAGCTGGAGCCTCCAGGTGCTCTTCAAGGGAAGCCCCATGTAGAGAGCGTTGGCATAGTCTAGGTGGGAGATTATGAGGGCGGAAGTGACCATGCAAAGCGCATCCCGATCCAGAAAGTGCCGCAACTGGTAGATCCTACGGACCTGACCAAAAGCCCCCCTGGCGACGGCCACCACATGGTCCTCCAATGACAGCCACACATCCAGGAGGACACCCAGATTGCGAGCCCTCTCTGTGGGGGCAAGAATTCCCCCCCCCCACAGCCAGCAATGGAACCAGCTGGCTGTATCGGGGTGCCGGGAAGCACAGCCACTCAGTCTTAGTTGAGCTGAAGCCTGTTCCGCCCCATCCAACACCGCACGGCCTCCAGGCACCGGGCCATCACTTCGACGGCTTCATCGGGGTGGCCTGGGGTAGAAATGTACAACTGAGTATCATCAACGTACTGATGGAACTCTACCCCAAAGCCACAGATGATCTCATCCAGCAGCTTCATATAAATATTGAACAGAAGGGGCGAGAGCACCGACCCCTGAGGTACCCCGCAAACCAGGGGCCTTGGGGCCGATCTCTGCCCCCCCGCCAACACGAATTGCGAACGGCCAAAGAGGAAGGAGGAGAACTACTGCATAACAGTGCCCCCCACCCCCAACCCCCCCAGCCGTCGCAATAAGTTACTGTGGTCGACAGTATCAAAAGCCACCGAGAGATCTAGTAGGACCAGGACAGAGGAATGACCTCTGTCACGGGCCCTCCAGAGATCATTGACCAATGCCATCTCCCGTGCTGTGCCCGGGCCTGAAGCCCGATTGGCATGGATCCAAATAGACCGCTTCATCCAGGTGCTGGGGGAGCTGTCGTGCCACCACACTCTCAACAACCTTCGCCACAAAGCGAAGGCTGGAGACGGGACGATAGTTAGATAACAAAGTTGGGTCCAGAGACAGTTTCTTGAGGAGGGGTCTCACCACCGCCTCTTTCAAGGTGGCGGGCAGATATGCCTTGCTCAAGGAAGCGTTAATAATACCCTGGAACCAACCTCGTGTCACCTCCCAAGTGACCAACACCAGCCAGGAGGGCCACGGGTCCAACAAACATGTGGTAGCATTCAGCCCCCGCAGCATCCTGTCCATGTCTTCGGGGGTCACAGGATCAAACTCCTCCCAAATGACTTCCCCAAATTCCACCTCTGACCCGCCGCCCAGAGTTGCCCATTCAGAGTCCAACCCGTCCCGGATCTGAGTGATTTTATCCAGCAGGAAATTCGAAAAGTCCTCAGCCCGTCCCTGAAAGGGGTCCTCCAGCGCTCCCCCTTCCAGGAGGGAGCGGGTCACTCTAAACAGGGCGGCTGAGCGGTTTCCTGCGGACGCAATAAGTGTGGAAAAGTGAGAACGCTTTGCCACCCTTATCGCCACTAAATAGGTCTTAATATAATACCATAATAGTGTTCGGTCAGGTCCGGAGCGAGTAGTCCTCCAAATACTCTCCAGGCGTCTTTTCCGGCGCTTCATCTCCCTCAGCTCCTCGGAAAACCAAGGGGCCGAGTGAGAGGGGCACCAGGTCAGAGGCCGCAAGGGCATGACCCGGTCCAGGACCCCAGCCGCCACCGTATCCCAGGTGGCGACCAGGTCCTCAACCGAGTCGTGTGCTCGAACGTCGGGACATGGCCCAGCTCCATCAGGAACCTATCTGGATACATCAGGCGCCTGGGGCGGTACCAACATATTTGGTCCGCCTCCCTGCGACGGGGGAAGCGGCCTGGAAATCCAGCCTAAGGAGAGAATGATCTGACCATGACAGGGGCTCAATAAAAACGTCCCCCATACCAAGATCATCCTTGACAACCAAGGATCAACTAAGACAAAAACCAGATCCAGGATGTGATCCCCAGTGTGAGTGGGTTCCCTAATTAATTGGGTCAGGCCCAAGGCTGTCATGAAGCCAAGAACTCCTGAGCGATACCTGGGGCCCCGCCAGCCAAAGGCAAGTTGAAATCCCCCATGACCATCAGCCTGGGGGTCTCAACCGCCAGGCCGGCTATGACCTCGAGGAACTCAGGCAGAGCTGATGTCACATAGCAGGAAGCCAGGTATGTGATCAATAGGCCCATCTGAACCCCGGAATCACACTTTACAAAAAGGGACTCATATCCAGTCGTCTGAGGAACAGTGGATTCCCTAGGACTCACATCCTCCTGAATAATCACCGCAACCCCCCCACCCATCCCCTGGGCCCTCAGCCGATGAAAAACCTGAAACCCGGCTGGGCACATCTCCACTAGAGGGACACCCCCCTCCTGTCCCAGCCAGGTCTTGGTGATGCCCACCAGGTCCACTCCCCCCTCCATAACAAGATCGTAAACAAGGGGGGCTTTATTCACTACGGACCTGGCATTGCATAACATCAGCTGAAGGCCCGGGGTGTTGGAACTTTCTGTACTATCTTGTGTATGTGCAGGCCGCTCCGTGACTGTAACACATATACAGAACAAAGAGGAAAGATAAAAAGAGATTCACCCCAGCAACAGTTGCCCAGCCAGTGAGAACCGCGCACGTATAGAAAGTTATCATATCTGTATGCGTTGCTTGAATTCCTTTGTTGCCTTCTGTATCCTCCCACCTTTTGCTAATAAAAGGGGGTCCTGGAGTCAGCTCTGGGCTCTCATCCCGAGAAAGCTGCCTTGTGTGTCTTTCCTCATTCGGACCCCTCATGAGAAGCCAACCAGGAAAATTACATCTGCTGACTCCGACATGATAACCTCAGGGTTGTACGTTCTTGGAGCTCCTCTACTCATCGCCTGGAAGAGGCTTGTGCACATGATTCCATCCGAAGCAAGATGGCAATCCCCTTGTGAGTATGGGAATAGGGTTCTCTAAGACGCAGGCAGCGCACCTGCAAGACCTTAGAGAGCTAACCAAGCCTAAATTTAATAGAAAATCCACCCCAACCCTTACTAAATCTGACCTTGCCAATTTAATGGCATAAGTTTGGAAACATTGTCCAGCTTATCCGAAGAGAGGCTCATTTAAAGTGACTACATGGAGAAAATTGGGCACTTATTTCCATGAAAGTCCAAGAGCCCCCGCAACAATTCTTTCTGCCTGGCAGGCGGTTATGGAGGCTCTGATACAACATGACAAAAACCTGCATGAGTCTCCTTCAATTGTCCCACAGCCACCGCCATATCAACAAGGAGCTGCTCCGGGGGATAAGGCTGCCTTTTCTGTTACTCCAGTCTCCCCCCCCCACCAAGGCTACTGCCCCTCCTGCATCCCCCGAGCTTGCTGCGCCCCCTCCCAACACCACTATGGGGGCGGTTGCTACTGCTATAGCACAGGCTCGGAGTCAAGGTCTCCTTGATCCCGAGGAACTCGCACAGTGCTCTGTTTTTCCTGTGTCGTTTACCAATCTCCATCCTCCCCCTCGGGAAACTAAATTCGGGGCTTGTAGCCAGCCCCACCCAAAAGGCTGCACAGTGGGCGCCAATTCCTGCTTCTTTTCCGGCTTCTGTTGTTCTTGCTGCTGACGTGTCACTTGACGCTGATTTCCCCAACACCTCCTACTTTATTCCCACCTCCCTGGCCCAGCCCCTTTCCCTGCCCATTTCTGCTGTTTTGCTGCCACATGAGTCATTTACGCTCCGGGGTGCCTCTCTTCAGCCTGCTCTTTTGACAGAATGGCCAGGGACTCTTTCCTGCCACCCTCCCTCTGACCCTCGTTTTCATTTCTTAAAACAAGTTCCGGTTTTGTGGGACCGTCATCAGAAATCAGCCCCTATTCAACATGCCATTAAAGCCTTTGCAGATGGCAGTAAAACTCAAGGCGCCTGTGCCTGGTTTTTCACAGACAAATGGCATACAAAAGTCACCCCACCACAATCGTCCGCCCAACGTGCTGAATTGGCTGCTTCTATTTTAGCCCTTCAGCAATTTTCTAGGGTACCTTTAAACTTGATTCTCGACAGTTTGTATATCACCCAAATCGTTAAAACAATTTTTCAGTCTTATCTATCCCCTTCATTGGACCCGGATCTTTTGTCGTTATTTCTGACCTTGCAGACTTTGATACAAGACCGTACGCATCCCTATTTTGTTACGCATATTAGAAGTCACCAACCCTTCCCGGGTTTCTTACAGGAAGGCAACAATGTTGCGGACGCAGCTGCCTCTGCTTCCTTGTTGCTCACTCTTTCTCCCATCTCTCCATGGGAAAGCCATTCCTACTTCCATCAGAATAAAAAAGCGCTCATTAAACAATTTGGAATTTCGGCATCAGAAGCCTCAGCCATTGTTCAGCAGTGTGGTACCTGGAGCAAACAAGCTCATTCATTACCAATGGGAGTAAACCCTAGGGGCACCGAGTGTTGTCAGATTTGGCAAATGGATGTTACTCAATATCCCTCCTTCGCCCCTTGGAAACATCTTCATGTTTCAATTGATACCTATTCAGGATTCATAATGGCAACTCCACAAAGGGGTGAAGCTACAAAGCATGTAATTAACCATTGCATTCGGACTTTTGCAACGTTGGGATGCCCAAAAGAATTAAAAACAGACAATGGGCCTGCTTACACTAGCTCGCTATTTGCAGAGTTTTGTAACCATGGGTCTATAGTCCATAAATTCGGTATCCCATACAATTCGCAGGGGCAAGCATTGGTTGAGCGTGCCAATCAAACCTTAGAAAGGGCCCTGGACCATTATAATATAAAACGGGAAAATCACCCCTGACTTCCCAGCAGTGCAAGATAGATTGAACCTTTGTCTTTTTACCTTGAATTTTTTAAACCTAACTGGGACCCCACCCGCCTCTGCCGCAACCCGTCATTTTTCTGCCTCTCCAATCACAGTTATCAACAAGCCACAGGTCTACTATCGACAGCTCCCTGATCCGACCTGGAGAGGCCCAGCTGACCTGATCACCTGGGGACCAAGAGATGCAAAAAACACAAGAATTGGTAATTCCTGCCCAAGCAAAGAACACCTTTTTAACCTTGGCAGAAACCATTGCAAAAGAACTTCAGGTTTCCAATTGCTTTGTTTGTGGGGGAACCAGTATGGGAGAACAATGACCCTGGGAAGCCCAAGAAGTGGACTATGATCACATTGAGGCAAGAGGCGCTAACAACACCTTGCAAAGGAAAGTGCTAAATCCAGGACATACATTATGCAAAATCGTTTGGCCCTTGACTATATGTTAGCAAAAGAGGGAGGGGTATGTGGAAAGTTTAATTTGACAAATTGTTGTATAGAAATTGATCAGAGAGGTAAAGTAATACAGGAAATATCTGAAAAAATGGTAAAAATTGCGCACGTACCAGTTCAAACATGAAACGGGTTTAATATTAATGATTTATTTGGATCCTGGTTTCCAAAATTACCAGGGTTACAGGCTATTGTAGCTTTAATTGGGATGATTGCGCTCGGTTGTATTATATTACCATGTGTTTTGCCTATTTTTGTACGCACTATTAGTAATAGTTTGTCATTGCTCGTTGAACGCAAGGCTACGGCGCAGGTAATGGCATTATGGGCGAAGACTCAAGAAGAGCGTCAAAAAGATCCTCTGAATCCAGAAAAACTCAGCCTAATGGCTGCAGTGTGGGATGAGGGAGAGGAGGAGCCAGAACGACGCAGCTATCTCCATCTATCGGACGAAGAATCCTGCCTTTAAAAACAAAAACAGAGGAGATGTTGGAACTTTCTGTACTATCTTGTGTATGTGCAGGCCGCTCCGCGACTGTAACACATACACAGAACAAAGAGGAAAGATAAAAAGAGATTCACCCCAGCAACAGTTGCCCAGCCAGTGAGAACCGCACATGTATAGAAAGTTATCATATCTATATGCGTTGCTTGAATTCCTTTGTTGCCTTCTGTTTCCTCCCACCTTTTGCTAATAAAAGGGGGTCCTGGAGTCAGCTCTGGGCTCTCATCCCGAGAAAGCTGCCTTGTGTGTCTTTCCTCATTCGGATCCCTCATGAGAAGCCCACCAGGAAAATTACACCGGGGCCCGATCATTCGAACAACTCAGGGGGCGAGATGTGACGTGGGGGTCGGACCACACCACCGCTTTTAAACAGCGGGGGCGAGCTCCCACAACTTGATAAGGCCCCCTGTCAACGCCATACCTGCCTCTCCCACCGATCATAGAAATGGCCCTCCTCCCCCTCCCCAGAAAAAACCCCATCCTCGATCCGACCATCCCCGATCCCAAAACCTCCCGGTCGTGCGTGACCTCCGGTCTGGCCTTTTTTCCAGATGGGTTGTCCCCCAAACCCTGTCTGACCACCCTCCCTAACCCCGTTAAGAATTTAGAAATAAACAGACGTAATTGGGCGTGTTTCCCTTGAGTGTGCCACCTCTCCGGATTCTAGGATCCGTCATCGAGATATGCCACAGAAAGGTCAGGGGGCCACCTCAAGGAAAGGGGGACATTCCTGAGTGCCCTCAAGTCTGCCGCTGAGTAAACAATCGGGCAGGCCACACAGCGTCCAGCAGATAAAGTCCCTGCAGTTTTCTTAGCAAGATTTCAGAAGTGGTTTGCCACTGCCTTCTTCCTTCCTAGGGCTACGGATGAACTGGACTAAAGTCCACCAGCTGACTTTGTGCATAAGACAGGATTAAAACACATGGTCTCCCAGGTTTTAGCATGGTGCCTTAACCACTGCATCAAACTGGATCTCATTCCTATTCATACAATGCAGTAAGTTTATTGCTATTTTGCAAAATTGCTTTCCATTATCCTGTTTGGTCACATCCTCACTCATAAACATGTGACCATACAGGTTAATAGAAAGTATATCTGCAAAATTGGAATAAGCATAATGCGCATAACAAGTTGCTTACAGGTGATTCTCATTTAGTAACCACAATGAAGATTAGCAACTTGGTGGTTAAGTGGAATGATTCCTAAGTGAAATTGAAATTCTGCTTATGAACAAAATGGTCACAAAATGAGGATTACCTATATTAGATAGCCCACTTAGAGTTCTTCTTTTTGCAAACATACAAAATAGGTTGCCAACAGTTATGGTCTTCTCGCTATCTATGTTACTGCAAATTATTAAAAAGTGTTTCCAAAAAGATGTTTTTCTTTAAGCAAATGTGACTTGGGAGAACATTGCTTTCATTTACTATTCAAATGAAGTGGATAATCAGTGAAACAGGGCTTCTTCCATTAATGAAGCATTAACAAAAAGAGGGAAAGAAAAAGTAGCAACAAAAAATATCACTTTTATTTTAATCTGCTGCATGGGAGAAAATAATTGTTCTTTGACATCTTAAGGAGTAATACATTTGCTGCTACAGAAAGTGTTGAATTTGCTTATCTTACAGCAGAAAAATATCACAATTTTTAAGGGTGTGGTTACGGTGATGGTAAGTAGCCACTTAGCATATGCTTTTGAGGCACAATATCATCTGTTCTGTCATCCATCCATCCATCCATCCATCCATCCGTCCATCCATAAATAGCTTGAGACAGTTGTTAGGCATAGATTATGGATGCATAAAAATATTGCACCTGCCTTGTTTAAAGACATACAGGCAGTCTGTAGGTTAGTTTCATTTCCTAACTCTGTCTTTAACCCAAATTTATATTTAAGTCAGAATTTGTACTTACAGATTGCATATTACTAAAAATGGTGGTCGACATTGTCCCTTCTTAAGCTGCAGCCATGCAATCCTTTTAGAAACTGCAGAAAACACCTGTATATTAGAAATGTGAGGTTTCAGTATTTTCTGAAAGCATTGTGCAGCTTCAACACTTTGTTGACTCAAGGATGGACAGTGTCAACCACCATTTTTACTAATACACAGTTCATATCTAGGAATTGTCCTTAAGTTAAACATTCTTAACCCAGGGACTAAAAGGATTAGGGGTCTGTTGATAACAGTCTTCCAATATTTGAGGGGGTCAACCTTTTCTCCAAAGCAACAAGAAGCTAACGGTTGGAAACTTATCAAAGACAGATCCAACCAAGAACTAAGAAAAAATTTTCTGACAGTGAGAAAATTAAACAGTAAAATGCCTGGCTTCCAGAAGCTGAGGGTGTGCCATCACTGGAGGTTTTAAAGAAGAGATTGAACAACCATTTGTCCAGAATGGAATAGGGTCTCCTGCTTGAGCAAGGGGTTGGACTAGAAGACCTCCAAGGTCACTTCTTACTCTATTATACTGTTACTGTTAGGGACTGTAAATAAACAGCATTGGATGAAGTAAATGAAGCTACTGAAATAATATTTTAACAGCTAGAGAATACAATCATTCTTAGACAAACATCCTTACTGTGTAGAGCTAAAATTCTGTTTAACTTTAAATTGTCGTACGTTTCGTACAACTTCATTGAATTATTCTACTTAAGCCAGTTTATCTCCTCTGAATGACAGGACACTGATATTAATTCATGTTTCTTTTTCCTCCCTCATTTCTGTCATTTAATTGAAGTAACATTTATCATAGTAAAGAAATGGAATGGAATGGAAAGTCTAGTATCATTACATCATGCACTATCTATCTTAGAAAGTTGTTAGCTTCCATCTCTCATTTAATGTTACAATTTGAGCCCTATAAAAAGAAATATATATACTTTTCCAAATAGTCATGAAAACTAATAATCTAATGGTTGAATTAATTATCTAATAACATTTTACTCCATTTTAAACACTGTTTTAATTACAATTACAGCCTTGTAAACTTTTTTATATAGAAAAGTTGGTTCAAATTTTCAAAATATTTACCATTCCTTTCTTTATAAAAAAAAGATAAAGTCTCAGACTTCTTATAGTACTTTCGATATGGAAAAACTAACCATTTAGGTAATATGAAAGCATTTACACAAAATATTTTAATTGCATATTGAATATAGTAACTCTGAGCAAAATCTCTTCTTAGCTTGTGTCTGAGTTTAATCCATCAAAGGCTCTTCAGAATTTGAAAATAATATTTTTTTATTCAAGGATCAACAACTGAGTTTTTCTAAGGTTGAAGAAAGAAAATATTTTGTCTCTACTAAAACCCTTTTCAAATGAATTACTCTTTACACACACTATATTGCACACCAAATCCACTTCAATGTCAGTTGTCTATATAATGTTAAACACTATAACATTATTGCCAAACAGCATTTCTAAGCTTATAATTCCTAAAATCATATTATTATCCCAGATAAATTCTGAATCCATTTGACCAACTGCAAGTAATAACCAGTTCATCAATTATTGCAGAAAGGGTAGAATTAAAAGTTGATGCCCGTAAAATATACTGAGGGATTCCTTTTTTCTTGGCTAACTAAGGCAAGATACTATAGCACAAAAAGAACACATTATAGTCTGACCGAAGCTTTATATATTATTTTTGTGAAATGCTGGGAAAAGGCTAGTGGCCAGAAGACTGAAGACAGCAAAAGTGGTCTCTGCCCTCAAAAAAAGATAGGAAAAAGAACCCCAAGAATTGTTGGCTTTCTGACATGGATTCCTGGGAAATTTCTAAACAGATAAAACCAATGATTTTAAACAGGGCTGCCATCGCGGCCTGCAGGCCAGATGTGTCACGCGCTGACCACACCCATGCCCGGTTTAGTGAAGGGGGAGGAAAGTCCCAATACATCACATAATGCCGCTGTGACACTGTGAGTTTGACACCCCGATATAGAAGCACCTTGAAAACAGTAAGTACAGTAATTTGGCAAGAGTAAGTCATCACTTTTTTTTAACTATGTTATTTCTTTAGAAAATTGTGGAGGTGCTATAGCATTTTATTTTGATTTCAGCAAATTATTTTCATAATATTCTAATTATCAAGTTAGATAAATGTGGATGTATAACAGGACACAGCTGGCTTGAAAATCATATTCAAAGAGTGCTCATAAATGATTCAACTAAAGAGAAGTATCAAGTAAGGCATTACATGATTGGTCCTGGGCCCTTATTCTTTATTATTTTTATTCATGACTTGAGTGAGGATGTGGATGAAATCCTTATAACATATACAGATCTATAGATAGAGCAACATAAATGGGATAGCTAATAATCTACAAAATATATTGAAATTCAGTACAGTTAGAAAAAGAAATAGGTCAAAAACAACCAAATGAACTTTAATGAAAATAAATGTAAAGTTTGGACACAAAATATACAGAATTCCTAGAAATAATACTTGATTTATATTAAATATATATCACTAAATGTGATGTGGCTTCAAAAAATAAAAAAAATAACACTTTAACTACATTAATACAACTATGTTTCTAAATCACATAGAAACAATTAGTAGTAATAATTCCACTTATTCTATTTTATTCAAACCTAGTATTATGCCAAGTTCTGAGCACTCCATTAAGAAAAGCTAGAACAGATGATGAGAAGACCAATGAAAATAATTTGGGACTACAAATTCAAATTCCTCTGTTTAAAAAAATTAATGAGCAGGATATAGAATTGGTTCTGTCAACTAGAGCAGTGGTCGCCAACCAGTGGGCTGGGGACCACTGGTGGTCCATGAGAAAATTTGGGTGGTTTGCAGAGAAATGTCACCAGCAAAGCACCCCCAAAAACAATTAATCCAGGCTGCAAGGGAACACAAGGCTATGCCGCCCACGTGGACCACAGGAATATAAGGCTTGCATCGCTTGCATTGCAAACAACACGAGGTAGTGAGGGGAGGGGGGAAAGGGTGGAGGGGGGGAACTTGCCCCTCGCGTCTCGCCTGGCTACTGGGCTGCTTCTTTCCACTTCTTTCTTCTGCTTTTGACTGCATGCAAGGAAAGCAGCAAAAGTCTTTCTTTCTCTCCTTTAAACTCCACCAGAAATTAATCTTTGGGACCCTGCAAGGCATCCTGCTCCAAGAGACTCTGCCATTCTGGCACAGTTTGGGGGAGAGAAAGACTTCTTCTGCTTCTGCTGCTTTCCTTTGCATGAAGCCAAAAGTCTCAGTCTCAGTATCAGTCTCCCTCTCCCTCACTTTCTCTCTCTCTCTCCCACCAACATCAGCAAGCCACCATCAGTCAAAATTCATATTAGTGGTCCCTGGATTTAAAATTATGAGTTTGGTGGTCCCTGAGATCCAAAAGATTGGCGACTCCTGCTCTTGATTATTTTGACTGCCCACAAAGTTTTTAACAGAATTTAAAATAGTCACAATATGGTTAAAATAGCAATAATATCATAAAACCCCTAGCAAAACAGTAACAACAAAAATCTCTGGAATCATACATTTTCAATGTTTTCCCGAAGACCAAAAGAAGCTATCCTGACCCAGTTTGAATGCTCATCCAAAACTTTACCTTGTTCTTTCCCATGCAGATCCTTACAACCTCTACAACACCAGCACAGGCATCAGTGGTATTTCCCCTACAGCTTGTGATGGCATGGAACCATCAGATGATCTCTTCCTAGCAGTGTCATATACATTTTAAAAAGGGAAAGAGAATCTATCAGGAGGCACAAGAATGATCCCCTGCCCTCTACCCACTGAGAATGAAACAGAACAACTGCAGAACAATGCATGATCAATGTATCAAAACTTGCAAGATATCCAAACCACAAGAAGATGAACATTATTTCCATCCAGCTCATCCAATTAAGAGAGCAACTGATGCTATCTGCCGAACCTTGATTGAAAATGGTCAAAATAATACATTTCTCCTAGGGTATTACATTTTGGTTCCTTCTCATTGTCTCAACAACCTTCCCCCAAAAGGGAAAAAACTGCAAAAAAGTAGATAATCTAGATATGATGTTGACTAGACTGTCTTCTGGCAGGACTAGCCTCTTTAGAAGAGGGCACAACAGCTCATAATTTCCTTTACCATAAAGAGGCAGATAGTATTTCAGAACCAAGTAGCTACCTCCTCACCCACTCCCAACAGTAACTAGGACAGGCAGAGATCCAAACATTAAGTAGTAAGGACAACCTAGACAGCACCTTATTTACATCTTTGCAGTTTACAGGGCAAAGGTAATCCAATTAATATTGCAAAACAATGCCCTAGTCATGACCAATATATCTACTGACGTAGTCAAGATTTCAGCCATTATAGTTATATAAATTTAGTTTATGTAAGAAAATTTCATTTGCAAAGAAACTGATTCTATATTTGTAATGCTAACCATTGACAACTCAATAAACAATATGATGGATCCAAAAGTTAACTTTCTAATAATTGCAATGCACCCCATAGTGAGGTTACATGATCTTCTGAATAATCCATAATTCATAGTGAGACTTACTAGGGAGGCACAAATTAGAGGCAGCTATTCAAGTATTTAAAGGAACAATTTAATTACTTAGAGATGTCCAAGATGAGCTACTGAAATTAATAATTCTGTGTTAAGAGTAATTCAATTGACTAAAAACCATTAATTATTCTTTGTTTTTCATATGTAAAATGAGTAAGATACACAGAATAATACAATCTATTCCAGGAAAGCTTTCAAATGGCTTTTAAAACATTTACATGAGTTGTTCACGTTCTGTTATTATCAGGAAAAGCACCTAATACTTTTATAAAAAATATCTTTGGTCATTTTAGCTGTTTGGAAAGAAGAATGAGTCTTTCTCAGGAAAAAGCAAAATGAAATTATAATATATACTCTATATTTATTTGTGTGCATGTGTGTGTGTATTATATATCTGTCTCTATACTGTATCCACCCATCTATCATCTATTTATCTCTATATCTATCTATTCTACAGGTGAAACTCGAAAAATTAGAATATCATGCAAAAGTTCATTTATGTCAGTAATGCAACTTAAAAGGTGAAACTAATATATGAGATAGACTCATTACATACAAAGCAAGATAGTTCAAGCTGTGATTTGTCCTAATTGTGATGATTATGGCTTACAGCTCATGAAAACCCCAAATCCACAATATCAGAAAAATAGATTACATGCAATCAATAAAACAAGGATTGTACATAGAACAACATTGGATCTCTGAAAAGTATAAGCATGCATATGTATTCAGTATTTGGTATGGGCCCCTTTTGCAGCAATTACTGCCTCAATGTGGCGTGGCATGGAAGCTATCAGCCTGTGGCACTGCTGACGTGTTATGGAAGACCAGGATGCTTTAATAGCGGCCTTCAGCTCTTCTGCATTGTTCGGTCTCATGTCTCTCATCTTTCTCTTGGCAGTGCCCCATAGATTCTTTATGGGATTCAGGTCAGACGAGTTTGCTGGCCAATCAAGCACAGTAATCCCACGGTCATTGAACCAGGTTTTGGTGCTTTGGGCATTGTGGGCAGGTGTTTTCCAGGTCCTGCTGTAAAATGAAGTCAGCATCCCCATAAAGCTCATCTGCGGAAGGAAGCATGAAATGCTCCAAAATCTCCTGGTAGATGGCTGCATTGACCCTGGACTTAATGAAGCACAGTGGACCAACACCAACAGATGACATGGCTCCCCAAACAGACTGTGGAAACTTCACACTGGACTTCAATCATCTTGCAGTGTGTGCCTCTCCATTCTTCCTCCAGACTCCGGGTCCTTGGTTTCCAAATGAGACGCAAAAGTTGCTCTCATCAGAAAAGAGGACTTAGGATCACTGAGCAACAGACCAGGTCTATTTTTCTTTAGCCCAGGTAAGACGCTTCTGACGTTGTTTGTGTTCAGGAGTGGCTTTACAAGAGAAATACAACATTTGAAGCCCATGTCCAGGATCCGTCTGTGTGTGGTGCTCTTGATGCACTGAGTCCAGCCTCAGTCCACTCCTTGTGAAAGTCCCCAACACTTTGGGACACTTTGAGCCTAGAATATTGAACCTTTTCACAATATTCTAATTTTCTGAGATTGTGGATTTGGGGTTTTCATGAGCTGTAAGCCATAATAATCTCAATTATGACACATCATGGCTCGAACTATCTTGCTTTGTATGTAATGAATCTATCTCATATATTAGTTTCACCTTTTAAGTTGCATTACTGAAATAAATGAACTTTTGCATGATATTCTAATTTTTCGAGTTTCACCTGTATATCTATTTGAAATAAAGACTAAGCCAATAATATATAAACAAATTATAAATTATAGAGAAAACTATAGACTTGACATGTTTTAGAACAAACAATAATTAAGGCGTGTCAAATTTTTCAACTTTCAACTTCCAAACATTAGGAGCAGGGGTGGGATTCAAAAATTTTTACTACCGGTTCTGTGGATGTGGCTTGGTGGGCATGACGTGGCATGGCTTTGTGGGCGTGGCAAGGAAAGGATATTATAAAATCTCCATTCCCTCCCCAGTCCTGGGAGAAGGTTACTGCAAAATTCCATTCTCTCCCCACCCCACTAACCTGTTTTTCAGCTCCGTTCTCCTGTGCAGGACAACAAAAGAAGACCCAATTGGTCAGCTGGGACTCGGGAGGCAGAGAATAGATGGGGGCAGGGCCAGTTAGAGGTGGTATTTGCTGGTTCTCCAAACTACTCAAAAGGTCTGCTACCGATTTTCCAGAACTGGTCAGAACCTGCTGAAAACACCTCTGTTTAGGAGTGCTCAAAAGTTGTGGCGTGTCTTGGGGATTATAAAGATACTTTGGTTATTTTAATATAATTTAAATCTGCTTTGTAAGTAACTACATAAATATTATAACTTTTTAATATTTTGTTTGTTAAATTTGTGAGGAGTTAAGAACAGTTTATATTTTAAGTTAGTAATTTTTCTTCAAATTTTTAAAGATCAATATATTTTTGTCAAATCAGGAGTACACTGAAAAAATAGAAAATGTGATCTCTGAACAATTCTATCACTCCTTTAAAAAAATTACATATTAGTCAGTTCTACTTGTCATCTGCTATAAAGATTAGTCACAATGTAAAAATAATTGAATTTTGTATGAGTAATAGTTGCTCAATGAAATTTTTCTCTGGTCTTAACATTATATTTATGCACAAATTATAGTTTTCTAATGTATAGCAAATTATCATACTAATCTCTGCTATAAATGCACAAAACTATTATAAGCTTTTAATAATGAAAATTCTCCATTCTCACATTGAAATATTTCACTAATGTCCATCTCTACTGTAGAAAAATAAAATGTAATATTTATTTATTTATTTATTTGATTTGTCAATCACTTACAAGATACAGGTATAAGAATAAACATAGTTTTGAATACATGAGTTGGATACTTATAAGAAAAATAAAAAGAAATAATAGAACAGGGATGGTAGGCACGATTGGTGCGCTTATGCACGCCCTCTACAGGCCTCTTAGGAAGGGGGTAGGTCAATAGTAGACAGTCTAAGGTTAAAGTTTTGGGGATTTGGGGAAGAAACCACGGAGTCAGGCAGAGTATTCAAAACATTGACCACTCTGTTGCTGAAGTCGTATTTTCTGCAATCAAGTTTGGTGTAGTTAACTTTGAGTTTGTATCTATTTTGTGTTCTTGTATTGTTATGACTGAAGCTGAAGTATTCATTTGCAGGTAGAACATTGCAATGTATGATTTTATATACTATATTTAGATCAGACTGAAGGCGGCGTAGTTCTAGGTTTTCTAGGTCTAGAGTTTCAAGTCTGGTGGCATAAGATATTTTGCAATGAGTAGAGAAGCGGAGAACTCTTCTTGTGAAATATTTCTGGACTTTCTCAATTGTGTTAGTATCAGATACATGATATGTGTTCCAGGCTGATGAGCTGTATTCAAGTATAGGTCTAGCAAGTGTTTTGTATGTTATAGTTAGTAGTGTGATATTACCAGAGAAGAAGCTACGTAGGATTAGATTAACAACTCTTAATCTTAATTTATTACTCACATAAATTACTAAGTCCTGGGTATGGATCTGTATGCGTGCGTGTATGCCTATGTATGTCTATATGTGTATGATATTTATTTATTTGTGTTATTTATATATCGCCCTTCTCCCGAAGGACTCAGGGCGATGCACAGCCAATCACAAACCCCATTACAATATACAAAAGTTAAAAATAGATTAAATAATTTAGGCTGTCTAAAAATTATACCCTCCCCCAATAAATTAATTAAAACCCAAATATTAAAACCCAATTAAAAGGCAAGTAGTACATTAAATTAAAAATCCTATGTCAGCCTAGGCCGGCCTGCTCAAAGAGCCAGGTTTTTAATGCACGTCTGAAAGCTCTCAGATCCATATTAGTGCGTATTTCTGGAGGCAGACCATTCCAGAGGGCGGGGGCCCCCACAGAGAAGGCCCTACTCCTAGGGGCCGCCAGACGACACATAGAAGCCGACGGCACCCGGAGAAGGCCCTCCCTGTGGGAACGCACAGGTCTGTGAGAGATTACTGGCAGAACGCGGTCCTGCAAATAACCTGGTCCAATGCCATGGATCGCTTTAAAGTTCAGAACCAGAACCTTAAAGCGAACCCGGAAAACCACCAGCAACCAATGCAGCTCGCGCAGGAGAGGCGTCACATGGGAGCTTCGTGACGCCCCCATAACCACCCGCGCAGCCGCATTTTGTACCAGTTGGAGTCTCCAGGTGCTCCCCGCAGGGAGCCCCATGTAGAGAGCATTACAGTAATCCAGGCAAGAGGTGACAAGGGCGTGAGTGACCATACGCAAGGCATCCTGATCCAGAAAGGGCCGCAACTGGTGAATCAGGTGAACCTGATAAAAAGCCCCCCTGGAGACGGCCGTAATATGGTCTTCTAAAGACAGTCGTGCATCCAGGAGGACACCCAAATTGCGAGCCCTCTCTGTGGGGGGTAAGATCTCTCCCCCAATAGCCAGCGACGGAGTCAGCTGACTATTTATTTATTTATTTATTTTATTAAACTTTTATACCGCTCCCTCTCCCAAAAAGGGACTCGGGGCGGTGTACAGCCTACTAAAAACACATAATAAATACTCAATAAATACAATTTAAAATAAATTAAACCAAATTGATCCGGCTGTCTAACCCAAAAATAGAGTTAAAAATTAAAAACTAATAAAACCCCAATTAAAATTAAGTTAAAAAACTAAAATACAGTTACTGGGCCAGGCCAGCCTGTTGAAAAAATAGGGTTTTCACTGCGCGCCGGAAGGTCAGAATATCCGTCATAGCCCGTATCTCCGGGGGGAGATCATTCCAAAGGGAGGGGGCTCCCACAGAGAAAGCCCGAACCCTCGGGGCCGTCAACCGACAACGGCCGGGCGGCGGTACCCCGAGGAGGGCAACCCTGTGGGAGCGTACTGGGACTATATCGGGGCGCCGTACTGGACTATATCGGGGCGCCGGAAATCACAGTCTTGGAAGGGTTGAGCCGGAGCCTGTTCCCGCCCATCCAAATCCGCACGGCCTCCAGGCACCGGGACATAGCCTCCACAGCATCATTGGGGTGGCTTGGGATGGAGATGTAAAGCTGGGTATCATCCGCATACAGATGAGACTGTACCCCAAAACCATGGATGATCTCCCCCAGCGGTTTCACATAAATGTTGAACAGAAGAGGGGAGAGGACCGACCCCTGAGGCACCCCACAAATGAGGGGCCTAGAGGTGGACCTCTCCCCCCCACCAACACAAATTGCGAGCGGTTGGAGAGGAAGGAGGAGAACCATCACAAGACAGTTTCCCCAATCCCTCCAACCGCCGCAATAAGATACTATGTTCGATAGTATCAAAAGCCGCTGAGATATCTAACAGGACCAGGACAGAGGAAAATCCTCTGTCACGGGCCCTCCAGAGATCATCAACCAACGCTGTTTCGGTACTATGCCCGGGCCTGAAGCCCGATTGGAACGGATCGAGGTAAGTCGCTTCCTCCAGGTACTGAGGGAGCTGACGTGCCACCACACTCTCAACAACCTTCGCTAAAAAAGGAAGGTTGGAGACTAGACGATAGTTATTTAAAACAGCCGGGTCCAGGGCAGGCTTCTTGATGAGGGGCTGCCCCACCGCCATCTTCAGGGCAGTAGGGAGCGACTCCTCTCTCAACGAAGCGCTGATAATCCCCTGGAGCCAGCCTCGTGTCACCTCCCTGGCGGTCGAAACCAACCAGGAGGGACACGGGTCCAACAAACATATGGTGGTATTCAGCCCCCCCAGCAACCTGTCCACACCCTCAGCGGTCACAGGGTCAAACTCTTCCCAGATAATAGTCTCAAGACCTGCCCCCGCCACCTCCCCCGGGACCACCCAATTGGAGTCCAGCCCACCCTGAATCTGAGCGATTTTGTCGTGCAGAAATCGGGAAAACTCCTCTGCCCTGTCCTGCAAGAGGTCCTCCCGCTCTCTCGGCTCAAGCAGGGAGCGGGTCACTCTAAACAGAGCGGCAGGCCAATTTTCTACCAACACAATAAGAGCGGAGAAATGCGAACATTTTGCCGCCTCTATCGCCACAAGATAGGTCCTAATATAGGACCTCACCTGTGTTCGGTTGGACTCAGTGCGGCTAGCCCTCCAAACACTCTCCAGACGTCTTTTCCGGCACTTCATCTCCCCCAGCTCCTCCGTAAACCACGGAGCTGGATGGGATCTGTGCCGGGTCAGAGGTTGCAAAGGCACAACTCGGTCCAGAGCCTCAGCAGCCAACCTATCCCAGGTGGCCACCAAGTCTCCAGGCAAGTTATGAGCTAGAGTCTCGGGAAATGGCCCAAGCTCCCTCTGCAACCGCTCAGGGTCCATCAGGCGCCTGGGGCGGAACCATCTACACGGCTCTGCCTCCCTGTGGTGGGGGGTGGCAGTACAGAAGTCAAGTCTAAGAAGAGAATGATCTGTCCATGGCAAGGGTTTAATGTCTAAGTCCCCAAAATTACAGTCATTCAACCACTGACCAGAGACAAAAATCAGGTCCAGCGTGTGTCCTCCTATATGAGTGGGGCCAGAAACTAATTGGGTCAGGTCCATGGCCGTCATGGAAGTCATGAACTCCCGAGCTACCCCAGAGGTTTCCCCGAGCATAGGCAGGTTGAAATCCCCCATGACTAAAAGCCTAGGGGTCCCAACTGCCAGCTCGGCTATCACCTCGAGGAGTCCGGGCAGGGCCAATGACACATGGCAGGGAGCCAGGTACGCTATCAAAAGACCCATCTGAGACTCACAACCGGCTGTCTGAGGAACAGTGACCTCCCTAGGACAAAAGACCTCTCTAATAAGCACCGCCACCCCACCACCCCTTCCCTGAGACCTAGGCTGATGAAATGCTAATAAACCTGGTGGGCACATCTCCTTCAGAGGAACACCACCCTCTGGGCCCAACCAGGATTCGGTAATACCTACCAGGTCCACGCCATCTTCCTGAATAAGATCATAAATCAGGGGGGCTTTATTGACAATAGACCTGGCATTGCACAGCATCAGCCGGGTACTCAGAGCCCAAAGCTCTGGACAGCCAGGCCTGCAGGATAGGTGAAGAGGGTCGGAAAGCACTGCCGCTTGAAGACAGCAACTGCGCGATCCCACAACCTGATATGGCCCTCTATCCCCGCCACATCTGCCCCTCCCACTTACTGTGCCGATAGAACCGGCCCCCGGCATCCCACCCCATCTGCCCCCTCAACGCACACCCCTCTGAGCCCTCCCAGACGTGCATGCCAGCCTGGCTGCCCCCAGATCCTCGCGGGTTGTCCCCCAAACCCAGTTCGGATTTCCCTAACCCCCTTAAAAACCCCATTAAAAATCTACAAACCCCGGACTTTCCCTTAACACATTTCCTGCGGCCGCACCATCTCTCAGGATCCCAGGATCCGTCATTAAGATATGTCCTAGAGAGTTTTGAGGGCCACTTGAGGGAGAGGGGGGCATCCCTCAAGGCCCAGAGCTCTTTCCTAGAGTATTTCAAGGGCTCCGATAAAAATGTCCTAGCCATCCGGCAATGCCCTCCGTAGTCTTTGATATTTTTCAGAGTTCCTCTGCCATCTCTGCTGCTCTGCTATTGCTCTAGGGCCCCTATCCCCCCCGGCCCTTCAACCATCTCTGCACCGGTGGGGGCCTAGGAGGAAAGAAGACCCCAACTGCAGCTTCAAACGGATGACTCCGAAGCTTCCGGCGGCTCCAGCACCCTCCAGGCCCTTCGGGGCCACCGACCCTCCTCCCCCGGTCCAACCACCTCTGCCACCAGTGGGGACCCAAAGGGAAGGAGCAACGTCCGCGGCCCCATCAGTCCCCCGGAGCTGTTGCCACCGAATGCTGGGCACAAAACAGTGAGTTCGACGCGTTCCAGCTGCTTCGGGGCCCGTGACCCCCCCCGGTCTATCCACCTCTGCCACCGGTGGGGACCTCGAGGGGAAGAAAGTCACAAACGGGGCCTCATTCCTCCAGCCTCGCCACCACTGAACGCTGAACGCAGAATCACAACCTGTCCTCGCTGCCATCTGAAGACCCTCTGATCGGCCATGGAACCTGAGGAAACACTGTCTCCCAGTCCCTTCGGAGCCATTAACCGTCCCCCCCAGGCCCGACCACCTCTGCCACCGGTGGGGGCCTAAGGGGAAAGGAGGCATCGTCCGCAGCTCCACCAGCCATCTGGGAACGCCGCCGCTGCCACACAACGCTATACACAGCTGCCCAACGCCGACGACAGCCGCAGCCGAGCCTCCGCCGCCCGTAAAGCACCCGGGCGACTCTGACTCTCTTGACAGCCCCGCCGGCCATCTGGGAACGCCGCCGCCCAACGCCGAACGCAACCGCCCAACGCCAAACGTGGCCGCGGCTGAACCTCCGCCATCCACAAAGCAGCTGGGCTGCTCCAGCTCTGCCAGTCGCTCTGAGGCTTCAACAACCCCCCCTGGTCCTTCCCCCATCTCTGCCACCGGTGGGGGACCCAGGGGGGAAGAGGCTCACCCCAAAAGCTAGACATCCCGACAGAGCTCCTTTCGGGGACGTCCTCCGGCCGCCATCTTGGAAACGTCTAATGAGGTGAATCACCTTTTTCTTCCCTAAAGCGAAGCGAAGCCTTTCCCTGGTTTAGCTGAGGGTTTTCCGGTGCTTCTCTTTGGATTTGGGCGAGGGTGTCTGTGAGTGACCCTCCCAACTTCTCATTGGCTGCGGGGCTGCTGCATCTCCCTTATCATCCAGTGCGGCAGCTCTTTCCACGGCACAATCTTCACATTTAATGAACACATTTGTGTATGTCAGAGGAGGAATCTGTATATAAAGAAAAACTTAGGCTAAAATGGCCTATACCTTATGGACAATCGATCTATGCATGGCCAGCAGCAAAAGAAAGAAAGAAAGAAAAAGCTAACAGGAGGCCCATAGATATATGTCACATCATCCCTGACAATAATGATACTGGAAATCATAACATTGACTATAGATAGTAGCCTAACAGCCATGCCAGAAAGACATTAATAAATGCATATAAATAGCTAAGCAATCACACATTGTCACTCTTGGGAATAAATACAGCCCTCCATAAACAGTGAAACTATAGCACTTACTTTCTATAAGTTTATTATTCAAATGTACAGGCAGAACACAGCCAGAAGCTTCCTAGGTAAACCCCAAAATGATGACATATAGGCATAGTGATGTCATGATGTAAATGTCATGATTAAGTACACGTATCCTGATGTGTGACTTAAGTAAGGCTCCAGGATTTCGCTTCTGTGTACAGTTGTAAATGTGAAAATTGGTCACAATTTTATTTCTCCATCACCATCTTCATTAAGAATAATCATTGTAGAAGGCAGTGGCTAAATAAGCCTTACCAGCATTTACCAGTCAATTCAAGTAACTCTGAGAGCTAAGATGCCTCATTTACTGACCAAGTTTTAAAAATACAAAATCATAATAAAGATAAAGCATATTAATAATCAATTCAACAAGAAAAGAACATAGCACCAGAAGAATTACATAAGCAAAAATAATTCCTCTAAAATTGAGCAATGTTCCTCATCCTTGGCAACTTGAAGATATGTAGCCTTCAACCCCCTGAATTCCCAAACCACTTCAAGCCTACACATCTAGTTGCCAAGGTTGAAAAATATTAAGAAAGGAAACATCCTATATTTGAGGCCCCAAATACTTGCTGAAAATGACAGATCTTGATGGTGCTACAAAACATGATTTCTAAAGGAATATTATGCTTTAGAACATGGCCATAGAACACATGAAGGAGAATGCCCATCTCTGGAGTTCTTATAGATGACATTATCTAAATGTAGGGCCAAAAGGAGCCTGTTAGATCCTAACAGATAAACAGACAAGTGATATGGACCATAAATTGATGGGATTGTTGTCATGGATAATCCTGTGTTCTTCCTCAGAAATGGTGTAGGGTCTCCCGCTTGGGCGGGAGGTTAGACTAGATGACCTACAGGGTCCCTTCCAACTCTTGATTATCTGTTATCTGTTAACCAATAGGCTCATGTTTAGCTCAGCAATTTTATCCTCCAGATACTTAGCAAATTTCTCACAGAGGCCTAACAACCATTTGTCTGATTTGTTCTTCCCAAAATAGGTCTGGATCACCTTGCATAGGATCAGTGGATGGCAATTTGCTTTAAGAGCAGAGAAATATTGCCTTTTATTTAGAACTTGAATCATGGCAATTGGACATATTTTCTGGTTGTTGTTGTTGCTGTTGTTTCACTGCCCATCCAAGCAGCATCAGTCTGAAACAAATTGATTAAGGGAATCTGAGGAGGTAGAGTTGTTGGAATGTGTCAACTACTAAAATTCTTAGGTACAGTATATTCCCACATCAACCTCAGAGTTTCTTTCCCAAAACTGACATACTGTCATTGTCATGAACATATTGTTTTTTTGTTTCACCACACTGCAGGATCGGATCTAACTTATTTGATATATATTTCATCAGATTCCATCCTTGTCTTCTGTCAGCATCATTTCAGATCTTTCCTGTCTCTCTTCGTCTCTCAGAGCTCTTTATTAAACTAAGGAGATTAGCACTAGCACTTAGATTTATATATCGCTTTATAGTGCTTCACAGCCCTCTCTAAGCAGTTTTACAGAGTCAGCATATTGCCCTCAACAATCTGGGTCCTTATTTGACCCATCTTGGAAGGATGGAAGGCTGTGTCAACCTTGAATTCTTCTGTATTGGCAAACAGGAGGAGTCTATCCAGATGTGATCATATCCAAGGATGCTACCATCACTATATTATAGGAGGTGACCAAGTTCTTGGCAGAATTGTCCACCATAATTGCAGGAAAAAACCCCAAACACCTTCTGGAAACCAACTGATCTATCAGGACTGTTTATGGCAGGAGTTCATAGCACCATTGAACTCCACAGCAATAAAGGAATGATCTAACCATTTATCCAAATGATAATGAATACTTGATTTCTTGGTCTGCACTTACAAGACTGATGTCAGCAGTGAAGCTGACATCAGTCTTGTAGTCTGATTATATTTTACCTCCTCCTGTTGCTTATAGTTAATAGATAACAGATAATCAGAGTTGGAAGGGACCTTGTAGGTCATCTAGTCCAACCCCCCTCACAAGCAGGAGACCCTACACCATATCTGACAAATGGCAGTCCAATCTCTTCTTGAAAGTCTCAAGTGATGAAGCTCCCACAACTTCCGAGAGCAAGCTGTTCCATTGGTTGATTGTTCTCACTGTCAGAAAGTTTATCCTTATTTCCAGGTTAAATCTCTCCTTGTTCAGTTTCCATCCTTTATTCCTTGTCTGGCCTACAGGTGCTTTAGAAAATAGCTTGAGCCCTTCCTCTCTGTGGCAGCCCTTCAGATATTGGAAGACTGCTATCATGTCTCCCCTGGTCCTTCTCTTCACCAGACTAGCCAAGCCCAGTTCCTGCAACCGTTCTTCATATGCCTTAGTCTCCAGTCCCCTAATCATGCTGGTTGCTCTTCTCTGCACTTTTTCTAGAGTCTCAACATCTTTTTTTATAATGTGGTGACCAAAACTGGATGCAGTACTCTTATGTGGTCTTACTAAGGCTTTATAGAGTGGTATTAGTACCTCCCTTGATCTTGATTATATCCCTCTATTAATGCAACTTAGGATTTCATTAGCTTTTTTGGCTGCTGCTGCACATTGCTGGCTCATATTTAGCTGGTTGTCCACTAAGACTCCAAGATCCCTCTCACAGTTACTGCTATTGAGCCTGGTTTTACCCAGTCTATATGTGTACTTTTGGTTTTTCTTGCCTAAGTGTAGGACTTTTCTCTACACTGAATTTCATTTTGTTAGATATGGCCCAGTATTCTAGTCTATCAAGATCCACCTGGATCTTGAGCCTATCTTCTTGGGTGTTAGCTATTCCTGCCAGCTTAGTATCATCTGTAAATTTGGTAAGTTCACCTTCTATTTCCTCATCTGTTAATGAAGATATTGAAGTGTACTGGGCCTAAGACAGAACCTTGTGGCACCCCACTGCTTACTTCTCTCCATGTAGACTTAGACTCATTAAGGACTACTCGTTGAGTACGGTTTGTCAGCCAGTTGCGAGTCCATCTAGTGGTGGTGCTATCTATTCCACTTTTTTCTAGCTTACTAGAATTGGGAACTGCCTGTCTGATTTACTTCTGAATATTATCTGTCAGTTGCATATTTAAATTATTTTTCATCCCCCATCATCATTGCAATGGAACTTGCATATCTTTGTCAAGGTCATTTTCCTTACTCAACAACTTTCTGAAAATTCAGGTAATCTTCAAGTGCCTACCTTTCTATAAAGTATTCATTTAGGCAACAAAGCTTTGCACTACCAAATTAGGTAAATAAGTAGGATCAGGCCATCAGAGAACTCCAGGTTGTAATCTGTACAAAAAAGTCAAAATAATATACCAGAATAAAGCAATGACAAATCACTTCTATATAGCTCCTAAGAAAAGCTGAATTTGAAGAAGTCATACTTCTAATCATACATAAAAGTTTCTGTTCAAAACATATTACTGAAAAAGATACCTAGAAACGAATATAACTTACTTTTGCTATGTTAAAAATAGAATATGCATTTTTATTCCTTTTGTAGTTCATCATTATCATTTTGCCATCCTATTCTAATTGGAATGTGAATATACGTTTTAGTAGACTTGAGTATTGGATATATACCATTAGACTGTGAATGACTTTCAGCTGTAGATGTGAACATTTGCACTGGAATCTATCAAGTGTTGAACTTACTTTAAGGTTATACTTTTAACTATCTACTCTAAAATAGGCATAAAAGTACGTAATACCTTTACATACTGAGTTTGAATCAGATTTAGGACATAAAAGCACTTACAATTTAAGCTGCTCTGTCCTATGTTCATGCCAGCTTAACTCAAAGCCAGCTTAAGAAAATACTATCCAGATTAGGACACTTTAGCAATAACTTGCAAGATATTCAATCTGGACAAGAGGCTACTATCTTCTTGCTGGAAAATTCCCTTACTGCTATGTCCTTCCCCATTTCTTTTCCATTTGCTTTTCTTCTTGTGAGTGGGTCCTTCTGAATATACATACCTTTATATGCATGAGCGTATACATAAATACATATGCACATACACACATATACATACGGTACAAGTTTTATACATACATATGTATGTGTGTGTTTGTAGATAGATAGATAGATAGATAGATAGATAGATAGATAGATAGATAGATAGATAGATAAATAGATAGACACACACGTTTAAATGAACAAGGTCAAGGCAACAATATGTACATATACAGAAGTACAGCAACCTCCTTTAAAGTAATTTTTTTCCTCTTTCCATCTTTTTCCACCTTAATAGGTTCTATACCCCCCTTTACTAGAGTTGCTGAAATAGCCTGACCTTTCAGAAAGGATAAACTTTCTGTTATGTTTCAAAAAGACAGTCAAAAATCAGTGGACTTAACATAGTCATAATCAAGTCATCCTATTTATTTCAATATATTAAACCAAACAGAATCTGAATCCAGCACCCTATAGAAACATTTATTGTCTGGAGAAAAGAAATCTCAACAGTAAACTAAGTTTAAAAATAAGGTAGGTCTTAAAGAGATCACCTGGAAATTGAAATGAGATACCGGTTACAGATAACCATCCTGACTACATTTACAATGGGACAGGGGGAAATTTATTAAAATGTATATCTACAAATGTATCAATTCAATCATCTAAAAATACTCAAGTAAAATAGGACACATCCATAATATTTTAATATATGCAATATCTTACTTCAAAATCATATTGTCATCAAGCAAAATAATTGACACTCATAGTTATTAATCCTAGAATCCATGCTATTTCAGAGTTTGGTTTGGATTAGGAATACATTAGAAGCTCTCCATTTGTGCTAAAATCTAGGCTGGGGCCAGGAAGAAATATTTTAAATGCTTCCTGTTTGTGAAATACCCATACGTTGGGAAGCATCCAGGATGGCAAAAGGTCAAGAGTCACAATAAAGTAGCTAGCTTGACTTCTGTACTTGTGGGCCTGGTTGTTCACACCTTACACCATCTTTTAAAATCTTTATCTAGAGCACAAGAGAAATACGACTTCAGCAACAGAGTGGTCAATGTCTGGAATATTCTACCTGACTCTGTGATTTCTTCCCCAAACTCCAAAAACTTTAATCTTAGACTGTCTACTATTGACAGTCTGTAGGGGGCGTGTATAAGCACACCAATGTGCCTACTGTCCCTGTCCTGTTGTTTCTTTTTTTATTCGTATCCATTTCATGTATTCATAACCATGTTTATACTTATACCTGTTATCTAATACTTGCTTGACAAATAAATAAATAATGAAATAAACAAGAGGGAATTCTTCCAATGGGAATGAAAAGTGGTGAGGAGGAAAAGGAGTCAGCAATGTTTGCTTCTCTTCATCCAGGGAGATCTATCTCAAACTTAAATACTTTGAATATTTCTGTGATTATGTCACTGTGAATCCAGTAATTGAATAATAGTATTTATTTGAAGGATACCATGTCAAAACATTGTTGTTTTTAAAAAAAGGTATTTTATAGAAGCAGATGCTCTGGATGTTACAAGCAATGTAGCAATGGGAAGATGTAGCATTTCAGAAATCACAGAGAAACAATAACAGCAAGAAAGCTTGAGTAATATTTTTCAATACATTACCATGTATTAAAATGCCATTACATTTTAAATCAAGCAATATTTTTACATACTGATAAAAAATGAACTAAAAACACAGATTTTATGAAATAGATTACATTAAGGGTGACATTTTAGTTTTATTGAATTTTTCTTTCTTGTGACCTTCCTATGAAATTACATCATTCACAGCAACACTGGGCTCAGGATTCAATTCAGAACTCCACCAATGACCCAGAATTCCTCAGGAAGTAGCCCAATCTAAATCTAAGTCAAAATTCAAAAAATATATTTTCCCATAATCTGTCATGGGAAATCATATCTGCCTCTCTATCTGTCTTTATCAGATTATGTTTTCAAAAAATTTACAATTTAACAATGGGACATGAAATTTGTATAAAAATCAATGAAGTAGATTTAATCTATGCTAATGTGTAATCTAATATAAAAATAATTCCTATAATTTAGTAGTTTTGGATATGGTGTATTCTGAGATTTTCAAATGATGTATGTGTATATGAGTTTGTGTGATAAGAGTTTAGAACAGGGGTCCCCAAATTTGGGAACTTTTAAGACTTGTGGACTTCAACTCCCAGAATTCTCCAGCCAGCTATATTATTAGTATTAGTTTTTAGCAAAGATCCAATAAAAGTTTATTTTGGGTTCTTATATAGATATCTGTACAACTATTATGACATAGTCATCAATTTAGTTGATCACCACTCATTCTTGTTTGGAGGGGGGGAGATCATCTATTGAATTGATCCAAACTTCTAGTATTGTATATCGATTGCCCCTATCACAAACTAATCACACAAAGCAATAATTATACATATAAAATTGTACACCTAATAAATCTACAGATGTAAATCCCCAGCTGTTTCCTACATCCAAATAATATTTCACAAAAAATGAAAGAGTCAAGTAGACTTTGTTTACATAACTAGATCCACAACAATGGGGAAAACAGTATTTATTGTACAATAAAATGAAAAAAGACAGCCAATATAAAAATAGAGAACAATAGGTGGGCAATTCTATTTCCCTATTCTATTTTCCTAAATATTGCTGGAGGCAATACTCAAACCAATATCATATATTATAAACTTTTATTAGCAAAAGGATAAAAAGCTAAGAGATGTTAAGTATTGAACAGTTTTCTGGTTCTATTCAAACCAGGACAATATTTTTTTCCCAAATCAAAAAAAAAAAAAGAGTCCTTGTGCATTATTGAGGAAATTATGAATATTGTTATATATTAAAATTATATAAATGAAAAAGTGAAACTCTCAAAAGCAAGATCTATTCCATGATATATTGTGCCATCTTTGTATGTATGTATCTATATAGGTATAATAAAACCAGAATTAAATCAAAACCTGCAACATACAGTATGTTATGGTAACCTAGAATATATTAACTAGCAATGTCATAATCCCGCAGCTATCTGCATCCCATTTATCCCACACAAAATATAAGTAAAACACCAGTTTATTTTTTTTAAATGATAATTATAGTACCCTCCCATAAACAGAACAGCCTCAAATGCCCCCATGTTTTAAATTAACACTCCAGTATAATCTTTTTTATTATTATTATTATTTTCCTTCAGTAGAATTTGTTTCCCTTCTCGGTTTGTAGAACTTCACCGTTTGCCTCCACCGTCCCCTTTCAATGGTCCCCTTTCCCTTTCCAACCCCCGCTTTAATTAAAAAAAAAAAAAGTGCTTCGCCCCACCTGTCAGAGCCTAGAAAAGGCAGCCTCCCTCCTCTTCCTCCTCCTCTTCTCACAGGATCGGTGGAAGAGAAAGCGGAGGGGGCACCGCGACGCCTCAAAGTTCACCGAGATCTTCTTCCTGCCGGGGCTTCGCTGAAAAGGCGAGAAAGGAGTTTTCAATCTGTCGCTCGCCAGACAGCCCAGGCGGGGAGAAGGCACTAGCCGTTCCAGCCGCCGAGGCACGTTTCCCGCGCAGATGGGGAGGCATTTTGTGCCTCTCTCTTTAGCTGATTCAGACAAACCCACCGGTCACTTTTGCGCGGGGTGGGGGAGGTTAGTGAGCGGGAGGGAGGGAGGAGAGAAAAGATTCACACACGCGCGCGCGCACGCACTTCCTCTTAGATCGCGTTTTGCGACCTAAAAGGCGCGCTGGCCGCTTCCCCCACCTGACATTTCCCTAGGACTAGGTATTTTCTCTCCTCTTTTCGATCTCCCCCCCCCCCTCCCCCAGCAATCTCTGCCTGGGAGGGCTGGCTATTACAGGACCCAACCCGCGGCCATCGCCTCAGCTGACGAAGGCCAAGTGAGCAGAGGACCAGCAACGTTGCTTTCCCTCAAAGGCGGACACCCTGACGGCCCTCGGGGCGCTCTTACCTTTTGTCGGTAGCCTGTCAGCGGCGTTTGTTCTTCCTCGCCCGAAGAAGGCGCGGGCTTTTTTTTCTTCCCCTGATTGCGGCCGTGGTCCAACCTGTAGCTGCCTGGAGATGGGGCAGTCCACCCTCTCGGTTCCCCTCAGCGCCTTTTCGCCTGCAGCAGCAGCGTCCGGGAGCTCTGCCTGCTGCTCTGAATGACAATGTTGCTTTGACTAAGTGTGTGTGTGTGTACGTGCGTCGTCTCTCTCTCTCTCTCTCTCTGGGGTGTGTGTGTGTGTGTGTGTGTGTGTGTGTGTGAGAGAGAGAGACAGAGAGAGAGAGACAGAGAAAAAACGCGGGGCACCACCTGTCGATGCTGCCCAGTTAACCCAGGCAACTCCATCCGTAAACAGACCCCCAGCCAGATGCCCTAGTTAATGGGAAGGCAGCATAAATCTCTAGGGAATGGAGAGGTGGGGAAATAAAGAATATTAATCTCTTGGGAAGGGGGAGGATGAAAAGATTAACCTTGGAGATCAGTGGAAAAGAAACGATCCACATCAGTCTCTTTTCCACTGCCCCCCACTCCTCCCACTCTTCTTAATATCGCCATGGCACGAAGGAAGCTATAAAATAAGCCCTCTATGATGCTATCCAATATTAACATCTAGCCATGTTGGCATAAACAGATGTTTCAGCTTTGTTGTTTTTTTAAGAATTTCTCCACATTTGAAACTGCTGCTTTTCTATAAAAAGCCCCCACAGTTAATATTAGCAATAGCATTGAGATTTCCCAGGTCTTTTATGATTTTTCACAATGAAACAGTATTAAAGCTGGACTTGTTTAGAGTATCTCATGAAGAACATCTGCAGACGCTCCCCCTTTTTTTGTTTTTATATCAAACACTTTTATGGCCATGGACTAGGCTATGGGATTGAAAACAGATTATTTCCTAATTGCATTTCTGGTGTAATATGTAGACGGTGCATGGGAAGGCAGGGAATTCTCTTAATGTTACGTTTAGTAAGATACTCTAAGGAAACATTTTTCAATACAAATGTTGAGTCAAAATATTTATAATAAATAAAATACTGTCATTGTGTGGGGAACATGAATATTCCTCATTGGGTTGTTGTTGTTTTACCCCATTACACAACTACTATTCTTAAGGCTTTTGTTTGATGAAGAATCACATGAATTTCATAATTGGAGATAAAAATATTAATTTTCTAGGAGGAAAAATAATTTTTGTGGGGGAATTTATCTTTCAACTATTCTATGATAGGTCCTGGAGTCTCAAATTTTTGTTTTTTGATCGAAAAGATCCATATTCTAAGCTCTATGCTAATATTAAAGGTATACTTGTGTCAGCTGGTGCTCCATTCAATATCCAAGAAAGAAACACTTAAACTCCATTTTGTTAGAGTAAAGATATCTTTTACTGGAAATCAAAGTGGTAGCAACAAAGGAATTCTGAATCTGAAGAAATGAGCGCGAAAAACACATATACAAAGTGATGGCAACGTTCCCACCCCCAACAGTCCATATTGCTCCTCCAATGAGGAAGTATGCATAGCATCATGTGGGCATCTTCAGGTGGTGATGAGGCCTCTGTCCGTTGACCTTGGCATAGTTTGATAAGGAGTCGCAGTTGCGCATAGCAAGGAATAGAAAAGCAAGGAATAGAAACTCAAGTAAAACTCCCTCTCCCTTAGATATACAGTTTCGTTTCCTACACACTCCAGCACGCTTCCCATATATATCATAGCCCATTTCCCCCCTCCCGTTACTTATGGCAGCCGAAAGATGCAAAGCAGAGAAAAAGAAATAAAGGAAGAAATCTTGAAGGCTGACATTCGGCCCTCCTGCAAAAAGACGTTAGTCCTAGAAAATATAAGAATAAAAGACAAGATATTACAAACAAAAAACAACAGCATATTTGTTCAGGGTTTATCAGGATACATGGTGCGGAACGCCTGCACCAGTCGGGGGGCTCTAACATCTCTCTCGTCTACCCATTCAGACTGGGAAGAAGGAAAATGCTTCCACGCAACCAAATATTGGATTCGACCCCGCTTCTTCCTAGAATCCAAAATTTCTTTAACTTCAAAATGTTGTTCACCTTCAATGAGCAATGGCACAGGGGGGGCTACCTGAGTAGGCCTCAGATCAGATGTACGTTCAGGTTTTAACAAACTAACATGGAAAACAGGATGGATCCGACGGAGAGTTTTTGGCAATGTCAATTGGACCGCCACAGGATTCACAACTCGTTCAACCGGAAAAGGTCCCACATACTTAGGTCCAAGCTTTTTCGATTTCTGTGTGGTCTGCAAAAATTTGGTAGATAAAAACACTTTATCACCAACTTGGTATGGTTCCTGTGGACGTCTCTTTTTATCTGCAAACTTTTTGTGAGCTTGATGAGCATCATCCAATGCCTTGCGGGCAACTGGCCAAGTCATCTGGAGATGCCTTATCCACTCATCCAACGAGGGAATATTAGTTTCCTCTTGCGGGAGCTCGGGTATGGGTACAAAGTCTTGTCCCGAGGCCACTTTAAACGGAGTGAATCCGGTGCTGCTATGTACCGAATTATTGTATGCCACCTCAGCAAAAGGCAGTAAATCAGTCCAATCATCCTGTTGATAATTAATGTAACACCGCAGATACTGTTCCAGTACCGAGTTAGTTCTCTCGCAGGCCCCATTGGTTTGTGGATGATGGGTGGAGCTTAACCCCTGGGCGGAGCCTAGTAACTTCAGGAACTCTTTCCAGAAATTTGAGGTAAATTGGACACCCCTATCAGAGATTATGCGTTCAGGGACTCCATGTAGCCTGTAGATATGCAGAATAAACAACTTAGCTAACGTCTTCGCTGACGGGATCTTCGCGCAGGGTATTCAGAATAATGTCAGCTGGTGCTCCATTCAATATCCAAGAAAGAAACACTTAAACTCCATTTTGTTAGAGTAAAGATATCTTTTACTGGAAATCAAAGTGGTAGCAACAAAGGAATTCTGAATCTGAAGAAATGAGCGCGAAAAACACATATACAAAGTGATGGCAACGTTCCCACCCCCAACAGTCCATATTGCTCCTCCAATGAGGAAGTATGCATAGCATCATGTGGGCATCTTCAGGTGGTGATGAGGCCTCTGTCCGTTGACCTTGGCATAGTTTGATAAGGAGTCGCAGTTGCGCATAGCAAGGAATAGAAAAGCAAGGAATAGAAACTCAAGTAAAACTCCCCCTCCCTTAGATATACAGTTTCGTTTCCTACACACTCCAGCACGCTTCCCATATATATCATAGCCCATTTCCCCCCTCCCGTTACTTATGGCAGCCGAAAGATGCAAAGCAGAGAAAAAGAAATAAAGGAAGAAATCTTGAAGGCTGACAACTTGTGAATTATGTCAAAGCAAGATCTAATTCGTTTATCAGTGACACAGATTAATTCTTTTTAGTATAGCTTTGGAATAAAATCAAGGGTAGTCCTGATAACACCAGGGCCTAACCTGGATCTGATTTCAAAAAGATATTGCAAAGTGAAGTGCCAAATATTAAAATTATATTTATTTACTGAGCGGTGGTGACTTCAGCAGTTTGAGTCTCACCAGCTCAAGGTTAACTCAGCCTTTCAACCTTCTGAAGGTGGTAATATGAGAACCCAGATATCACTTTTGGCCTCATTTGTCCCCATCTTCTATTATTGCTGCATTATAAAAATAATAATTGAAAAACATTCATCTGTTTCTATATTCTATCTAATTCAGCATTATGCAGTAGCCAATCAAGTTCTATTAGGAAAGACACAAGCAAAACAAGAATTTGCTGCACTGTTGCTAGCCAGGAACTGATATTGAAAATCAGCTGCTAATTCATTTAGAATAGTAGCTAGTAATAGGTAATAACTGGTAATCATTGCTGGCTTTATATTCCATGAGTTTGTCCTATTTCAATTAAATCAATATTGTTTGATTGATTATGTATATTTAGTCATTTAAATATGTATTTTCTTCTTTTGCTGGTCTTAACCTCTATTTCGTTTCAGTGGCCAAATATAATATTGTTAAGAGTAATACAATCTTTGAAGTATCTTCATTTTCCATATGATGCCACATATTCATATTATAGTGTTTACATTATCATAGTTTTTCCAACTAACCAGAATTATACATGGGAGATATGTGTATGAGACCCTGTGGCCTTTTAATGGTGGCCTGTTTATTACTCATCCCAGTCCCATGAAGTGGATAATTTTTTTTTCCCTTAAGACTCATAATTATGGAGGGAAGGTATTTAAAAAAAATACTGATCAAACTGAAAAAGAATTTTTTTTCCTTTACTGTGCATTGCTTCATCCAATATGTAAGCAATTGTATGTTCCCAACTGTTGGGGTGGAAAAATTATTTCATCAATATACTTCAAATCCCCTTCTGTGACTTTAAGTAATAAAAGATAAAACAAAGATGTAGCTGCATCATATACATTCAGAGGAACATTCAGTTCAATCTTAATAAGAAATAGAAAATCAGCTAAGGAAAAGGTGTTGAAAACCATCTGTGTTGTGTGGTATTCAACCTTGACTTCACTCAGTAGTGAAGAAAATGTGCAGTAAGTAACAAGGATTTCAATTGCTAAACTAAAAGCAGATTCTTCTTTAAATGTAATACTACCTACTTTGATAGATTGGTGTTATTTGTTTGTTTGTTTTTTGCATTTATTGGCTAACATTTTCCGGTGAACTTTGGGTGGCACATAAAACTGAAAGAAACATAAAAATAGCTAAAATACTAAATCAACAGACAGCCCAGGCTAACACATTCTAGTAACAAAATCCACAAGAGCCATTATACGAATAACAAACAGCCTTGACTTAGGAGCAAAACCAAGTTTTCAAAGCTTTCCAGTATCCTGGGAGAGTAGGTGCCATCTTATTCTAGAGAGATTGCATTATATTATCCTGGCATGATGTCTGTCTTATTTTACAGCTCAAGAAGAAGAAAGAAGAATGGCATACTCCTTGGAAAGCCCTTCCCAGATTGGTGCCATCTCACTTCATAGAGTTATTGTGCAGAAAATAAGAGGAGGAAGGAATATTAGGTATGTTCATTGCCTTGAGTTCAAAGGTGATATTCAGCGGGTTCTGACCAGTTCTGGAGAATTGGTAGCGGAAATTTTGAGTAATTCAGAGAACTGGCAAATACCACTCTGACTGGAGATTTTACGGTACCTTTCCCCTGCCACGTCCACCAAGCCACACCCACAGAACCAGTAGTAAAAAAAATTGAATCCCACCACTGCTTGAATTATTTATAAAAAATAACAAAGGTGGGATATGAATCAATCAGTCCCAAGGGTGCTGATACAGCAGACAGCAATTAATTCCTTTTCTTTTTAATTTGTCTTATACCATGGACTCTTTCTTTATAGTGTTTATTATTAGGTCTCCCCCTTTGGCATTCTGAATATAAATGAGTGATATGGATTTATGAGGAGATGGCTGCTGTGTCATCTGAATGATAGATGCAGTGTGTTGTGGTTGGATGCAGAGCTGGACGGGGAAGAAATGCATAACAGAAATTATAGTAGCCACATCCTACTTAGTCAATATTGCTAAAGAGAGAGAGAGAAAAGAGAGAGAGACACAGAGGCAGAGATGGAGAAAGAGAGAAAGGGAGAAAAAGAGAGACAGAAAGAAAGAAAGAAAGAAAGAAAGAAAGAAAGAAAGAAAGAAAGAAAGAAGAAAGAAAGAAAGAAAGGAATCCATAAAACAGCAAATGGCAGAACAATAGCACTTGTGCCGGGCATAGAAGTGTGTTTTTTCCTATTAGGCATGGCAAACCATGAATTGTCACAAATGAGTAAAGACAACATCAAGAAGTAGAAGGGAGCTAGGGCAAAAATTAAATTCATTAGTTTTTCTGTTACTTTTAAATGTTATTAATTCAGTGCAAATCATGAAATTGCAAGTATATTCTTTTAATGTTTAGCCTGTTCACTCATTATCAAAATTGCAACTGGGATGGCAAGCTACACAGGAGATTGTGCAGCATACCTAAATTTGTGGAGAGGGGGAGTGTGCAATCTTGCAGTTTTAGATCATGTAACTTTACTATAGTCTCTTAATTGGATTATGCTCCTTGATACTTACTATAATTCTTACTTCAAAGTCCTTCTCTCTATATGCATATGTGTGATATTATCAAAGATTATAATTATACTAAAATATTTTCTTATACTGGTCCCTTGATTACCCCCATTAAGTCTTAACTAGCCAACATGATTATACACTTGAAAATACCATCACTTACTGTCATCAAAATAACTAGAAAATACCATGGTGTTAAATGTGAATAATAAATCTGACTTTTATGAAAACAAGGAAACCTAACTTCCACTCATAATTATATTTTACCAATGTAATTATGAAATACTAATATGTGTGATTTAGTCAATTTATATTTGTACCTAATGTGTTTATCAACAGCAAACTATGCCCAAGGCAACATACAAAATATTTTAAAAAGCACATGCATATTATTATAAAATCTATGAACTAATTTTCTCCTTGAATGTTATAAAATTGGCAGACATCTTTTAGGTCTCACTAATTTAAAACCAGGCCCTCAGTTTCTCTCATTAGATATGAATCAAGAAAGTATAATAGGTATAGGTTTAAAGTATAAATGAAATAAATGTTGAGTTCATTTTGAGTTTATCTAAAATTTAGTTAATAATATGCTGTTTGTGTACACCAATCTGGAGAGGCCCAACTAGATTTTATTTAATTGGTAAACCTCAAATAGGATCATATTGGATTAATACTTAAAAACAAAAGACAAGAAAATAAAAAAACTAGGGTTAAACTAGGAAGTCACAAGACTTGAGAAGAAGTCAATGGCAAATCACTTCTATATTATTCTATATTATTACAATTACACTTCTATATTATTACAATGAGAAAAATCTGGACATGTCTAAGCACTCAAAAGCAATCACTCAATTTGAGATAGATTATATCTACAATGATATGGATGCAAAAATGCAAATACAAATTATGACAGTGTAGGAAAAGTCACTGAATTAACTTCTTAACTAGTTATAAACATCTTTTTTGTCTCTGTAATAATTTAATTGGAAGCTGTGAGACAGATTCTCACTAATTTTCCCAAGTGAAACCCTGCTGTGGTCATCTGGGTTATGTACATCAGTGAATAAGCAAACAAACTCAATCATAATTACAATTAAGGAAGTCATGCTATTAAGAGCAAATTATGCTCATTTAGATTGGCACCAATTAGTCCTGTTGATAAGTAAATGTATTTATATGTTGATAAATACAATAGACTGAATGTTTATTTGAGGATGTCACCTTTTAAAAATAAGTATTGGAAAAATAATTTGTTTGCTTATAATTATTACATTATATATAATTTGTTGTGAGCAGAGAATAACAATATTTTAATTGGTTGGCTTAGTATGCCAGCATGGACTGTGTATATTTCACCATAGAATTTGAATTCTATATGATCTATGTTGAAACACAATAACAAGAATTGCCCACAATAGGCCAAGTATTGTATAATACATTTGCTTTAGATCAGGCGATTCTTGATCATTTCTCCAATACATTCAGTGTCTCATGGAATAAAGACAATAGTTGTCTAATTTTGCTGTTAATTTTGTTAACTGATTTCTTCTCCAGAAGACTATTACCTATGAAAGAACATTTATGCCAACATTATGTCAAACTTTATTGAATTCAAAACTCCACTGTAACGAAATTATGGCCCTTCTAACACAACTTAGCAAAAACAGATGTTTGGGCCACGATAGCTGCAAGGGATTTTTAACACGTTCTTTTAGGCAGCATCCTACCTCTGATGTAGTTTGTAAAGTATTGTTTGACAAAAAAGACTACTCTTGTATATCTCTTATATATAAACAGAGATGAGAAGGATGAAATTAATACAGTGCCATGTGGAAGCTTTCATCTAAGAATTGAGATTCCTAGAAGTGGAAGTCAGTGATGTTAGTAACTGGGGGAGAAAATTCAATTATTAATGTCCAGTTAGTACTTGGGTCAGTGAAAGAGTAAAAAAGCCAAGCCATGCATCAGCTCTAAAGTAAGCATTAGGTTTTACAGTACTTTGGATTCAAAAGAAAGAACTTGAATGGCACTTGTGTAACACATGCCAATTGCATCTTTTTCTGAGAATGCATGGCTAAACTGGAAAGGGTTTAAGGACAGATAGGCAGAAGTACCTCTTATTTGCTGCAATTTTTCCTTTGAATTTGTACTACACAACTTAGAATAGTGTTTCCCAACCTTGGAAAATTAAAGATAAATGGACTTCAACTTCCAGAATCTCTCAGCTGGCTGAGGAATTCTGGGAACTGAAGTTCACCCATCTTCAACTTGCCAAGGTTGAGAAACCCTGGCTCCAAAGAATGATGGCTTCATTCCTTTCCTCTCTTCAGACAAGTGTCTCTGCTATAATTTTGCCATATTTTCTTATTTTATACCTCCCATTTTTTTCAGTATACTCATGAAGAAGGAAAATAAGGTTTAGGGAATATGCTCTATAACCTTTTTTTCTATGTTTCGAGCAATAACATGTGTTAATTGCCTAACACAAAATATCATTTAAAGAGGTTTTTGTACTCTCCTTGGAAGCTTTGCCCCTCAACTGGTCTCTTGCAAACACTTTGTGGAAAGTAGTGAAAAATGCTGCAAGAGCAGCTTAAATTGTAATTGAAATTGATCAGTCCAATTGCCTTTGGAAAAATAAAAAATGACATCAAGCAAATTTGCATCAGAAAATAAGGTGAACATTATTTGATCAACACAGTAAAGTCTCCTAATCTAACAAAAAGCTATGAGGCATATAATTATGACTATCATTAAGTGTTGTACGTTATGATTCTTGATTCTTAACGAATGTTCCTTTTCTTTATGTATACTGAGAGTATTTACACCAAGACAAATTCCTTGTGTGTCCAATCACACTTGGCCAATAAAGTATTCTATTCTATTCTAAACTGAAGCAGGATAGATCAATCTTCTAGCAGAAATAACTCCTGGATCTTAATAAACTAACATATACAAGACTTTGATGCACTCAGTGATACTCCATCTTCTTTGATAAGTAGCTTTGCACTAACCAGGCTCTTTGGCAACCTCAATATTTGTCCCTGCTTATTAAATAATAATACAATTACTCAAAGTACAATTTATCTCTTAGCTTTCAGTTTTAGGACTTTTTTTTCATTGCTGAACTGAAATGCTATTCAACCATCCTTGAATTCCCAACAAACAACAGCGGCCTTAATTTTTTTATTCCCACTATCTCGTTTAAGCCAATTCGCAATGCAGTTGTCAAGAAAAGGTTGTGCTCTAATTAAGTGCTAATTAAGACCCAGCCTTGCAGGTTTTTATATTTTGTGAATTTATCTAGCTCTTTCTCTTCTATTTTGTTGTCCCCAGATGCTGCCATGTTCATCATCCAGACATTTTTGTCTTTATTATAAACAGTTGCTAAGTCTAGGGTGTTATGTGGCAGATACTTATCTGTTTGAATTCTAAGCATCTTAATTTCTTCATTTTCTATTACTTTGCAGGCAAATGTATTTCTATTGTAATGATTGGTTGAAGAGTTAGCCTATCTGGATTTATTTTCCTGAGTCCAAAACAAATCCCATGGACAGAGTTTTTAAGACACAAAGCCTCCATGACTTTGCAGCAAATTTTTTTAAAAAGATTAGGGTACTTATGGGCCAATTTCCTGAAAACTTCATGGTCCAGTAACTTGTTATTTCAGTGATAATTGTAATGAAATCATGTGGGTAACTCGATTTGTGGTTATTAGTCAAGGCAAGTTGCCCTTCTACTGATGTGCCATAACAAGAATTAAGAATCTCTTATTTCACCCAAAAAGACACAAGGACACTTGAGTGATTCATTATTTTATTGAGTTAACAGGCACCCTAAACTGATACAAGTACCACAAAGAGGCAACATGCATTTATAGGATTTGCTTTTATGCGGTCTCTCTCTCTGTGCCCTCCCTCCCTTATTTTAATTAACAATGTATACTTTGAGATCTGAAATCTTATAAGACTGATGTGTCATATTGACCCTGAAAGTTCACTAGAAATGTGGCTATTCCTATTCCTAATTTTTGTATCCCTCTTCTTTTTCTTGCCTCCCTCAGTTTTGTATGCTTTAAAACATTAAAGCTTAATTATGCTTTTCCTTTTGGCATCTAAATTGTCTTCAACCACTAGATCTAAGCCAAGAAATTAATGCCCTCTTCATGATCTGCACTTAACCCATCACTCAGCTCACCTAAAGGCAAGAGAACAGGGAAGAACAGCCCATATTTCTAGAGGATGCCAGGTTGCTTGCCTCTGTTCTAAAATCTAACCTAGTAGAAAAGCCATCATAAAGACAACCTGCCAAGCTTCTTTTTATTCATTGAATATGTCAGTACTGTCTTATTATAGAATTTGAAAGCAAGTTAATGTATTCAACAGATCAGGATCACTGAGGAACTTTTATGAGCTCAAGAAGAATATTGTAGCAGGTGACTCAGAGGCGGCTAGGTAGGTGTTGATTCTAGCCTCTTTCATTATGAGATATATGTGAGTGGGTTATAAAGTAAATGACTAATCTAGGCTGGGCCTTCACATAGTTGGTTATTCAATAAAAGCTACAGTGGATTTCTTGGTTTTTGGCTTATTTTGACTCTACAGTCACAGCATATGGAATTGTTCAATGATCTCAAATCTTTTAAAAAAACTATTTTTGTACACAAGTGCCAAGTAACATGTTGAACATGAACATAGTCTGGAATCAATTCTAGATCTGGAAGAATCAGACATATATAAATATCATATATTATTCTTAAAGTTGGTGCTTTGTTTTGCATTGTGCTGTCCCTCTTTCTTTCTTTCTTTCTTTCTTTCTTTCTTTCTTTCTTTCTTTCTTTCTTTCTTTCTTTCTTTCTTTCTTTCTTTCTTTCTTGCCTTTTAAATTAAAATATTTTTTTTAAAATCATATGGAGACAGGAAAGAAAACCATCCCCAGGAGAAAACCATCCTCAAGACTTCCACACTGGGACTTAGGACACACAGTATTAAAATAACTTTGGTTTGTCTTCCTCTTATGGACCATGAGAATTTTGACAAATCTTGCTAATTTTTTTATTATATTTTCAGAGTGAATTTCATGAATTACATCCTTTTTGATTCCACTGATCTATTTATTTTTGTTTATGTTCTTGATCTTCCTTGCCTAAAGCACACTACTTGGCAAATAGCTGATTAAAGCTATATCATATTGAATCAGAATATAAAATATGTGAGCTTTAAAATTGTAGTAAGTTGTTAAAGGTCGCAAAGATTTTACACAAAAGAAAGGTGGCATGATTATAAATATTGGGATATTGAAGCTTTATCCCTTTTTTTTAATCAACTTTTTAACCAACTGAGCATTAACCGTTTTAGGAATTAACTTGAAATCTACAAACTTGCATTTTAAGAGCAGTATATAAAAATGTATCATATAAATAATAAAAAAGCATTCTAAGCATTAATAGAAAATTAGCATATTACTGAATAAACCTTAGTTAATGAAGGCTATTATCAATTTAGAAAACTCTTAAACCTTAAAAGTTATCAATGTTAAAATAAAACTAGGAAAATACAGAGGTGACTTGATACCAAAATGATAGCAAGCAAACATGTGAATATGTTTCTTGGAAGCCTATTCACAGGCAGATCATCATTTAAAACAGGGGTCCCAAACTTGGCAACTTTAAGACTTGTGGACTTCAACTCTCAGAATTCCTCAGCCACAAGTCTTAAAGTTGCCAAGTTTTAATATTTTAAATATTACTCAATGTTCCACCATAATTCCAATATCTCAATTTTCTACAAATCCCAATAAGACCAATTATTAATACAGTTTAATCAGTCCCAGGATTATATCTCTAAATCCCCTGAATTTATAGTCCTTGAAAGCTATATATTCAATATATATATTTACATTATTATTATTATTAAAATATACCTAACCTTAATATATTTGTGGTTCTAATTATATATCAATATGGGTACTACTATTTTCCCAATTTATACTTTTTATTTTTTTCTATTAGTTATTAATACAGTCACTATTTTGTAAGATACTTTATCTCTATCCATCACCTCTTATTCTTTTTAGAATTTCATCATTTATTGACTTTTTGATAACTCTTTTATATTTCTCTCTTGGATTCTTATCTTCCTATAACATTTTTGCACAAACTGAATGTACCCTCTGCCTTACCCCTTGTCTCCTTTTGCTGCATCATTTGAATACCCATCCATAATCCTTTCATTATTTTTGGGAGATTTTTCCTTTTTTATCTCTATTCTATTGTAAACTCTTAAAGGATTATCTATTTGATTCTTAGTATATATTATTACTGTTTCTTCAGTGTTCTTGTAATTTATTTTGATTTGTCTCCTCCACCACTCCTTCTAATTTCTCATCTGTCTTCTGAATATTATATTTATCTTTTTCCACCATTTGTTGAGGATCTTCTACACTCGCTTCTTTGTCTTTGAACAGTCCCATCATCTCCTTATGATTCTTTGTCACATTTTCATAAATACTTTTAAGAATCACTAACATTTCTTCATACATCTTTATTGTCTCCTGTTGAGTCATTTTGTAATAGTTTAATATATTAAAAATTACTCAATATACCACTAAGTTTCCTATGTCCCAATATCTAAAAACTCCAAAGGAGCCACTTATTAATGAGCCACTTATTAATTTAGTCTGTCACAGAATTAGAATTTTTGACAAAATATTTGCAATATTAATGACCCATGTCTTTGAATATTTGTAGCTCGGGTAGGTGCTTGTCTAGGGAAGCACTGGCCCGATTTCTGGTTGTGTGATTGGCTGGCTGTAGTTGCTGAGGTCCATGACTACGACCATGACATCAGAAGACATCTGAACATCAGCACTAATTTACATCAGATAGACGGTACTTAAAACCAAGGACTATGACTCAGCAACTACAGCCAGCCAATCACACAACCAGAAATCAGACCAGGACTCAGAAAGGAATTTAAAGGTCAGTGCTCCCCAGACAAGCACAATCCAAAGTGCACTGAAGATGTCTCTTCAAATGGGGATGAAACGTTTGCAACCAAATTGCCAACCTTGGAGCTCAAACCAACAACATAATTAATGACCCACATTTTATATTTTTTTATACTGGAGGTGTGAATCCAGTGACATAGACTCTTTAGCCTTTCATGGCTTACTGATCATAAGAGAACAGTAGAGTCTAGATAAAGAGTTAAGGAATTATTCTGTATCCCCTCTTTGTCTATCACTCAGTGAATTCTTTGTCTAAGAGTCTGCTAAACTGAGGACTTCCTTTTTTTGCCTTCCCACTCAGGCACATGCACACAGAACACATTCTTTTTTATTCTTCTCGTGATAGGATATAGATAGCTAGATACTTAGTTTTGCTTATCACATATTCCATGTAAATAAATCTCATTTCTGTTAGAGTTATCAAATCTGCTTCACTATAATAGAGTACGTAGATGACTTTGAAGGGGAATGATACTACCTAGGAAACAATCAGACATACTGATAGGAACCTCCAGTGGCTTAATGGATAAAGAAAGAAATTTTAAAAGGATTCACCCTAGTTGATCAAGCAGTTAATAGTAATGGCAAGGAGTTTGTGATTTCAGACTTGCAAGATTCTGTTAATGTAGCCTTATAATAAAGTAGAATTAGTTTGTCTATTCAGGTGCCTATTTGGTTTACATTCCTGGGAGGGATAACTAGTAATTATTTTGTGTCAAATTGCTGGTCTCAGGAAAAGGAAGAATTGCTGCATTTAGAGTGGCATGGTTCATTTGCACCTCAATTACCCTTGGAAAGGTGACAAGAAAAGATTACATTCCAAAAGTGATATTTCACTTACCTCAATATAAGAAAAGGGCTAGAAATAACATAAAACAATGAATGCAGGAACAAACGGGCCACCAGATGGTGTCTGTTTTGAATCTGTAGAAACTTCTGTTTTAAGTAAAGAGAAAGACAGGTTTTCTAAATCTATCTTTTATTTGGCTAAACAAACAAAAGATCACCTCAACCGGAAAAGCTCTGTAAAATTCTACTCTGTAAAATGCTCATTTTAAGAATCAAAGATCCTTTATATGTTTCAAATCTGGAATCAGGTCTGCCCTCAGTAAAATAAATCACAGAGAATAACTGTGATGTAAGAATGAATAACAATCATTTTTTTAAAAATCAATTATTGAAAATTGCTCATAAACGGTATTCTTAGGTCCATTTAAATTAAATTGTGAGAAGATGCAGCAAGAGCAACAAAGAATTGCAATCACAAAAACTGTATAATCAAATGTACTAGAGAGAGGGGCACAGAGAACCATATGCATTTTATAAATTAGAAGTTTTAGACAAAGTTGCAGCCATGAGTGAATTATTCCAAATATTCATGTTGTATAAAGGCCAAAGGCACTTTTGCTATTTTGCTATAAAATATTGCTATTTTGCTACCATGTTTAGTGGTTAGAGGATGTTGGGAGGTTAACTGTTGGAACTGCATGGAAGTCATGGGCACCCCATCCTAGTACAAATGTCTAATACTGGAGCACCGATGATTGTTATGTCTTTTGTAGTAAATGATATATGGACTATAATCTTATATAATTGCCAGTTACATTGTGAAGACTACCTTTTCCAACTTCTGGGTTTTGATGTAATCATTTGTGTGACTCAGTCTATGGTGGGTTGCAATTGAAAAGAATCTGAAATTTGCATCTTGTGCAAAATGCTATTTTAATTCCTAAATTAGCTGAATTGTGCTGATTGTAAGCGTGGATCATGGTGATTTAATACTTTAAATTGCTGTAATCTGTGGGTTTTAAGGGCTCCGTTCATGAGCATCTGTGTGGAAAGCAAATGTTAAAAAATATGCATCATCATGCAAATGCTGTGAATTATTACGGGCACTAGGCACTGGGACACAAGTACAGAATGATGACCTCAGCTTTTTACTTTTGCATACTTTGTATATACTAGCCATTTCAATAATAACAAATGTATATATAATCAGCAAATCCCAAAGCCAGAATTTCATTTTTTTTCTGTCTCAAGTCCAAAATTTTAAATCAGTTTCCAAATAGAACCAAAGTTGGATATATCCTTTTCTTTGATTACAATGGTTAATTTAACCATCTCTGCTAGCTCTATCAGTTTTTCCATCCATTCTTCCATTATGGTGGTGTATCTTTTCATTTTTACACATAAATCTTTCTCGCTATAGTCAGCATATACAACAACAAAATTACAGATTTTTTTTCCAAGATCCTTATCCAATAAACCTAAAAAGAAAATTTAAATTTTACATTAGTTTTGAAAATCTTGAGAATCTTCTACATTAAAATATGAACATTACCCCAATTTTTTTTTTTCTTTAACTCGCCAAAGATGGTAAAAAGTTCGTTCTTTACATTTGCATTTCCAACATACATCTCAAATATCTTTATACATCTTTCACAATTTATATCAAGTGTTAAATACCACTGGCACATCATTTTATTAAAAATTTACTATTTTGGTGTCTTTAGAGTTGTTGTGAATACTTTTTCCACAACATCTTGTCATCATCTAAAATTCATATTCATTATTTCTTGACATGCAGCCACAAATCTAGAGCTTTTTAGTGGTACTACCTTACATAATGCTGTTTTCTGCTTTATTTCATTGAAAAAAGAATCATTTCTTTTTATAATTTATAGATAAAGTTGGCTGTTGGACTGCAATTCTGAATCCTGCCCTTTGGTATAATTGTTCGTGAGATCAGTTCTCAGGATAAGAATAAATAAATACAACATTTCAAGTGATCTACACACTTGAAATGTGTTTCCCACAAAAGCTTGCTGCTTTGCCTTTTGCAGGCTAGAATAAATTTATTTTCACAGAATAAAACATGTTCCTGTTTTAACAGACTGCATTTCAGCATAGATGATAATCAAATATTTTAGAATCCACTAGATGGCAGTCCAATGCAGAAAACAACAGGTAGAAAAGAAAACACCAGCACCACCTTTTTTTTTTTTTTTTTGCTTATTAACTCTGGAAGATGAATTACAGCAGCTCAGACTCAAAACTTGTTTAAATGATTCCTCTGCTGGAAATCTCCTGTTGTTTGATGTGCGCTTATTTATAAAGAGTGTTAAGCTCCAACTGGGATATAAAAGACAATGTGGTGTTTGGTCATAATGAATGTATCCAATATATGCCACTGAAATAAGTCACCACTCCTTTGGGAAGTTTTCAATGAAGAATAAATGCCAAGAAGGCATATCAGACACACACATACACATGCACACACACACACACAAAGGTGAAACTTAAAATGTCACCATACAGTTGGGTTGGGTTGGTTTTAAAATCAAGACAGTTGTGGCAAAGCATCTACCTTCCTGATTTCAGCAGAGTGAAATGTAAATTACACGACCTATGTAGGCATACTTCCAAAGAATACAAGGCAACTTCATAAGTTCCAACAGTAGCAAATATCTATAGTTCAAAGCTGAATGGTAGAGTATGTGGTACTCTATGAGTTTTGTTGTTGCTTGCAGATGTTTCATTACCAAACTCAGTAATGTCATCATCAGTTTATATACAAAGGTGCCAAATTATAGAATAATAACAGTTGGGTAAAAAATCAGTGGGAGCAGGAGAGAGTTCCGACTTCTTGTTGATAACATCAGTGACTTTGTGGAAAGCTGGCAGTGAAGGAATTCCTTCCTTCCTTCTTTCCTTCCCTCCCTCCCTCCTTCCTCCCCTCCCTCCATATTCCCATATTCCTTCAACTATCAGCTCTATGGGATTGGATCCTCCACTGGATTCCAGGTTTCTGTGAATGAAAGGAGCCCTTTCATTTACAGAAGCATCAGGCTGAGTACCCAGAACTTTCCAGGAAAAATAGAGCTTAACGTTAAACTGACCTTATTCCTGGAAATTGTTTTGAGTGTCAGCTTCAGAGCATATAAAAGGAAAAATGTGCCTATGGGACATAGCTTTTTTCACTACCAAATGACTCAAAAAAGCATCTTTTGATAATGAAAGAACAATGCCCAAGTGATTTTAAGTTCTCCCATGATTCAATTTCAACATCTGAATTTTGAGCAAATCTCTGATGTGAGTATGGGACACTATCCCTTTCTCGAGCACATGTCTGCAATGCATAATGTTCTTGGGGTCATTTATAGCTTCCACACCAATCATTATAGTGAAAGCCCTTCCTCAGATCCCTGTTCAATAAGATTTATTCCCTGGTTGTGTTTCACATACAAAAATCTGGATGGTAATTAGATGGCAATCAAGAGATGCAAAAAGTGGCGCTCTTTGTTGACACCTAATGATTGATACGATTGACCAGTAAACTCATATGTTTTTTAAAAAATAAAGTTCATTCTACTGATGGTTTAATGGGAATTTTTTAAAAAATGCAATGCATGATGTAATCAGTGAAAAAACATGACCAGAGGCTTTCTCATCGACGCTGCAACGAGAGTCCAGGAATGGGTAAAGGACCTCCTTCTGATGTCATCAAGCTGAGTCTGCCACTATAAAAACGCCAGCCCCTGGCTGGCATGCCCGTCTTTTGACTCAGCTTCTTGTCGAAGAGCTAGTCTCTGGAAAGATTACTTTAATAGAGCTAAGAGAAAGTTTGAAAGACAGATTCTGATTGAAAAATTCAGCTTCTGGGGATCCGGTAGAGCTCTGTCTCCAAGAGAGCGGGGATCCATTCTCCTGCAGTGTCAAGGCTTCAGCTCTGCCTTGCGTAGGGCTGTGGACCCAGGGAGCCTTCTTAGAAGCCTTTCATGCAGCTCCATTGATCACACGCCTCTCTGCTGCTGCCACCACCCAAACTGCCCCACAGATGGAGCTTCATCCTACTGCTTCTCAGCTGTTTCACCGCAATTTGATCGCTTGGGGCCTGATCAGAGCCTATTGAGCAAAGGAGGTAAATAAACCATTCTGGAGCCTCTCCACGTGGTTGGCAGCCATTTTGAATAAGCCGGATGGCCATTTTGTTGAGGGTAAAAGTGTTTCCTCAGGGCCTCACAGTTTATAACTTTCCTGGCCCATTGCATCAGGCAGCACCTCATGGGGGAAGCTCACAGCACCCTTGGTGTCTGTGCTGTTTGCGATATGAAAAGGGAAGCACCCCAACCTGCTACCAAAGAATTGGAAGAGCCTCAAGAGGCATTAGCTCCTTCAAGGAAGAGGAAAAGACAGAAAGCCCCTTCTGCCAACAGAGAAGTTGCTGCAAAAATCAAGGCCAAAGCCCTAGCCCCGTCAAAGTCTTCAAAATCTGAGCTTAGGGTTGAAAAGAGAAGACATGCTGCTCTTGAAAAGCAGTTTGAAAAAAGATTGGTACAAATGCAAGCCCAGATTCAACAAATCTCTCATTCTGGGAGGTGCATATTAGCTCTGAAATTTCTTCTAAGGGAGGGGAATCTGCTTCCAGTCACCTGTTAGCATGGTCCCCTGAGAGGGTGGAGGAAGAACAACTTCCCCAGGATTTAAGCAGGTCAGGGCCTTCCTTTAGATAGGTTACATGGGGACCAGGCTCTTCCTTCCTAAATAGTCAGCGGGTTCAGGGAGGGGTTAGACCAAGGCCTGAAGCAACCTACACCCCCCACTGCTATGGGCCTACGCTCGGAGGAGAATAGGCCTGAAGATCTAAGAGAGATGGTCATGGTAGCCATTAGACAGAGTCTAGCAGAAGGATTCAAACATCTCCATCACTCTGAAGGAGGGGGGCAGCCTTGTTAACCCAAAGGTTTCCACAAGGGGTCTCCCATTCTCAGAAGGGTGTACCCAGACATCAGTTCTCTTCCCAGCCCTCCCTCTTGGAGTGGAGAGAGGAAGAGGAGGATAGTTATCCAAATTCTCTGACCATAGCCATTCTGGTCATTCTAAGAAGGAAGGGGAACTTATAGATCCCAATAGGTCTGAGGAGGAGGACCTCAGAGTTGATCAACCCCTTGTTGCGGGAGTTTTTAAATCTTCATAATTCAAGCCCTTGTTACTCAAGGCCTTGGTCACTGCTCAACTCAGCCCTGAGGAGGTGGCCCCGAACCACAAGCATCCGCTTCTGGCCACTCTGATTCATTATTCTCCAAGCCAGTAGTGCAGGCAGAGGTTCTTCCTTCCCTCCTTCTCTTCCTGGATTTAGTAAAAGAACAGTGCACCACCCCAGGGACAGGACCTTGCCCGTCTGCTCATGACAGAAGATTCTACAATGTGGGACCATCCCCGGCCAATGCCCTGGTCGTGCCATCGGTAGATGCTACAGTGGTGGCTTCATTCTCCTCCTCTGGCACCCCACCGAACCAGAGGATGTGCTCAAGGCAGAGGACAGGAGATCCAAGCAAACTCTCAAACACACTCACCAGACTGTAGCTTGGGCAACTGGAACATCCACGGCAGCCTCATGTTTTACGAGATCCTCTTTGCACTGGCTTCATCAGCTTCAGGAGAGGCTTCCGGCCACTGAATGTAGAGCACACCAGGACATCAATAAAATTATTGCAGCAGCCGAGTTTACAGCAGATGCCACCCTGAACTCGGCCAAATTCACTTCCAGGGCCATGGCTTCTTCTGTGATGGCCAGAAAAGCTGCTTTGGCTGTGCAACTAGCAGTCTAACTCTCGCCGAAAATGGAAGTTGGCATCGGCTCCATGCACAGGTGAGAAGCTGTTTAGAGATGTCCTTGACCCTTATTTGATGGAAACCAAGGACAAGAGGAAGGTCCTCTCCTCGGCGGGGAAGAAGTCTGAGTATCGTCCCTTACTATTGCCCCTCATCCTTCAGATCCGATACCAGCCCTCGATTCTCCAGAGGTCAGAGGTCCTTCCCTGCTCATCAGGAACAACAGCCTGACACTTCTGGCAGGCAGCAACAAGCCCCCGGTAAATGGCCCTTTCGAGGGGGAGGAGGTCGTTCAATTAGACGCTCACCGTTTGGCTTTCTTCACCTCCAGATGGGAGGAATCTACATTTGATGCCTGGGTTTGTGATACAGTGAGGTACGGTCTCCAACTGGAGTTTCTCTCCCCAGCCCCGTGATGGTTCATCCGCTGCCCCACATCAAGGGACAGCTCTAGACGGGCCCTTATGGAATCGGCGATCTAACATCTCATCGACATATGAGCTATTTAACCGGTTCCTAAGAATCAACGAGGGCAAGGCTTTTACTCTTGCCTCTTCATGATTCCAAAGGCCTCTGGGGGGTGGCGAGCCATATTGGATCTGAAATTATTAAACAAATTTATCCCATACAGGCGCTTTAAGATACAGACTTTGCATTCAATCCTCAAAAGCGTTCAAAAGGGTGACCCCCTCTCCTCTATAGACCTGACGGAGGCTTACTTCCACATCCTTATTTGGCCCCATCACCGCCAGTTTCTCCATTTTTGTTATCAGAATGCTCACTTCCACTACCGGGCTCTACCCTTTGGTCTCTCGTGGGCCCCAAGGGTTTTCACAAAGGTCTTGGCAGCTTTGGCAGCTTCTCTTCGCACCATTCCAGTGAGGGTTCTATGCTACATGGACGACATTCTCATCGCAGTCGATCTACTTGGTCCATCGCAACCTTCACATCACGGCGCAGACTCTATGAGACCATGGGTTTTCGATCAACCTAAAGAAAAGTCACCTTTCCCCAATAGCCAGGTTGCTCCACCTTGGGGCAATTATAGACATGTCACTCTATGAGGTGTTCCTCTCCCCAATCGAGGGAAGAGCGTCCCCAGCTGCATCCTGCACATTCGGCGGCTGCCCACTGTTCTGTTGTCTCTACTGTCCCAAACCCTGGGAAAGATGAAATCCTGCATTGGGATTGTCCCATGGGCTTGTCTCCATGCCAGGGAACTCCAATGGTTGCTGCTTCCCTTTCAAAGGCAGGAACCAGCCATTCGGCCATGAAGGTTCAGGTTCCTTCCCAGGTCATATGGTCCCTCACATGATGGCAGTCCCGGGCCCTAGAGAATGATCTCCCCTTCAAAGAGCCAGACAAGATATGTCTCACCACAGATGCCAGTCTTCATGGTTGGGGAGCCCATCTGTAGGGAGAAATAGCCCAGGGGTATTGGTCTCAGCAAAAAGGACATGCCCCATCAACTGGCTGGAGCTCAGGGCTATCTTCCTAGCCCTAAAACACTTTTGGAACAGGGTGGCAGGTCAAAATGTGTTGGTCATGACCAACAATGTGGCCACAAAGGCCCATGTCAACAGGTGGGGAGGACCAGGTCCAGGGCCTTGATGAAGGAGGCAGAATGTCTAGGGAGGTGGGCAGAAAGACATCTCCTTTCAATCAAAGTGGACCAAATCTCAGGGGTCGACAATGTCCAGGTTGACTGGTTGAGTCGGTCCATGGTCGACCAAGCAGAGTGGTGCCTCCCTCACTCCCTGTTTCTGGACTTGTCTCACTGATTTGGTCTCCCAACAGTAGATCTCTTTGCCTTCCTTTAGAATGCACAGGTGAACAGGTTCTTCACCAGGTTTCCGGCCCAGGGAGCAGAGGGTACCAATGTGCTTCAGAGTGCCTGGCCTCCAGGTCTCTACACCTTTCCCCGCTTATCATCATTCCGGCTGTCATTTGGAAGTTGTTGGAGGAGAAGGCGGAGCTAATTCTACTGGTGCCCCATTGGCCCAGGAGACCCTGGTTTGTAGACCTGGTGAACCTGTTAGTGGCCCCACCGTGAAGGATCCCTGCTTCCAAGATTTCTCTGCATCAGGGGGCATTATTACATCCGAACTCCCAGTGGTTCAATTTTACCGCTTGGCGGTTGAGCAGCAATCTATGAGGGCTTCAAACTTTCTGGAAAGGGTGATTGACACTATCCAAGCTTCCCAGAAACTGTCTACAGCTCGCATCTACAATGCGACTTGGAGAACTTTCTGTACCTGGTGCATGCCTTTGGCCATAGACCCCTCTTTGACTTCTATAGCAGAAGTGCTTAGGTTTTTACAGGATGTTTTGGATAAAGGCCTGGTCCCAAACACGCTTCGCCGCCAAGTCATGGCTCTTTTCTCTGTTATTTCCTGGGACAAGTATGATTCCTTATCCCATCACCCTTCAGTGCGTAGGTTTTTAAGGGGAGCATTTAACTCCTGACTTCCTGTTGTTCATAGGTTTCCTTCTTGGGATTTACAGAAAGTTTTACAGGCTCTTATGAGGTCTCCCTTTGAACCCCTCAGGTCTGTGTCTTTACATATGTTGTCCCTCAAAATATTTTTAGTGGCCATTACCTTGGCCAGGAGAGTGTCCGAACTAGCGGCACTTTCTGTATGACAAGACCTGTCTTTTCCATCAGAATAGGGTAGTTCTTAGGTTAGACCCCATGTTTGCCCCCAAAATAAACTCTTGGTTTCACTGGTCTCAAGATGTTGTACTTCCAGACTTCTGTCCCAGACCACAATATGAACTGGAACACAGATAGCACATGTTAGATGTGAGGCGGGCACTCCGGATTTACATCAAGCAGCCTTTCGAAAATCTGAAGCCATGTTTGTGTCATTTCATCCCTCTACTTTGGGGAACAAGGTGACTTCAGCAACTATTGGTAGGTGGATTAGAGCTTGTATAGCCAAGGCATACCAAACTTTGTCCGTGCCATCCTAGACATATTACGGCTCACTCCACTAGGAGTGCGGCTACATCTGCTGCCTGGTCTACTCAAACATCACTGGAGGAGATCTGCAGGGCGGCTACTTGAACTTCATCGCCACCGTTTATACAGCACTACCGCCTGGACTCCTTTGCTTCAGCCCAGGCATCATTTGGGCGGAGGGTACTTCAGCAGGTGGTTCCACAGTCGGAGTATCTGACCAGCCATGAGCCCTCCCGTGGACATGCAGGCTTTGGTATGTCCCATACCTGGACTATCGTTGCAGCGTCGATGAGAATGGGCATTGGAATAATCACTAATTAAGAACGCCCTTTTTATCTACGCTGCAAGAGAGTCCAGTCCCACCCTGTACGTCTGGTCATGATGGTCGGGGAAGAGGGTATGTTAATTTCTTCTTTATTTTCCAGAGACACGTTACATCTGTCAAGTATCTTCGCCTAAAAGATGGGCGGGCCAGCCAGGGGCTGGCATTTTTATAGTGGCAGACTCAGCTTGATGACATCAGTAGGAGGACCTTTACCCATTTCTGGGCTCTCTTGCAGCGTAGATAGAAAGCGCATTCTCAGGTAATTATACCAATGCCCATTTCCCATGTTGGGCAGGGCTGGAATTTCAGACAAAGGACCCACAAATTATGGCCTTAGAATGTTGTGATTCAACAATTCTTGGAAAGTCACTTCTGAGAACAAATAAGTGATAAGCTGTTATATCTCACTTCTTATTTCAAAATTAAGCAACATTCCATAAATAATGCCCTAGCCTAGCATAATTTCTAAGGGTTTGGTTGGTACAATGTTATATTATTTCCCTTCTTGTGTCTCTCATTCTCTTGGTCTAATCCTGTTCCTCAACTACAGTTCCATAAATATGCTATGAATCATATTCCAACAATATGGTGATTACCACTTGGAAACATGATCTTGAAGTGCAACATATTAATTCTGTTTTGGCCAGGGCATTATGTTCCCCTATTCTACCATGTGCTAATTCAATATCTTTATTGGGTCCTGTTCTTTTTTGTAATTTTCAAATTTCATTTTGCTGAAAACATTTAAACAAAGATCCCATATACAAAAGATTACAAAACACAGTTGCAATGCAACTTTAATAGTGAACCTTTTATTCACAAAAGTAGGTACAAAATTACTTTGGCAAGTATTTTAAAGCATGAACTCAAATTGTGTTTGAATATTTAAGAAATTATGGTTGAAATCCTAGATCCAACATTTGGCAGGAATAAAGTTCAAAACACTTTTTTCATTCAAATTCAAATATTAAGACTAATCAAATAGCATAATGTAAGAGGCAATAATTCTATGGACACACATAGTATATAAAAAGCAGAGCCACCCTTGATACAAATGTTACTTGCAGTTTGAAAAAATAATATGAATTAAATTCATCCAGAGTAAAAGCTTTTTCAAATGACCCATTAATATTAAATATCACCCACCCATCACTGAGCTCTGTTTTTGAAGGTAGCATTTTATTATTTTGAACATGAATTCCACATATATATAATGTATACTTAAGCATAATGTAGATATATCATTCCACAAGCATGACAACTATAGAACCAAAATCATAAAAACCTATCTCTTCTGCACTCAGCAGGGCTTAAAGTAAATTTATAGGGAGAGTTGTGTTTAAACCAACCATTTTTTTCAGTCCTTAATCTTTCCAATTCTATAAACCTAATTTTTGTTTTATGTGAACGTTGGACAGAACATTACAGTATTTATCATTTGGTCAAAAAGATTCCATATTTCAATCCTTCTACACAGCCCAGAGTTTCTGTTGCTTAAAGTTTTACAACTTAATAGTAGGTAGATTTAATTAACAACTTCTAGTTAGCAACAAAAAAGCAAAAAAGCAAGCTTTACAAGAGCAAGCTCTATAAATTATACTCATATCAATGTAGTGATAAATATCAATCTTTTCTATATTTCCAATATTATCAACTAGCATGGACATGCGGCTGGGAATTCAGCCGTTAGTATTTCCAATGTACCTTAAGGATATCAAATTATAGAAACCTTTCTATATTATGAAGTCTATGGCAAAATAAAGATAAAATATAAAAGGAAATATTGGAGCCGACTGGTAAACTATTCACATATTTCTTTCTATGGCTATTATTCCATGAATACTATTGACAATAATATTGCCATCATTTCTAATTGCATTAATCAGTAAATATCAGAATATATCGGGTAAGCTGGACAAAGTAAGTATAGCCCAAAATGAGTATGAACCATTTTATCAGCCTCTAGTCTATTTGTATCATGTAAAAATAATATCAGTTTACTAGCTTTGTTGTGAAATCAATGTGCTGTACCCAATGAAAAAAATTAACACCTGTTGACTCAAATTAGCCAAGCTATTTGCTATTATAAAGATACCGTATGTTCAAGGATCATTAGCTTACTAATCTGCACAAAGGTTCTTTCCCAAACATAAATATGTAATTAATCAGACATTGGTCAACTACTGCATGGAACTCTTTAATTAATTTTTGTGAATAGGATATACACACACACACACACACAGTATGTATGTATGTGTGTTTCTGGGATGGGGAGTATATCCTAACCTAACAGTATCCCTGTTAAATCAATAAGCATTATATGCAAGAAAAGACTAGTGATTAAGTCTTCCTAAACATTAGCTGAGAGCCAATCTGGTATAGTGGTTAAGAAATCAGACTAGAAAGTAGGAATCTGTGAATTCTAGCTCCACCTAAGATACAAAGCTAGCCCAGTGATTTTGGGCCACTCACTCTCTCAGTCCTAGGAAAGAAGCAATGACAAACCGTTTCTGAAAAACCTTGCTAAGAAAGCTGCAGGGACTTGTCCAAACAGGGACTTGTCCAAACAGGGACTTGTCCAAAATCAAATATGGTTGAACAGAAGGGGGAAAAACATTAGCAGCTAATAATGGACCTATGACATAATATGAATTTAGTTGTGGAAATAGAGTACAGAAATAGAGGAATAATGTTTTCTTCATATCTTTCCCAAATTCTGGGAGCTGCATGAAGACAACTGGTTTTCTTGCTGAGAATTTAGAGGTGGCTTCTCAATGCTATTTTCCAGAATATTTTTCAATGTACCATTCCAGTCTAAAGTCCTATTACAGGTATTCTTCAGATTACTATGGAAATTGGGACAGGAATTTTTGTTACTAAGCAGTGCAGTCCCTCAACCAAATGCTAGCAGTTTTTTGCAGAATCAACCAAGATCTTGTAAGGAAAGGTTGTGCACAAAGGCTGCAGTGGTCTACCTTTAAGAAATCATATGGATAACTCTCTTAGTTTGGGAGTTTGTATTTGATGAGCTCACCTTCATTCTTCCTATTTCTTGCTAATCTCGAAGTGTTGTTTTGTGTTTTAGGTGCCAGAGAGAAAATATCAGTGTTCTGTTTAACATGTGGACCTTTTTCTCAGATCTTATCCCCAGCGTACCTTGGCTAAATATCAATTAAAGGCTGGGAAAGGTTTTTGCTTAAGCTTTGGGAAGCTCCATAAGCTAGAATAAACACTACTAGAACAAAGTGATTTATCAATAGACTGTACAGTCAGCTAGAAAAGTTTTGTCTTATGTCAGGGTGCCTTGATGACATTAAGTATCTTTAGGAAACTAGAAACTAAGTCTGAAGGGAAGGGAGAGAAAGATTGTATGTATATTCAGCTTTAAGTAAATGTAACTGAATGTGGTAGCACTCTTCAATACCCAAAGGTTTGTTTACTTTATTCCAGAGTGCAGTATATGAATTAAAATTAGCAATAACACAAATTCCAGCTGAATATTATGGCAACTTTTCTAACAGTAAGACCAATTCTTCATTGGAACCAATTTCTTCAGCAGTATCAGCAGAAATTAGATAGATATTAATCAGTGCTTTGTATTCTTGGTCTGGGGAGATGACTATATCTGATGGACAAACTAAACAGCTTCCTTCAATTGTATGACTCTATCACTTTATTATTCCATATATCCATTTAAATACAGTTAATTGATTATCCTCTATGAATTTAATAGTATTGCTCTGATGTAAAAAGTATAAAGCAGTAATATAGAAGCACATTTCATTTCTATAACAAAGAGTCAATATCTGCACTTTCCTGAACCACTCTGTATTATGTTCCGTGGATATCTAGGCTAAATTTGAATAAGCATGCAGGTAAATAATATAAATCAGTAACGTATTATTGAGACTATCCTATCCTTTGGATCAAGTGCATTGCTCTTAGGATCAATGGACACTCATAGAAAATTTATTTAAATAAAAATTGCTTGCCATTTTCATATAACCAGCATTAATTTATCCATTTGCTACTGCACCTATGACAATCTGGCTTGCTATATTTCATCTTTCTGATAAACAGATTCCTTGTAAAACTATTGTAAGCTTATCTAAATATTTTTAAGAATATTTCAGAAGCACATCGAAGGAGAACATACTCAGATGAATGGGTTGTAATTGAATGAATAGTTTATACATCTTACAGAAATAGGATTCCATTTTATCATAGCATAAAAAGTTATACCATAAATTTCATGGTATATGTATTGTATACTTCGGTAACTGCCTATATTATTGTAAGCTAAATTTCAAACTATTACAATGAAGTTGGCAAACAAACACATCATAAGGCACAGTATTAAGAATTCAGAGACAACAGCAGAACATTTAAAGTGCTACTAGCAAATAGTACAATTACAATCAAAAAACTCAGCAAATAATTGCTGTGACATAATACATAGCATATAGCTAAATTTATCCAGATTACATCATCAAAAACATATTTATACATTCAAATACATGACACTGGCTATTGATACACAGCTTTTCCAGGATGGATAATATGTATTTATTATAGATAATAGCAATCTCTGTTCAGCCTTTGTAAAAGTAAGCTTGCACTGGATGGTTAAAACTAAGCTGAGAAAGGAAATGAGATAGCTCTGCAGGAGTTTGCATAACATTAAGAAATGTATCTGAGTATTATTTTTTCCTCCTCCTCCTCTTCCTCCTCCATCATCTCCATATAGCATACACTAAATAATTCATAATTGTTGTTCTTGTTTAATTTAGAATGTTCATTTTGTATGTAATTCGTCATTTAATTTATTCTAATTATTATTATAGAATAGAAAACTTTACAATATGTTTGAATTTGGATTTTCCAAGCTGTAAAACCTAAAGAAGTGAACAAAAATATTTTCTCTACTAAATCTTTTTTGGGGAGTTTTTCCAACCCGGCCTGGGTAAAACCAAAAGTAAAAATTAAAGGATTTATGTGAATTATGTATAGGCAGAATCGGTTAAGTAACATATACTGCAGAATGGATATGTTCTGCTTCATCTTAGTTTGACCACATTCAGTTTTTCCTATCATACTTTTTAAAGCAGTGATTCAAGCACATTTTTAACCATTTATATACAGTTGATTTGTTTCAAATATTTTTCAGCAGTATTTATCTATAAAAAGAATACATTCCATAAATGTGCAATTTAATGCATTCAAGATTAGAATTCTTCTATATCAGTTCCTTTGTCCATCATCTAATACTCAGAAACTGTTTACTTAACAGTTAAAATTTAATTAGAACAATTAATTTGAAATCAGAAACATTTCTAACAAAATTTATAATGGAAAATTACCTAGGTAATGTCTAGATGTTGTCACAAAACTGAACATGGACAAATACTGTTCATTGTTGTATGCAAATCATGAATAAAAGCATGCCAACTTTCTAAATTTGTTTCTGAAGATAACAATACTGTTCATTCTCTTGCCAATAAAAGTCTTTGAGATACAAATGCTGTGTCAAAGAGTGAACATGTGCAGCTTCATTCATAAAGAGCATATTCAAGAGCTGTATAAATATATTACCTGTGTCATTATTCATGTATTGTACAAAGTTTCCCTCTACAATAGGATAATTGTAGCCATGCCCATTGATTGACAATGGTTCCTATGGCAGTAAGGAATGATACTGATATTAAACTTGCAAGGTTAGAGACTTAAGACATGCTGGCACAAGTTTAATTATTTCAAGCTTTCATTGCTCAATCAGAAAATAGTACAAACATCATCCTGAGAATATCGCTGAAGCTCAATTATCACTCAATTAGTTGCAGAAATTTGACAATACAATGGCAGTGTATTCACAAGTGCAAGTTAACTATGGAAAAAAGAATCTTCTTATTTGGAAAGATAGAATTTACTTTGTCTTTCCAGATAATCAAACATATTTTAAAACTATCCAGTTGTTCTCCTTCAGGAAAACACAATATTGCATTGCTTGGGAATTAAATAATATGGATTATTAATACAACTTGAACATCTAGCTATTGCTAACACTTGCAAAATACAGAATTTGCCAAAATGTTTTGCATGAAGAAAACATGTTGGACATATATTATAATCAAAATAAATTAGAAATATGGATTAATTAAGCTTTGCTACTAGCTGTCTCATGTATTTTAACTGTCAGTGTTTGAAACTGTGGCATGTATGGTATGAAGGTTTGAAGGGGCCTCTCAGAGTTACAGATAAAAGGATTTAGATCAGTTGTTACATTTTGAGAAATCCTCATGCTTCTAATGATAGTATTGGTATGATAGTTACATGGTGCCACATTTGAATTTTCTGTTAAAAATATATCATTTTCATTATTTTTGAGTGGGCCCATGCCTAAGTAGAACAAACTTCTCTCTGGACCGTCACCTTCAGTGAAAGTTTTATCCTGTTCTGAAGATTCTGAGAAACCTTCAGAGGAAACAACAGAGAGAGAGTGAGTTTTTCTGGGAGGGTTTTGAAAATATTCAGGTAATATCAAAAATGCTTGATTTCCTACTGCCCAAGAAATGCTAGAGAAAGAAGCTGGAACTGAGGACTTAAGTTTCACAAAACTTCTGTCAAAAGGACTACTCAAATTCTTTGGAGGCTCATAAAGCCCACTTGACATGGAGCCACTTATAATAGTTGCATATTTTACATTACATTGTTCTGACATGCCTCCTTTATTTTCAGCATCATGGACATTTTCAAAGAGGCTGTCGCTATTGAAAAGATCACTAGAGCAAGTTGAGTCATGCTCAAAGTCCTGAATGGTTGAAAACAGTGAGTCAACTGCTAGTAACTCTTGTTTATCTTCATGTTTCATTGCTTTATCAATACTGATATCTTCCAATATTATTTCTGATTCCAGAAGTAGCGGACCAAATGGCAATGCTTCAGGATGCTTGAGAAAGAGATGCTCAAAGGTTTCAGGCTAAAAAACAAGACACATTGTAAAGTCTCATTTATCAGTTAATTGTTCATATTGAAAAGAATACAATAAGAAAAAAATAAGCAAATGAATATTTTATTATATTTGAATCTGGTTCTTCATTTTCAAAGCCAGATGAATTACATTTTTGAAATAATCTCTTTTTGGGGTGGAACCAAATTATGGTATTGAATCTAGATGTCATCACTTATATAGTTCAGATTAAATAAATTACCAACATAAGGCAGAAATGTTAAAGTAAACAAAGATATATCTGGAAGTTTTAAATATACCATTTTAGATATTTTAATTTTTATATGCTTTAAAGTCATTGTTTAAATGCAAGCTTTAGAGGCTTCTGTTTTCTGACTTCTTGATTTGAATTATGCATATAATGCATTTTCTTTTCAATAAAGAAGAAATTAAGAATACAGTGGCTCTAAAAAATAACGGATAAATAAAATGAGTCGTAATCAAAATAACTACAAAGCAAACCTGCAATTCTATGCACACTTAACCTGTCAATAAAACAACTGAAAATATTTCATTCTGGCCAGAGTTTACATTTTATGGTGCAGCTGTGTCTCCAGAAATCATCCCTCATTGATATGCAATATAAGTGTTTATCAGGTTTAGCTATTCCTCTCTAACATCCAGAATGAAGTTAAGTGTATTTCTCATGTAGACTACATCAATAATATATGGTAGTATTCCCTAAGTTCAAAGATACTCTTTATTGTCATACTAAACTGTTCAGATCAACTATTGGCAAAATGTTTTGCCTTTCTTTGTGAGTGGTTAAGGAGATATCCAAAACTGTGGGAGATGTTTTGCATCTCAGAAATATTGCTTGTTTCCATTCCCTAGAAAACATTTTTTCTGAGCAATTTCTTAGCTTAACTTTATTGAACTTTATTTTAAAAATGCATTATGCAGCTGATCTTTCATATTTTTTTATTGCTGGAAAATTAATGCCCAGTGGACTAATCTAAATCAGGATCCGCATGCATTGAAATGGAGAAGGCCTATGGGGATTTGATCCAGTTTCTGTAGTGGCAATGCACATTTTTGTTTCCAAGTTACGTTAGTGTCATTGGGTAATCAAGAGAATCATTGCAATTTAAATTGAGTTCTAGAATGCTTGGAGGTGGCTTTTTCATTCATAAGTATTTCTATCAGGTTCCATTTCAGGTTCCTTGTCCTCTCCTACCCATTTACAATGTCTCTAAAGCAACATAGTGCCCTTTTATAGGGTTCAGGAGCTCTTGCAACAATACCAGAAATCTGCTTTTCTTTACCACAAACCTGTGTGACGAAATTAATAGGGGGAAATGGGTTGCAGATTGGATATTGATTTCTTTGTTCTTTTGCTGGTCAACTAGAAAGAGTCCAGTCTAACTCTAAGATTTTGGCAAAAGCTTCAATGGATACTCATGGCTCTTTGAAAAAATAATGTTAAACTAACACCAGGGAATTTGCACACTGCTTAAATATGTGAAGAGGGCCTATACAATGTAAGATTTTCAGAAATACCTTAGATTCTGAGGTTTTTTGAGGATAGCTAAAAGCTAATGTTACTGAGGTATAGCATACCATATTCTATTATAACATTTTAACGAAGAGGGATGTTTATATTTATTCATATTTAAGTCCTGTTTTGTGCTGTTTTCAGTTATCCTCCTGACTGAAGGATGGACAAACAGACACAACACTGGTCTCCTTTGCAGAATTTGATCCCAATATTCTATTGGGTTGGAGATAATGAATTAATGAAAACCTTATGTGTTAGCTGATAAAAATACTTTTATTACAAAATAGATTTAATTTAAATTTATCTGCTATTGGTGTTATTGGAATCACTTATGATGTGACAACTGAAAGAGGCAGTTGTTTGCAAGAGGCAGCCTCTATAGCATTCTATTTATAGGTCTGAAATACACACACACACACACACAAACTACAGCACGTGTGTATATGCGTATGTGGTACATACAAACATACATAGGGCAACAAATACCAAGAAAATAGATTAACTATTTTTATTCTTTATATAAAAGAGGTTAGGACTTTGTGTCTGTCAACAGGATAATTCTCTGTAAATGGAAGAGAATAAAACCAAATCTGCAGCAGGGGGAATTTAGCCAGGTAAAGGATGAGATGGAAGATGGGTTGTGGAGACAAGGATTCCAGAAAAAATTCCAACGAATCTCACTTTGAAAGGCAGTTGGACAATAGGTCAGAATATTGGCCAGCCCTTCACCTTCTTTTGGTCCTACAATGTAGAAGAAGGTATGTGTAGCCTGTCCCTTCCTTCCCACTGCACATATTTTCACATCTAGAGATATCCTACCTACGGTGTCATGTTCTGGACGCCACAGTTCAGGGAGGATAGTGACAAATTAAATTTGCAGAAAGGCTAACAAGATACAGAGGGATTTAGAAATAAAGCTTTATAAGGAAATGCTAGAGAATCTGGGTATGTTTGACCTATACACAGCTGATGAATGTAAAGTAGTCTTCAAATGTCTGAAGAGTTGTCATATAGAGGAAGGAATAGAGTTATTCTCTGTTGCTCCAAAGGTCAGGATGAGAACCAATGGATTAGAATGCAAGGAAGTGGGTTCAATCAGACATTAGGAGGAATTTCCTAATTTTATAAACTGTAAGGCCATGAAACAGATAGCCATGTGAGGTGGTAAACTCTTTGCTATAGGGCTAAAGAGGCTCCAGGCATGATCAATCAGAGATACTTTGGTGCAGGATTTTCAAACCTTTTCACAGAACCTGTTATTTCTTTCTAAAGAAATTCTTAATTAAGAAGCAGATAGGAAATTCAATGGTGTTTGAGTGATGTCTTTCCCTTTTTGCACTTAGTTTGGCATCCCATCAAATTGTTCCAGAGCTTAGGGTTCCATAGAAAACAATTTGTAAAACTTGTTCATTCAACCTCTTGTCCCATGCAGACAACAGTGATGTGCACATACCCTGATTAGTTTCTGGGAAGAAAGTGCACATACACAAACACACACACAATACTTTATTACACAGAACACATACAAATACTTATGGCCACTGTTGCTAAAGGGTTCGGAGAAAATTCCAGAAACTATCCCCCTGAACTTGTCAAATACTTATCAAGGAAAAATTTCTGTTGTTCTTGTTTATGCTGCATTTTTTTATAATTTGGAATTATAATATCCAGACTAGATTTTTCTGTCTTTCTAGTAGAAGGACATGGAAAGCATTTGCCTATAAAGTCACCAAGAGTTTAACATGACTGACTGGTTAAAACAATAAGTAGAAGGGCACCAACAAACAGCAGAGATCTTATTCATTTTTTTCTCCTAAAAATAAGGATAGATTTCCTATTTCCTATGATTTGCTGGTGGTTTGCTGTGTTTGTCAAGTTTGCTAAAACATGAGAGTAGACAAAAGACTGTATTGAGTTTCTATCATTCATCTGATAATCAATATTGTGTCCAAATTAGGAAAAATACTTGTCCTTTGATAAATAGTTTATTAATTTTACTTTCATAGCTTTAGGAAGTTACTTCAAAATATACAGTTCTGTTCCAAGTGCCCTGAACAAATTAGAAGTCAGGACAAGAAAATCCTGTTCATCTATATGTCATTCTGTTCATTATCAACACTTCCTTTTTATATAATAGCATTCTAATGAAATAGATGAGCTAAAAAGAATATAAAATTATCACTGGAATTAGACTAAATAAAAGCTAAAATGTTCAGAAATAAAGCTTTCAGAATGTTCATAATTTGCATTTCAAAAATACTTTGAATATGACATTAAATGTAGTAGAATAGTTTTGGCAAAAGCTACATAGCCCTTGAATGTATTGCGTTTAGCATGAAAATAGACAGTATAAGTTTGTACCTTCTAAAATAAGCTTTTAAATATTTCTGTTTTCAAACTTTCTGCTATATTAAGATTGAAAATTCATAGAATATAAAATATTCCATTAGCATATGAAACTTGAGTGCATTTTAATAGAATTTTATGTAGCAGTTCTATTCTATTGAATTTCTTGTTTCCCATTCTATGACTGTAATCTCAGGGACAGTTTCTACTAACTAGAGCAGATAACTCAGTCTTTTGGCCTTTATCCCGTTACCTAATCATTTTAGGGGGAAAAAGCCACTTTGTAATGGATGCCATAGTATAATTTTTAACTTTTTGTGGTAGCTTTTACCAACATTAATCTGAAATGATGCAAAGTTCATGACCTTCTGAAACACCAAATTATGTCATGTTGCATAAAGGAGGGGTCCCGTAACCCTGGGCCCGCAGCCCAGTGCTCAGCTGCAGTGCTTTGGAACAGGACCGTGGAAGTGGTGGGCAAGCGTGTGCATGCGCCACTTAATTTGTGCAAGCAATGCACCCACACGAAACCATCCCCTCTTCTCCCACCCTGCCATCCTGCCACCATTTTTGCTTGTCTACTGAGTTGGAAAGGTTGGAGACCACTGCCACTAACATTATTATACAATTTCACTTTTATTGGAAAATCGGATAAAATGATTCTCCCCATTACAAATAAAGGAAGAATTTCAGAAGGCCGTTTAACCACACTTTAAAATAAACTAAATAGGATTATTTTTCCTGATAATAATTTTCATTGTCTCTTCTGTCTAAAACATTTACTCTATTCTTCCCTGCTTCTTGGCACAATTCAACTAAAGGCACATTAAAGTCATCACTGTTCTCACTTCCAAAGCCCCCTGAAGCAATTTTGTAGGCATAACTGTCTTCCCTTCTGCTAATATGAGGCACAAGTACTGCCCTGGCGAAGCTGCTTCAGTCCTCCAGTGCTTTGCAGGCATTTTCCATCTGGGCTGGAGAGGAAATCTGATTAATCTCTTGTCAATGTCATATTTGTTTATTTGCTGCAAAATCATTAAGCCAGCATTCCCTTTGTAACTAATTTCTGTTAGGAATCAGAAGGAGGGATGAGGTAGATGTTTCCTCTCACAAGAAAATAGTAAGCTAAATTCTCCAACCCTGTCGACACAATGACAATATGGAGATCCAGAGCAGCTTTCAAACCGGTGCAGCAAATGTGAAATGGAGAGACTAAATTACAGATAGTCCTTGACTTACAACAGTTGAGCCCAGAATTTATGTTGCTAAGTGAGAAATTTGTTAACTATGTTTTGCCCCATTTTATGACTTTTCTAGCCACATTTGTTAAGTGAATCACTGCAATTGTTAAATTAGTAACACAGTTGTTAAGTAAATCTGGCTTCCCGATTGACTTTGCTTGTCAGAAGCTCACAAAAGATGGTCACATGACCCTGCGACACTGCAACTGTCATAAATGTGAACCAGTTTGTCAAGCATTTGAATGTAAGTCATGTGATCATGGAGGTTGCAACAATAAGTGTGAAAAATGGTCATAAGTCACTTTTTTCAGTGCCATTGTAAGTTCAAATAATCACTAAATGAATTGTTATTAGGTTGAGGACTACCTATAATCAGGAAAAGCACTTACATTGAGTGTGTCTTGGGTGCAAATATGTGGCTGTTTTGAACTGATTGCTTATAAAGATTCAGCATATGATGCTTCAAGTAAGAAACATGTTCCATAATAAGTACCTGCTTATTTAGAAAACAAAATAATTTTAGGAAAATGTGTAGAATTAAAGAAACCTTGATATTGCTGGCTTTAAGAATATGATGCTTTATAACTATACCTGTCATTCTAAATCCAGGTGCTGGGAACATTCCCCAACTACCACATAATCCCAGCTTTATTCATTCACTTCAGTCATAAAGATAGTTTGCCCAGACTATTCTTTGAGCTTAGGTTACTTAATCAGAGTTTTCTAGGGAAACTTAATGTATTAAGGAATATAACATAGTACCCACTGTCCTTCAATCCTCAAGTGTTGCTCTTGCACAACAAAACCTGCCCTTGCTGAAAAATAGTATTCTTAGAATAATATACCATTAATATAACCTTTGTACAAAATTATTTCCAACACTATTATGTATGAACAAAGTCAGCAGACAATGAAATGATAGGAAAGTAATTCTGTCTTCTGAATTCAAATAGATAATTCTTCTAACAACTTGTAAAGGAAGTCTGGGAGCTGGAACAATGGTTCAGCGGGCAGTGACCAAGATTAGACTTCAAAGAATGTCCATTCTCTGTTTAAATGAAATGAAATAAAATTAACAATAAAGATGAGAAAGTAAAGTTTTAATGGAAATGAAAACTGAAAATTATGTATTAATTTAAAAAAAAATCATTTCCCCAAATGTTTTTTTTCTACCTATTAAAACATTTAATTCAACTTTTATAGTCTTGCACACAAAGTGTATAATGGCAAATTAATAAAACTGCCGTCTGTACCACATAAGAATCAAGAACTGTACAGAAAGTTGTACAGAGAGGGATGAGATGGGGATAAGTGGATTAGATACATTCATAATGCTTTGTAGACATTTTGACCTGTCAGAATGACCAGTTTTCTTAGAAAATGTCCTAATGATTGAAGATCCATGGTTCCAATAGAAATATTGAATGTTTGTGGCATATTGTCCTAGCAGAACATGGAATCTTTATACAGCATATATTTTATTTTGAGCACTGGAGCTTGCATAATAGTAATAATAATAAAAAACCGGAAGGATTTTTTTAGAATGTACATGTATATCTATCTATGACGGAATATGTACTCAGGTAGATTTATTTTTATCAGTGTATCTGAAAACCCATTAATAATTTAATAGTAATAATCGGCCTCAATTTCCAAGTAACATATAACAATGAAATGCATAAAAATAGAATTCCATACCTTTTGGAAATTAACTCCTTGTGCCCAGGAACAATTCTTTGGGTTTGGGACATCAACCCACAATAATTTCTTTATTCTGAAAAAATGCAGATAATTAATTGATTTGGTTCAAAGGATAAGCAAAAGCAAATTTGGTGTAGTGTCTAACGTGAACCAGGACTTGGGAGATTCTGGTTCAAGGCTACCCTCAGCTATGAAGACATACTCTACGTTTTTTTAACAGGCATTCTCTCTCAGCTCTTTCCTATATAAAAAATAAAAGAAGCAGTGCTATCAGAGGTGGTATTCAGCAGGTTCTGACCAGTTCTGGAGAACCGGTACCGGAAATTTTGAATAGTTTAGAGAACCGGCAAATAACAGAGATTTTACAGTATCCTTCCCCTGCCATGCCCACCAAGCCACGCCCACAGAACTCTTAGTAAAAAAATTTGAATCCCACCACTGAGTGCTATGTATACAGTCTTTAACAGAACCTAAAATATAAATCTAACAAAATAATGATTAGAAAAAATATTACAACTTTTGGGTTGTAATAATAATAATATTACAATGCAAACTCTAATAATTGGAAAATATGTCATAATTATAATTTTTAATTTTAATTTGTTCTTCATTCATCCATTTAAATGGATAATCATACAGATTACTATATGTAATATTCTCCTACTATGAACAGATTCAGCAAGCCCATCATGAAGGAAAACTTTACCTATGCTGCAAAATCAACAATGCTCCAAGCAGCAGAAATGAGCATGAAATCATTAAGGGTAGAATCACATAGAAGTTCACATCATGCTGCTTTTCAATTCCATCTGGAAAAATAATAATTTATTTTTAAAAGTCATTACTATTGCAATCCAAATACGCATGCAATATATTACTTCAGTGACATTAAACTGAATGGGTGAAGATTATTCTAGACAGTAGGCCTAACAAAGTTTCCTGAGATCAAAAGTGAATATCTTTATAGATATGCTAGACTAGATCAGGGATATCAAACTTGATTTCACTGAGAGCGGCATCAGGGCTGTGTTTGACTTCAGGGGTCTGGAGGGGCATGACTGGGTGAATGTGGCCAGTTCAACATTAAGGCTATTTTTGGCCACGATGGCCTCCTGCAGCCCTTTACTAGCAAAAATGGAGCTTGAGGGGGATGCGCTCAGGGCGGGCTCCATTTTCACTGGCAGAGGGCTGCAGGAAGCCATTGTTGGCAGAGGATTACAGGAAGAGGCACCATGGGCCGGTCCTTCACTGTTTCCAGGGCAACCTCACAGGCCAGATCTAAGTTCCCAGTGGGCCGGATACGGCCCGCGGGTCTTCAGTTTGACATCCCTGCTCTAGATCAGCAGTCACCTTGAGAAAATTTTGGTGGGCCTTGAGAAATCTCACTTTCAGAGCACCCTCCCCAAAGCAATTAATCCAGGCTGCGCAGAAACACAAGGGTGCGCTGCCACATGGCTCGCGGGAACCTTCCCCGCCCACTCACTCCTTACCCGACAAATTTGCCTGCTAAATTACTATTTTTCGACCATCATCTGTTCTGCTGTGCCGGGAGATTTAGAATAGCTAGGAAGCAGAAAATGGTTGGATTTCTTGCTTTCTGCCTAGTCTTTACATCTTCAGCTCTGCATTTAAGCACAGCCGAATCTCCCTTAGGATTGAAGGTTCTATTATTAGTGCAGACTCAAAGCAAATTTGAGAGACTTAGTTAGCCGATGGCAGATAGATAGATCACTGATTGATTCTGTGAACAACTCAATTTGCCTGCCTGCTTTGCCTGATTTTGGGTAAAAGTTGCTCTTTTTAAAATAAAAAATTCAATATTTACATACATGGTGTGTTGTGAGTTAATTTTGTAAGTTTGCTTGCTAGCAAATTTTATGTGATAGACTGAGCTAACCAATGGCAGATAGATATCTGAATGAATCTGTGATTCTGTAAGCAACTCAATCTGCCTGCCTGCTTTGCCTGATTTTGGGTAAAAGTTGCTCTTTTTTATAAAAAAATCAATATATAAATATTTATAATATTTACATACAAGCCATACCCAGCCAGTCACATGACCACCAAGCCACACCCACAAATTAGGCCATGCCCACAGAATCAGTTAGTGGTCCCTGGGATTTAAAATTATGAGTTTGGTGGTCCCTGAGGTCCAAAAGGTTGGCGACTCCTGCTCTAGATTATATTTTTCCTATGTACAGTGCAGGAAAGTTCCATTAAATAGGTTTTCTAGACCTAGAAAACCTAGAACTATGCCGCCTTCGGTCCGATCTAAATATAGTATATAAAATGATACATTGCAATTTTCCACCTGTCAATTAATACTTCAGCTTCAACCATAACAATACAAGACCAAACAATAGATACAAACTCAAGGTTAATCGCGCCAAACTTGATTGCAAGAAATATGACTTCAGCAACAGAGTGGTCAATATCTGGAATACTCTACCTGACTCTGTGGTTTCTTCCCCAAACTCTAAAAACTTTAACCTTAGACTGTCTACTATTGACTTCACCCCTTTCCTAAAAGGTCTCTAGGGGGCATGCATAAGTGCACAAACCTGCCTACTGTCCCTGTCCTATTGTTTCTTTTATTTTTCTTATATGTATCCATGTATTCATAACTATGTTTTACTTATACCTATTATCTTGTAAGCAATTGACAAACCAAATAAAATAAAATAAATAAAAAATAAAATAAATTCATCAAGCTTCCAGGTTAATTAATGCAGAATAAGATTAAAAGGCTTCAAACTTTGAGTCCTTATTTCCTCAAAGTTAAATCTTGATAGGTTTGAATTAATCAGATTTTTTTAAAAATGTGTTTAAGTTTGAATATATAGTTAAAAATACATTGGCTAAATTAGCTGTGTGTCCCAATTCTCTGTATGACTACTCAAAAAGAAGCAGCATTAACAGGCAGGAAATACTGCTAAAGAAGCATGACAATGACAGTGTAATTTCAAAACAAATCTTTTTGTAAGTAATGCATACTTAATAGGGCTAGGCATTCAAAGGCACTTCGCACGGTCACTTCCGCCCTCATCACCTCCCGCTTGGACTACTGCAATGCTCTCTACATGGGGCTCCACTTGAACAGTATCCAGAGGCTGCAGTTGGTCCAGAATGCGGCCACGCGGGTGATCTTGGGAGCTCCTATGTTAACCGCTCCTGCGCGTGCTGCATTGGCTTTCTGTGGCCTTCCGGTTCCGATTCAAAGTGGTAGTGATCATCTTTAAAGCGCTCCATGGCTCAGGACCTGAGTATTTACGAGACTGCCTGCTGCCACCAACGGCCTCCCACCGCCCAGTGCGCTCCCACAGGGTTGACCATCTCAGGGTTCCACCGGCTGGGCGATGCCGGTTGGTGGCCCCGAGGGTGCAGGCCTTCTCTGCAGGGGCTCCCTCCCTTTGGAACGACTTGCCCCCGGAAATACAGGCCATCACCGACATTCAGATCTTCCGGCGCACAGTAAAGACCCTGTTTTTTCAACAGGCCGGCCTGGCCCAGTAATAATTTGTGGGGTTTTAAATTTGGTATTTTTAAATTTTATTAGTTTTTATACTTTGTTAATTTTATATTTGGCCACTAATTTAATCATTTTAAATTGTTTTTAACTTTATACTCTGTTTCTCTTTTATCTGGCTGTACACCGCCCCGAGTCCCTTTTTTGGGAGAGGGGGCGGTATAAAAATCTAATAAACTAAACTAAACTTCAAAAATATATCTGCAGAAATGAAGAAATGCATCCTAAACCTATATAAAAGTATTAATAATATATACAAAATAATATTACAAGAACTAAAAACAAGATTTAAGGCAGATATAATCTCCTGCTCTGCTGTTGTAAGTAGCAATCATGACCCACTATACTTGGCAAAATGATATGTGAAATAAAAACATTTCTATACTTAAATGTAAACTATGACTATGCTGCTATCTGTTATGAAGGTTTGGTTGCGTCCAGAAATCCTTCTCAAATGTTGTTGTAGTGGACTTTGTTTTGTTTTGTTTTGCATTTTCAATATAAATAGTTGAACCAAAAAAAGGAAAGAAACTAAATTATGGTTGAAGCTGTATTTCATGACATAATTATTTAGAATTGAAAGATAATAATAACTTGTACAAACATACATACCCATTACACTGCTGAGATGAGTGGCTCTATAAATCAATCAATCAATCAGACAATCAAACAAGCAAACACTCTTCAGCTTCAAACTAAACAAATAAGCGCGGAACATAAATAAAAAATAAAAAGCCAAAATGCATGATATAAGAAAAAAAAAGTTGGTTAAATCTAGTTTCCATCAAAATCAGTCACTGTATTTATTCAATCCATACAATTCCTTGCAATCATTCTTGCTTCTACATTTTCCATATATCACTTCATGCATTGCCTTTTGTTCTTTTAACTTAACATCTCTCTTGAGTACAAGTAGCCTTTGACTTACAACTATTCATGTAGTTACAAATGAATGGTTGTAACTAAATGAATATTGAATGAATATTCAAAGTTACAATAGCACTGGAAAAATTGACTCATTACCGTTTTTCACACTTAGGACCGTTGTAACATCCTAATCGTCATGTGTTCAAAATTCAGACATTTTGCAACTGGTTCATATTTATGAATGTCCCCAGTCATGTGATAACCTTTTATGATCTTCTGACATGTCAATGTGGAAGCTAGATCACTTCACAACTGTGGCAAAAAATAATGTAAAATGGGGCAAAACTCACTTAACTGTTTTGCTTAGCAATGGAAATTTTAAGTTCTATTGCGGCTATAAGTTGAAGACTACCTGTATCATAGAACCATGATTTTTTCGGCCTTCTCTTTCCCATCAATCATCTTCCATATTTTTTGTTCTATAATTAAATCCTCAATCATATTCTTTATATCATAAACTGCCTCAGTCTATATTTCTTTTTTACTAATTATTTTTATTATCTTTTAAAGTTTTAACATACTTCTTACTCTTGTATTCAACATTCAGTTTTTTTTACCTACCAAACTCTTACTTCCATATAAATAGAGCAGAAATATTTTATATATAACTGTTTTATTTTGACAAATAATCACTACTCAAAATAGACAATACATTACATTTATTAGAATTATTATGTTTTAAAATGTTCACCATTTTTCCATCTTTAGACCAGATTCTATCAAGTATACAAACATATCAACCTACTCTAGCTTTTTCCATGTATGTATAACTTTCAATTATTGAAAGTTATACATACAAGTATTAAAAAATCAATCAATTATTGATTTTTCTGTTAAATACTGCTGGTCTCAGATTCCTTGGATTTTGAATAAAACATATCTGCTAAGAAAAATATATTTCCAACTATATGAATTGAGATTGGTGAGGGAGAACTGTTTTCTCTGCCAATAAAGAGAACTGTTATATAAACATCCTTCAGCTACCTCCCAAGGACTTCATAAGACTTGCTAAGAATCCATTAACTGTGAAGGAGGAAAGAAAATTTTTAAAATTTAAACCCTGCAGCACAGATATGTATTGAAAATTTCTGATTTCCTTATGCTTAACTGGTTAATCAACTGTTGTGTTTAGGGCTTTATTCCCGTCTGCTGTAAAGATTATATGTAAAGGGTATAAACTAGCTAAGTCATTTTTTAGTGTTTTCTGCCAAAGCAGGGACCAAATCAGAAGTTAAGTGACTGGATAGCTATAATTAACTTCCAAGTCCTGAGGTGTAGTGTGAAAACAACCAATATATTTCTAATGTCACAAGCATAAACATGCATTTATTGTTGTCCATTTAGTTCCATCATACCTCCCACAAACTTTACATTATATCATGATAGGCATCTTGAAGAGACTCTGCCCAGTACATAAACAATCTAGATATCTAGCGTGCAGATTTAACTACCTCGGAAATGTTCATACATAATTTAATTTTATTCGTAATTTTATTCATCACTTGTACTGTGTGTTTTTAAATGGTTCATTGTTCTGATATTTTATATTTTTATATTTACACATTGTGTGAGTTTTTATGCATTAATGCTGCATTCTGTTATGCTATACAAAATAATAATAATACTTCCATCATACAGTATTCTTAACATATTCAGCAACTGCCAGCTCCATATTCACACAAAACATTTCAATACTGAAGCCAATTCACGTTCTCATATGGTTCCTCTAAATCAGCAAACATAAAAATAAATCATCTCATATTCATACATTTGTCAACGACCTGCTGAAGAGCGAACATCAGATCCGCAGACCCTTCCTGCTCAGCATAAAGACACTGTACTTCCCACATTTTGTTCATTGTCACACTATCACTCTTTAAAAATCAGAATTCAGTTAAACACTCTCCTAGGAACATTGAACAGATTAGTACTCCAGTAGTTTTTATATAGATTCCAGGTACTTTGCCTTTTGTATAGAAGAGACATAGTAGAACCTTGCAATCATTATGCACGCATATTAAAGTCTTCACGTGTATTAGATAAGTTACACAGCCCTTTGATAAGCAAACAATATTTGTATTTTTACTTACCTTGGTATTCTAACATTACTGTAGTCAATTGTCAATATTTTCACTAAAATTTTCCTTTCATCATTTTTTTTCTTGGATACTACAGGTAATCCTCTACCTACAACCTCAATTTCAATTGTAAGTCATCACAGTCATAAGTCAAGGAGCCATGTGACCAACTTGATTTTATGACCATTTTACCACCAAACATTTTAATTTGCAATGGTTTTTTCCCCCTGAAAAATGGCAAAAAAATAACCATTGCAAATCATGGTTATGTGATCATGGGATATTGCAACCAGTTATAAATGTGAGCTGGTTGCCAAAGTCCCAGTTGTGATCACATGACCATGAGAGAGAAAGTGCAACATTCATATCTTCGGGAACAGTTCATAATTAACTTTTTTCAAGTTCATTGTAACTGACCAATTATAAGTTGAGGACTACCTGTACACTTATACCATTTTTTTTCATTCCACTTTTGATACCTACTTATCATTCCCATGTAGATCTCTAGAGTACTTCTAACATTCCCTCATTTTATTTTCATCTCAAAACATTTAATCACTTTTAATTCCATTAGCTCTTCTGGATACTCTTTTAACAATTTTCACTTCCAAGATAGTTTTTAAATTGCCACCAATTTAAATTTTTAGTTTTTCTCTGTACCTTTTAAATTTAACCATTACTTGCTCTAGTTGACTATATTCTTCACCACTCTTTTTCTCTATATTATTTCTATCATTCTCAATTTTTTTTGCCAGTCATTCTCTTATATAAACTTTTTTCATCCATAGCCTCTTCTTTCACTTTATCATGACACGAAGCATGCTTTTTATTCTCTCAATAAACATTGTATAACTGATGGAGCACAAACATCCTTCCAATTACTTATTTTTTGTGATCACATTAACATGAAATATCCAGAAATTCAGTGCAAAGAACTTGGTTGCGGTACTGAAATATAAGGAGAATAAATGGAAAAAGGAATAAAACCTGAGTTATTTTGAAAACCTACTACAAACGATTCAATAATATTAATCATGAGGTATAAGTGAAGTTTTCATATAGATGAAGTTTTTCCATTTTTGAGTCTTTAAAGAGAGAAGAAATAACTGATGGAGACTTTAGTGTTCAAGCATCTGTTGAAAAACAAAATAATCCTTCCACGATGCTCAGAAATCAGCTTGATGGGCAATATTTTTCTTCAGAGAAGGGAGAATCAGTATTCCTCATCTTGTTTCTAACTAATGATAATTTGTAACTAATAATTCAGTATACAACATAAACAAAATAAGAATATTGGGTTGGGGCAGAAAATATAGTGTAGTGAAACTCATATCTTAGACTTCAAGAAATCTGATTGTAAAAACCCTTAATAATTATATATAGGACTCCACAGTAGTACAAGAAAATTGAAAAAGTATGCACAGATGAATGGGAATTCCTGAAAACTGAGATTCTAAAAAGAACAATTGGAAATAATTAAAATGGGAGATCAAAAGAAAGGAAGCAGAAAAAACCAATGGGGTTGCTCATAAAGTTTAGTGAACAAACTGAAAATCCAAAAAGGCACGTATAATGAGAGTAGAATGAGAGACATATTACCAAGAAACAGTACATACTGTATATACCTAGATTGGTAGAGACATGTCAGAAAAACTAAAGAGCAGAATGTACTGAGATTAGCAAAAGGACTTATTTAGAGATGTTCAGAGTAACAAAGAAAACGATCAATATACCAGCTGCTCTTTGAGGAGGACAGAACAGATAACAAAGAAAAGGCAGTGCTACTTAAATCCTATTTTGGTCCCATCTTCTCAACTAGGCAATTCTGAAGAACAGATTGAAGGAGCAGCATTTTCACTTCAGTTTAATCAAAATAATCAGGAGAACTTACTGCCCATGAACAAGTTCACATTTCCATATGAATTGTTTCTTAAAATATTGAAGGAACCCTGTTTCCTGTTTCGTTCTGTATTTACTCAGCCAATATCAGGCTTACCATATTTTTTTCTTGTGATATTTGAAACATTAAATATAATTAAAACAGATAACAGTTCACCAAATCACCTTTGGAAAATCCTTCTGTTATCGCAGGTTTTGTGACTCCTTCATTAATCACTGGATATAAACTAAATCTGTATTTCTCAATGAGTATGAAGTTATCTGGAACAAAACAATAATGTTTAATTTACAAGTACCAGCAACTCACAGTCAGATTCATAGAAGAGACTCACCACTACATAAAACCTCAGAGCTAAAGAAAGTCAAGCACCAGTTTGAGACTTACAAGTTTGAAAAACCGGCACCTTCCTATATTCCATTGTTTGACATTGGAGAGCTACAAATAGCTTCTCAAAATCACAAATAAAATGTTACCACATATAACAATAATGGTCTTCTTGTTCATCTATCACAATTTAAGTTGGGACAATCCGCAGTTGCTTAACTTCTTATATATGGCTCCCCAATATTGTAATATCATGTTAACAAAAAATTAAGGAAGAAAATTTTTTAAATTTTTAATTTTTTAAAAAAAATCAATGCAATTATATTAAATATGACTTAATGTGACATTTTCAGGAATTTTCATTCTTTGTTGGTTTTCAATACACACAGCATTCCTAATCCTTCTATGTTTTATCTCATGTCCAGTTTATTTTTTCTTCCAACATAAGTATTGTTATAACAAACAAAAAACACAGAAGCATATGTTTTCATATCCAACTCACCAAATATATGATGCCTCCTAGCATTAGAAGGAGCTGTTATCCATTTAATTTGTTCTTCTCCATTTAGATTGGTCCATTCAATTACAAAGGATGTAACCACATAATCCATAGGTAAAAGTATCCAGGACATTATTACACAACTGCTGTTCATTGGGTAGATATTCAGAGTTTGCACAATGTTTACTAACTCAAACCAATCAAGAAACAAACAGAAAAATGGTAATCAGACAGAAAATTAGAAAGCAAATTCATCCAAACTCTTAAGAAAATACAAAATTACTTCATTTTACTTTGTAGATTAGAAATATTGTAAACTTCATAAGTAAAGAAAAGAATAATATTACTAGATTGTCAATTAGAATAAACAAGTTTAATTCACATGTAATAATACAAGTAAATTTATTTGGATAAAAAAAATATCAAATTTAGATCAGCAAACCCAACTTTAATCTCTCTGGCCACATATCCAGATAGTTATACTTCTTTTTTGTAATGAAATGGGTATTAAAACATAATTAGAGACTATAGTTTACAGTAGTTAATATTTATTAAATATAAATATAGTTTTTTAAAAATCAAATGTAGATCTTGGTCTTGTTTCCTCCACTAATCTCAAAGGCATCAGTGGAGAGAGGGGAATTAACCATGTCAAAATGATGGATACAATTGGGAGATCAAATAAAATGCCTACTATCTGCATTGGTAAAAAGGAGCATGACTTTATAACCCAACTGCATCCATTGTTTTAATGTATGATGATCCCATTGACACTTTTGCACACAATTTTGGACTGCAGCCTCTACATGCCATCCAAAAGTGACATATGATCCTTAGCTGAGGTAAATACAGATCACTGTATGATTTTCATAAAAACACTGTCCATATATTTTGGCTATTTTATATATAATATATGTATCAGCATTACAGCTAGAGAGTAATAAGAACGAATGTATTCAAGGTTTTGACTGGAAATTCTACACTTTATTTAAAGGGAGGACCTTCCAAAAGATCAGTAGTTTCTAAATACCTTCTTTATTTAACAGTCATAGATTAAAAGGGTTGTGTGGGAGCAAGAATTCAAAATGGTTTCTCTTACCTGTGCTTATTTGTTGTGAAAGAATTAAAATAAAATTCACAGAGGAAGGTCCAATTGAGTTGATTGCTAGAATTTTAACAGAATGTGTATCTTCTGACCATGAAAAGGTGTAAGTAGTGTCATTTTCTATATAGTCAGACCAAAAAATGTTTTCTGATGTATTATGCTCTACTACATAGTCTAGAACACTACATAAAGAAAGATTCTTCATCAGTGGCTGTAAAAAAATACATATATATTAGATATTTTGTATTACAGTTGAAACTAAAGTTTACATTTTTTTTAATAATGCAGAAGATACTTGATTCATTTTATAATATTTCCTACAAATATTAAATTTCACAGTCGTACTTAGTCAATTAGGTCAGAAATTAAACTAATTTGCTGATAAATCAATAATTTTAAACTGATTTTTTTCAAAGTGCACTGGAGGTTTTTAAAGTGTGAAAGCAATTAGATGGATTTCTAATTTAGTAAACTCTTTGTGCTAGTTCCATATTTCTAAGAATTCTGATTAGAAACACTTGTTACAGACAGACTGTTTTTGATTTAAGGCA